>CM035790.1:29643881-30243881 GCA_020466265.1 Siphamia tubifer | reverse complement strand
TTTACTGAAGAACAGAGGAACTGCAGATAAAAGCAAAAAAAAGAAAAGAAAAAGAAAATAGAGGTGGTTTCTTGTTTTTCCTTTTTTCTTTTAGTCAGTGAATTAAACACTCAATCCAGGCAAGACCCACATGATTACCAAAGCCTGCCACCTGTTTCATGGGAAAGCAACCTTCAAGGCAGGGCCTCTCAAATCTGACAGGGTATGAAATAAAGAAGAATAGGTATGCATCTACTATGAGCACACTGGGCGAACTAATGCACTGCAAAAGTTTGTTTTATTCAGATCATCAGAACTCTTGGAAAATTTGCTAAAAAGGCTGATGGACTTATCTAATTTTCATGCATTTAAAACAGCAGTAAAATCTATGGTGTACCATATGTGAGTGCTGTAGTTCACTGTTTTTTATTTTACTGGATTGTCATTGTATTTATGTTGAAAACATGTTCTCTAATGAATAATGTAGAACTTTATTGTGATTGATGTATTCTTTTTTTTTTGGCTTTTCAAATGGGACCCCAGCAAACTAGCAGCCACTACGGTGGAAGCTACTGTAATGTGGTTCCCCCTCAAAAAATAAACAAAAAACAATAATGAGGCTTGACGAGCTTGTGGAAGTGAGCCCGACTGATTCAACTGATGCGTGTGTATGTGTGTGTGTGTGTGTGTGTGTGTGTGTGTGTGTGGGGGGGGGGGGTCAGAGGAAGATGGAGTAAAAGGTGAGGAGAGCAGGAGCAGGGGGTGTTTCTGGATGCAGGGGGGCATTAAAGGGATTTTTTTCTTTAATCAGGAACCTGCAGGACGTTGATAGACAAGGGACGGTGATTGATGGAAGGACAGGGTGAGAGGGGAGGAAGGGAATGACAAAGATAAAGGGGAAGAACACTACAGCTGGGGTACCTCATCACCCCCTACCTCACACCCTCGTCACCCCTGTTATTCTTATATTTGTTCCCATCCTACCCCCCTAAAAATGTTACTGTCTCCTTTTGAATACCGCAAAATGTCTGGCGGGAAAGAAAAAGACGAATGCACAAATGAAAGGAATAAGGCACACTTTGTAAATTGTTGACCTCAGCTGTTCACCGCCTGGTACAGAGGACAGCAGCCAAGTATGGTCTTTCATGGATTAATAGCTCAAGGAGATGCAAAGAGACAACCATGCCACAAGTGGTTTGTCATGTTCGCTCTACAGTTTCTTTTAGTGCTCCCACCATATCTTTATCCCACACACACATATCAGAGTCTCGACTCCATGGTTCCAGACTCAGAGCTCTTGGACCAGACTTAGTGCATGTGTAGAGAACAAGTGAGCCTCTTTGTTCACTGACACCCCCATCCTTCACTCCTGAGATAACTCACTGACAGACTGTTCATTTGCGAAAAGAGAGATGGATGAAAACACTTTGTACTTTAAAGAGAGAGGGAGTGGAAATGGAATGATTTGACTATGAGATAACAGATAGTAAAAGAGGATAAGTTGTTATCCGTAAATGGGAACACGAACGGCGATAACAAATGAAACCCACATCAGAGAAGATAGATAAGAAGATAGATAGATAGAAGATTGGGGAATTAAAGTGAGTAGAACAACATACATTTTGGATTTGTTTCGTCCAGGCAAGAGCAATAGGAGATACATTTTGCTGAGACACACCGGCATCATGGGCCAGATTACTGTCTCCGCTGTCTCTTAGCTGTACCTCTCTAGCAGCCAATCCTCATCCAGATCCAAAAAGACTTGTAACCAAGGCCACGAAAGGGTGGGACAGGGTCAGGGGTTGGGAGTTACAGGCCTGACAGACAAGAGAGATTGATGCCCGTTGACAAAACTTGAGCCCTACTCCGTCTCAGCGGCAGCCCTGCCTGCTCCCCAGGGGCCACGGGGGATCAGAGATACAGATACAACCTCCTCCCTCCCCCGACCCCTATTTTCCCCTTCTTCTCATCCCCCAGAGACGCACTCTGACTGCCCCCAACTTACATACACCTAAATGCTATCCCACTTTGCTGCCCCGTCGTGTTTGATCACGTCCTAAACCGTAAGAGGAAGCAGACGAAGGCCTCAGTAAAAGGAGAGCTCTGACATATATTTTGTTACATCCAGCCGTGAATTCCTGCAGGGGTGCATGGGGCATTACTGTATGTGTGTTCAGTAGCTAAAGAAGAGCATGGTGTTACTGGGAGATGGTGAGACAGAGTGAATCTAGTGGGTGAAGGTAGAAACACATGCAGCATTAACTGTCACTGATAAAGTTGCACGGAGAAGCAATGTCTTTAGACTCTAACAGGCTGTAAGACCCCAAAAATGGCTTTTCAACAATAACGTGTAACCATCTAACAGGCTGTGAGGTATGAGGGGTTAGTGAAAAAAAGAATGTACAGTAGGGAGGTTATGCTTTACAGTTTGTTTTGACACTTCCTCTTTCAGAAAAGAGTCAACGTGAAGAGCAGAAAATGCAACATGGACCCCGACTGTGAGTGCAGATCATTTACTCTCCGCTTCACTCTCAGCTCTCATTACATGAAGTCATCCATGTGGAACGCAGTAACATTCTTTAACCTTTTGCTCCCTGTGGAGACAAACTTAAATACTGAATGTATAAAGTTTACAGATGTACAAAATCATCATAGGGCTCATCTGTGACATTGTGTGTTGAAATGAGGATCTGAAGAGGAACTAATAAAGACTGAATCTGAAATCACCCAGTATTCATCAATCCACTCCTTAGAGAGTTTTCCATTTAGTAGTGCTGTATGAATGATAAAGTGGACCAACATGTTATTGACTTTCTTCAGGTAATCTGACAGTGTAAAACGTATATACATTTTAAAGGTATAGAAATCATCACATAAAATAATCAAATATCAGATAAAAGCACAGCATTGAGGAGATTATTGAGTGGTTATTAATACAAACTGGTCATTCCTTACAAAATATTAACAAACATTGTACCTGTCATTATAAATATTTGTATTATGTATTGACACTCCACATTAGGTGTTCAGTTTTTAGTTTGTAAACATGTATATTTTGCAGAAACAGGTGAATTAGGTCTGGAATCACATGAAATCTGTGGAAATCCAACTGTGACAATGTGGATATTTTAACTTGATATAATATAGGATTCTGAGATTGGTTCCATTCTTATTAATCAAGCATTTTGTTCTGTTTCCATTTCAAATTAAAACATGATCTTAATATTCAAAGGTTAGTTATTGCATATACATATTTTGAGTTTTTATATATAGTGGTACGTGTGACTATATACTGCATGTTTATATGGAAAGATGTGATTTATTCAGGAAGTCTTTCATGCAAATGAATGCATGAAAAAAGATCATGACCCAAAGGCATATATTTTTTGGCAGGTTTGAGGGTAAGTTTTAATAAGATGGATGTTTTGTGAATGATTCTCAGGTTTGAACTAGCTGACCCCCTCCCTCTGTGGTTAAGTTCAGCCATCACAAGAACAAGGTGAGGATTAGGTGTAAACAGAGAATGACTGGCTGTTTGAAGCCAACCAGGAGGTCATGTTCACATCCCCGGCCACTTCCAGCTTGTTTCCTCCATTGATTGGGAATGTTTATCACATTAGAGAAAGGTCAAGGAGGGGGTCAAGTCAGAGAGGGGCTAGGGGCTGCCTGCCACCCAGCAGTCTAGTTTATGATACTATCCAGATCCAGCTCAGAGAGACCAAAACCTGTTGGGCAGGGTTTAGTGGATCTCACAGGTATAACTGAAGGATGTGTTTTGTGATTAATTGAGGTTTAAGTGGGAGGGAAGGCTGAGAGGAGCAAGAGGATTCTTGACTTTTCAGTTCACCAAGTGAATCCACTACTCTGCCAATAGCTCCTTCCACTTATCTGTTAATGTGCAGTCTACCATTAAAGTCATCTCCTCTGCTCTATAATTTGCAATGTCATCCTCATCTTACAGCAGTTGGACACTGATGAAGCTTTCATCTCCAGACATAGGCCTACTTCAGAGCCTTTCCCTGTGACCTGGGACTTGCCTTGGCTTCGCCTGGAGCACAGAGACATCCCTCTCATGAACGACAGGGCTGGGACCTTCCTATTTGACCCCCTTGTTGGCCTAATTGTGTATAATGCCAGGGCCGTGCCCCACCCAACCCCAGCAGGCCCCCAGGCTGCCACGGCGCGCCCTACAGGGGCCACAGAGGCCAATTATTTCCTTATTGTTGACACAGACAACCTGACAGTCTCTCCCCCACATAACTCCCGTCCTCCAGTGTACTCTTGTGTCTCTCTGCCTCCCTTTCTGCCCATCTTTCTCAGGACCACCTAGGTGTTTGCAGGCCCTAATGCACACAGGGTCAGGCTTTTTTTCATGCTGTGTTGGCAGGATCCTCTCAGTTCTGCTCACGCTCTTTGCATACCAGTAGAGAGAGCCATTAACAATGCCGCCTCAAGGCATGTCCATGACGGGATAGTGCAAGGAGGTTAAAGGTTGGCTGCTGTAGAAGCAAAGTCATTTGCTTACTTTTTGACCCTGAAAAGTAGTTATTATAGTTGTATAGGCATAATATTATTTACTACAACAGCAATAATAACAATAATAATAATAATAATAATTCCATTTTAATTTGTCTTCTACCTGGTTTTCTCCTTGTGTTAATAATTGTCTTGAGAAGTATTATTTCATTCTGGTCTGGACTTGTTCTATTAAGGACATACTGTACTTTCATGGCCTGTGTGTGTGTGTGTGTGTGTGTGTGTGTGTGTTTTCAGACATTTTTACAGCACTATAAGACAACATGTCCTGTATACACTCGGGGAATTAAACATTGTAGCTTTAGGAATGAATGATCCAACATGAGTCGTATTATTGTGAGTAGCACTGTATTAGACACAAAAACAACAAAGCTAAACATTGTCATTTTCTCTGCACACTTGGTAAAACAAGTCCCATTCTGATGAGAATATTATCTTGCACTGAATAAACAGGGTGGAGTGAAAAACAGCAAGCTGTAAACCTTAGATCTTTTTTTTTTTTATCTTTAGTCCTACATGGACTCAAGCCAAAGAGTGGAGAAAAGACAATGACAAGATACTGAGTGATTTTATTTGTGTGTGTTATGATCAGTACCTTTCTTTAAGTAGTCAGGTGAAGAGAAAGAACTTCAGGATCACAGTTTAATGTGAACAAGAGACCAAAAACTAAAGGCCCAGAGTGAACCATGTGGAGAACTACGGGAATGATGTTAGTAAATATGTTGTTCCTGTTTTTAACATTATTTCCCATCTTGCAGCGTGGTACTACACTTCCCATAAGCCATCATGGGAGTAGCAACATGATTGTAAGGCTCATGGATTCCAAAATATCCCAAAGTATTAGTTCTATTAACTTACTGAGATATTTAACCCACAAAGACCCAGTGCTACTTTTGTGCCAATTCCCAAATTAGTTTTGCTTTTGATATGACCCTATATACGTGACCAGTTATTGTAATATTATCCTCTGTATTTTGCATTTGTCAGTGTAAATCAGGTATTTTTCCCTATATTGAATTTACTGATTATGTAGATGTTCATAAAAGTAGAAAGTAAAGTTGAGGGTGATTATATTGTGAACAGAAAATTAAAGAAAAGGTGACTCTTTTTGGTAAAATGTATCATTAACTGAACATAAAGCAAGTGTATACATCCACAAACTTCATTGGCTTCACTGTTGAATCAATGTTAGAGAATGACGGTGTTTCTATGTTCACTACGGAGCCTCTGAACGTCCAAATAGATCATATCTGATGACCATGAAAAGACTACAAATTGCATTTTACACCAATTATTTACATGGATTGATAGAATTTGTGGGTTACCAGGTATTAAACTTTATAGATGAGAAGATGCTTTTAGTTGGCAGCAAGTTTTTGGGTTTTTCTGGGTTAATGTGAAGATGGTACTATTCCTCAACTGTAGGTACCAAATTAGCCAAGTAAAAATGTCTCAATTTCTGAGAACTGCAGATCTGCACACAGGCACTCTGAGACTTTTGCAGTATGTACACATGAGTATACAGTACAAGAGGCACAGAACGTTTCAAGCTGAGATAAAGTGTCACCTGTACCATGGGTAACTGTGATCAGTTCTCAGTATTCTCTCTTCTTGCAGTGTCCTTTTCTCCCATGTAAGGTCTTGTGGCCAAACTGGATGGTATTTGGAGCACAGTGAATCTTAACAAAGCTGCCTCTATGTGGGCTCATTCACTGTAGTCTTAACCCGTAACTACCTCTGCTCTCAGACCGAGATCAACCCAATTGCCAGAATAAAATGTCATTGTCTGTTTCTGTAAACCATATGATGTCAAAATAAAGTGTATTATCAACAGTTCTAGATATTTCTGTTTCATGTTTGTACCTAAAACATTGGCTTTTTTTAAAAGGATTTACTGGATATTATGGACATGCATAATTTATTTTTGTAATGAATGTAATATAATGACTTTTATGATTAGGTTTTTTGGTTCATGACCCCATTTCAACATCACAAATTTCTGACAACCCTAGACATTCAAAGTGGAGACATTTTTTTTTGGCTGGAATTAATTTGTTTTGGACCATTTAATAGTTTTCTATACTCTGTTTCAAATACAGGTTAAGCTAAGAGGACATTTAGTCTATATAATGTATATTATTATGGACCAGGTGTAGATTACTGCCGAAAGGGAACATTTTATTTTCCTTGATCAGGATATGTGCAGGCAGTCCAGCTTGTATTTACAATGAATTATGAATTATGGAAGAATTGCAACATCTGAAACTGTCCACAATGAACACTTCATCTCATCTCATTTTCTGAACCTGCTTTATGCTCACTAGAGTCATAAGGTTGCATGGAGCCTATCCCAGCTACAACGGGCGAAGGTGGGGTACACCCTGGACAAGTCACCAGTTCATTGCAGGGCTGAACATATAATATAGAGACAAACAATCACTCTCACATTCACACCTACGAGAAGCATAGATTAACCATTTAACCTATCAGTGGAGTACCTGGAGAGAACCCATGCAGACATGGGAAGAACATGCAAACTCCACACAGAAATATCCCACAGTTGGTGTTGGAATTGAACCCAGGACCTTCTTGCTGTGAGGCACAAGTGCTAACCGCTGCACCACCGTGTTGCCCCATAATGAACATTTGACAGACAAACAGCACCACAAGTGTTTGAGTTTCAGCTTCACAGTTTGTCATATCTGTTATGGATTGTGAATTTCTCTCTCAACTCAGTAAATATATTTTATGAGTAAGATATTTGTTTGTCTGTGTTTTTTTTCTTATCACTTCAGGTGACCCCATTTGAATTCCAGGCAACCCTACATGGCGTCTCCAACCCAAGGTTTAAAAACACTGGAGTTTGTATTTTATGCTGGTTAAATAAAAGTTCCATTAAAATAATGCTGACAGTATATTCTTTAAGAGCGAACATGTCCAAAAATATGTGATATAATATGACACCAATACTCTGGATATTGTATACCAGTCAACCAACACAAATCCTTTTGCCATTTGAAGAAAAGTAGCTAGCAAAACATTATGAAGTAGATATACACATATGTAGAATTGTGAACACTGATTTTTGGTTCATAACACTGTCATTGTGTGCATCTATGGTCAATAACTATGTTTTTTTTCCCAAGTGAATGATCTTCCAGGATGTGTGTGCATGTGTTAATATATCTGTGCTCATCAGCATAAGAAGTCCACTCCTCTCCTCAGTGTGTTCACAATATCCAGTATGTGACAGTTATTGTTCTGCGGGGATACAAGTCCCACCAGGTGTGTGTGATGTGTGTGACAGCCTAATGATTTAGCACCACAGGTTTGTGCCTTTTAACGAGTTAGAGGAGCCAGTGCAGATGGATGCATAAGTTGGACCCATGGGAGCCATACAGACTCGTACAGAGTGGTCTCCCGGCTGCATGACTCCGCCTCAGAGACAGTGCAGTACCCGGGGTGTCGGTCCAGGCTGGTGCGGGCTGGGGCCAGTCTGTGGTGTGACGAATTGGACACCTGAGCCAAACTGTAACACCACCAGCGTGGTGGGTCCCCCTAATTACCCTGACTGCCCAACTTCCAGCATCAGGTTTCAGATTCCAGGGGGTGATGGTGGAGCTGTGGCCCACTGGGGCTGAGGTGTCTGGTTTGCTTTAACAACAAACATTTACAGACACTCCTGGACATACCACTCAGTGCCCTACAATACCCACACAGATACCCAAAAACAGACAGATGAACAAATTAACACGTGCTTTCACACATGCAAACACGCGAACACAATACACACACCTCAGTCTCAAAGCTCTTGGGCCCTGTAAGTGTAACTGCGATGAAGTTACAGGGCCTACCACAGTCAACCTGGGTCTCAGACTGGATCAGGATCACAGTTTACAAGAGATGGTCTCGCCCAGCAGTTGGTAGACAACTGGAATCTTCTGACATATGATCACTTATGAAGCCCCTCCAAAAAAGAGAAATATATGGAAATAATATACCAGCTGTTCCTCTCCATTCAAATATCTGGCCACTTTAAAGCCCCTACTCAATAACAAGTTTTAGGAAGTAGTATTATTAGTCCCTTACATACACAGAATTCTCATAATCAAATAAACCTTGGCAGAGAATTAAATGGCCAGAGAATAAACACTTCTCTAAATTTGTCATTGATGGTTGAAGTTGCCCTACTTTGCGGCTTAAAGGGGAAAGGGGGTTGAATAAGGGGACAGAATTTAATGCTTGGTGATACAGCGTGCTGTTGACATGGCAAACTATCAGTTTACCATGTTAATTGAACATCTAATAGCTTGCGTAGAGCAGATGGCCTGAGGTGAAACATGTCCTCCTACCCCCTCTCTTTAGGTTTTATTTCTGGATAAGCTGAAGGAGGTGGGGTGAGTGGAGGGCAGAGGGACGGTCTGTATACCCAGGACTAAAGCCTCCCTGTTTGGGCACATGAGACCCGCTCCTCCCCTCATCTTTGCCGACATCCACCAAGTCCAGAATTAGGTGAGGGGAAAACTACGTAGAAAGATATTTCAGTTTACTCTGTGTCAACAAATTTCTATGCCAAACCAAACTCCATTTGCACTTGTTTCTCTCCTTAATCGCTCATCTAAACAAGCTTGAGGGATGGTGGGAAAGACGGAAGAAGGGCAAAGGGGCGGGAGGTGGGAGGTGGAAAGGTGAGGAGGCAAAAAAGGGGGAGTGGATGGGGGTTTGCCAAAATAAATTCATGAATGCCGTCTTTGACTGACTGGCATCTTTGAAGTGTGCTATAATTGCAGGCCTCTTGTCCAGCAGTGGAGCCTGTGGCAAGCCAGGCCTGGGCCAAGCTGAGATATCTGGCTGCAGTGCTAAGGATACGTCATGGCTTTACAATAAAACAAGTCAAGACCCCAGTTCAGGGAGGAGCAACGTCACACTTTAGTGACACCAAAATGGAACCACGCTAAACAAAATGAACAATTGCTTCATCCATTTATTCATAACCCTCTACTGCAGGATCATCAGGAATAAGTGAGAAATCCAAATCATTAGCCCTTTTCATGCATGAATTATTACAACCTCAATCAAAGGTTTTGGTTTTTACCTGCGTGTTTCTATTCCTCTTTAGTCATGAAAAAAAGCAATTATGTGATTGACATTTTTTTTCTGAACCAATTTTCATGGACTTGCAAAACTGTCCACTCAGATTAATTTTTTTAAGTAAATAAACATGTATTTACTGATATACTGTGTAAAAACCATATCATATATTTTTTATTACTGCTAATCTCATGTTTTGTCATATTTTAATATACTCTAATATTAGTAAGAACTCACTTCATAGAGATAATATGCAAATTATGCAAGTAATTTAACAATTGATTTACATTCACACATGTTGTTGCAGATCAGGTTAATCAAGAACAAAGTTACAGTAAATGGTATGAATTGAGTGTATGGGATGGTGCATAAGTATACACTGTATTGACTGATGTGGAACAAAGCTACAAAATCCTGACTATACAAGAGAACAGCTGTAGAGTAGCTGTCCACTGTAGTGACCAGAATGCATGAAAGGGTTCAAATATGACACCATGTATAAGAAGGTAACTACCAAAATGCAGTAAGAGCTATGAGCATCCTCACAAAGCTCCATTCAGAGCAACGCATATCCACCCATTAGGTAACACTTTATTCGTGAGCCCTCTCAGAACAGCACTACCTGTGTCCACTGTACTCTGCTGTACCGTCGCTGCTGTAAATGTGTAAGCATGTGTTTATGTGTTCATGTACATGGGAACATATGGCCCAGGGAGGCGAAGCGGGGGTCCTGAGACATGAGAGCCGGACGTGGTGGGGAAACGCTCTCTGACCACGGAGATGTTTTTCCACTGGGGGGGGGGGCGTGTGACAGAGTTACATGGCCTGTGATTAATACACAGGCCCTTGATGTCTTATTTAGAAAATAAACCCTTCCAGGCCTGTGATTATTAGACTGAACTCCCTGAAGAATACCTTCACAATGCACCTTTCAGCTGCTCTTTTAATTTTTTTTTCTCCTTTAGCCAAGGGTGTGCTGTCTGGGTTTTTCTAATGTTCCATTGCTGCACTTGAGAAAAGGGGAAAACCCAGCTTGGTATTGCCTTACAATACCCCTTGGTGTATGCATTTGTGACTTTGTACTACTTTTTTAAAACTGGAAAAGTAAATGGAGAAGGGATTGGTTAGGTGTTGCGGGTAGCGCAAATGTACTTGTCAAGGCAGGGTTTAAAATGGCTGCTAGGCGTCTCTTGTCCTTTGTTTCATTTTCTTATGATGAGGATCCTTGACAGCTCATAGTGTGATGAGAAGATGGAGAGGCCGATCACCTTGAAACAGCTATTTGATGTTTTCCTGAACTCAGGCATGGTGCCAAGCATACATTCCAGGTCCTGCAGATGCAGTGTCCCTCTTTTAGCTACGGGTATTTTCACAGCCCTGTGAAATGTAAATATGTTCTTATTAAATTTGGTTTAAAGGATTATATAACATTATTTGCTTTTTCATATCTGTTGTCATTCACAATGTTTCATGGAAGTCAAATGTATCCCTGATTTACAAACTGCATTTAAACAAAATCATAAAGCTTTGTCATTCCTTATCCTAGAACTAAATGCTCCAGTTATTTTTAATGGCTCTCCCATTATCCCTGCCGACCCACAGAAATGACCTTGTGGTTAACCCTACCTTAGATCCAATGTAGTTTGCACCATGCATGCTCTCCATGCTATCTGCAGAAAGCAGATTCCCTCATTGCATGCAAACCCTGCCGACTCAAGGAATCCAGGCCCAGGTGGGGGGTTAGTGGGTAGACCTGGCAACTTTCCAAAGGCTAAAATCCCCCCCAGTCACACTCACAGCCTCTCCTTTCCTTTCCACAGAGTACACACACCTGTGCCTGTGCTTGGGCCTCTTTTAGTTGCCAGTCTGAACCCCAGGAACCCCAGAGTTTCTCTTCTATTTGATCCACCAAAATCTGAGGATTTTCCAAAACAATCTGTCATGCACACCACAGAAATACCTACACGAATGGTAAGACACAAAGGCACACATCCACATCCACTAATATGCAAATGACATTTTTAAATTAATGTAAATGCAACACAGGTGATAACTGGATACTAATTAAACAGCCTAGTAATTAAACAAGACCATAGCACAGATATACAGTAGAACACCTTATTCCATTTTCACCGTGCATGGTTTAATACATGCCACATCACTGCACATTGTAATGCATGCAATAAAAAAAAAAAAATTAAAAAAAAAAGAGAAATGGTGGGATCCATGGTGGAATTGATTATCATGAAACTCCAACAAAATAGTTAAATTCAGTTACATTTTATTTGTAGAGCCCCAAATCTACCAATAGCATCATCTCAAAGACTTTACAGAGTTGGTTAGAAACAAACAAATACACAGTTGATACAAGTTTTAGCATTAATTTGATATTACTGAGATGGAGGCAGAAATGTTTCCCTGTTTTCATACGACAGCAAGCCTTAAGATGAATACTAATGAAATGTGTACCTTCACCAGACCCTGGAAAATTATAATTTTATCCTTTTTTTACATTAAACATTTGTTTTGATTGGACACAGCATAATGCAACAGTTTTTTTCCCATATACATTAAAAAATCCCTTTTTTATATATATAAAATGTCCCTTGCAATGGACAGCATTTTTAATATAAAACTGTCAAACTTTTGTCCCCTACAGAGGATAAAACTGGATTACTGGGTCTCATGAGGATATTTACGAATTTGAAACTCAAGTATAAGATAATACTAGTTACTCACACTGAGCCCTCCTTCCTTGTTTTCCACATTTATTATGTGAACATATGCATGGAGCAGTACACACTGTAGTTTAAATGTTCTCTGAACACTCAACATGTATTTTCACACACTCCTCAGTGCAGGTAATATTCTGTGGGTGTCATCAAGGACCAGAGGAGTGGTCGATAAACACATCAGTGAGTTGTGGGTGCTCTGTCTCACTCCCCTTATCGTTGCTGCAGGCTTACCTTCCCACTTCCACTGGCCTACTCAGATGGTAAGGATAAAATTACAGCATTTCAGGCTCCAAATCCCTGTCCATTCTCCACTCATGCCAGACAGAAAGGAAGAAGGCGTAACTGGCTTTATTACCTCTGCCTGACCTAAACCTCACCATCAGATAATGACTGCAGTTCATAAAATCATAGAAGTCAGGATGAAAATGATGAATGGGCACTGGGGAGAAAAAAAATCTCAATTATACCAAGTGTATTTTTCTCATTTCTAGTCAAAATATGTCATCACACTTTAAAATAAGACAGAATAACCTCAAGAGTAACTTGTCAATGAGATTTAAATAACTTATTTTTTGACAATAGATCATGAAATTAGTCTTACTTAGAGAAGTGTCATTTGTTCAATTGGCAGATTTCCTTTGCTTGAATTAAGCAATATATAAATAAATAAATCTTAAATTAAGCTAATGGAACCAGTGGAAAATTATCTCAGTAAGATTTGTTGAAATAAGATTTTCAAGATCTATTGTCTTTATTTCTCATTGACAAGTTACTCTTTTATTTTAACTGTAATAAGATATTTGGATTAGAAATGAGAAAAAATACACTTTTGATTTTTTTTCCGGTATAGATTGAAAAATTACACAGTTTTACACGAGAAACAGATTAAAAGGTTTGAAGAATATGGAAGCATAAATGGAATTTTGAAAGAAAGAAAGAAAGAAAGAAAGAAAGAAAGAAAGAAAGAAAGAAAGAAAGAAAGAAAGAAAGAAAGAAAGAAACAAAGAAAGAAAGAAACAAAGAAAGAAAGAAACAAAGAAAGAAACAAAGAAAGAATAAAGGATGAAAGAAAGAAAGAAAAATGTCAAATATGAGAAGTGTTAGGAATTATAAAGTGACAGTCCAGACAGGAACAAATGTGGGATTTGAAAAAGAAAGAAATGCGAGACAGCAAATCAGATACAGAATAGAAATACGGACAGAGTAACATATGAAACACAGAAGAAAATGATGACAGACATCCAGGTCTGAAGACAGATCTGGATGAATTCCAAGTCAAATGAGAAACACAAGCATACACTTAAGCTGCATGAGAAGCCCACACACCCATTGAATCTCCAGGTTTCTTTCATCTGCAGCTCTGAAGCAACAACTAGCACACATGAAAATTGTGCAGGTAATAAAAGTGCGGAGGGGTAGTTCCCCAACTCATCCACAGCCCGCAGACAGCCTGCAGACAGACATAGAACCTGCTTGTGCAGAGGGGAGATGTCATACGTGGATGAAAAGCGAGTGGAGACAGGATAAAAATGTTTAAAAAGTGATGCAAAGAAGCCATGACGGACGATAAAGGGTTAGAAAAAAGGGGGTTTATTTACACAGATTAATAAGCGCATAAATCTCTCTAGATTTACTGTAGACAAAATAGCAGTTAATAATTATTTAGGACACTATGCAGCCTGAAACCTACACAATGTAACTCCAATTTATCAAGAATATAGAGTAGTAGAAAAAAGTCTTTGGTCATCCCAAACATTTGTAATATATTACATTAACCCATAAAGACCCAAAGAGCCACTGGTGCCTCAAACCCATCAACCAATCTAAAATGTTTACTGTAGTAACTTCTGATTCACTAAATCAATACAAGTAAATAATAGCTAAATGCAGTTTGTCATCTTTTAATAGTCATCAGATATGGCTCATTTGGATGTTCAGAAGCTTTGTAGTTACCGTGGAAACATTGTCATCTTCTACAACATTGATTCACCAGTAAAACCTATGGAGTTGGATCAATGACAGTGGATGGAGACATCTGGTATATGTTCAATTAATGATAGATTTTGCTTAAAAAGTCATGTTTTCTTCAGTTTTCTCTATTTTTGATACATCTTTAATCTGAGATTTTATGAACATCTATATATTCACTACATTAAATATGAGAAAAATAATTGTTCACTGAAAAAACCCCACAAAATACACAAAATTATGACCTAATAAATCTTCAAGAACCCGTTAATAAAAGTTAAATACAGAGGGAAAATATATTTTGGAACTGCCACAAATGTAACACTGGGTCTTTATGGGTTCAGAAGCTTTCTTGAGTCATTGAACTCTACCAAGTATTGTTCCTTCTGCATGTGCATTGTTCTGCCAAGGTCAAAACTGGATGTTCCAGTAGATAATGAAATATATCAAGGACATGACATGTTGAAAGTGGCAAAAATGTGTTTCTTCTTATTAACAATTAACAAAAAAAAAATGCAGGTGTTAGTGTCTGTCTGATGTAGCCACATCTTCTGAAACACAAAAAAGATATTTATACAGATATTTAATGATAATCCTTGTGATTATATCAACTGTTAAGGTTGTCATAGGAACTTTAACCTTTGAACCAACAGGTGCATTTGGAAAAAAAAACTATTTTGTTGCATTTTTGTAATCCTCATAATTGTTTATTTGCCATCTCGGTAAGGTAGTTTTGAGGACCATATCACAATGACTTTGAATACATTTTCCAGAAACGAAATATTTGAAATATTGCTTAATTTTGATTATAAAAAATGGAAAATTGCAACTTTCACTTCCTCCTGCATCAATAGCCTAAAAACCACCGCAACTTTCATCGCAATTTTTCGGAAAAGCTAATGCAACACCAGACATTTTAGGCCACAACAATCTCAAGAAAGGCCCATGAAATCCTGGAGGGACTGATAAATAATCCAATATTAATCAACCAAAGGAAAACCAGCCACGTTTGTGTCAAAACCGTCAACAAAAAGTCAGGGAGCACAAATATAAAGACTGAAGTCATAATAAAGGAAAAACAACCAAAAACCGAGAAAGATGCGATGATAAATATTTGACACATTCTGAGCATTTGTTTCATTGCAGTGTTATATTATTATTATTTTTTTTATTATTATTATTTATTTGGTACAGCTATTTTCAATTGATATTTTTTGCTTGCACTTTTATAAAATCTTCTTTGGACTTATTGATACAAAGTAAACACCACAGAACAACAAACAGACTTGTCGTGCACTACCATCACAAAACACAGCATTCAGATTTTTTAAGTATGATTCACCGCCTTTACTCATCTCTAACAAGCTTATGTCATGTCTACAGCAGCACTTTTGTACTTATGTGATGAGAAAAGGGAGAGGTAGAGGTGGCTCAAGGCTGTAGCGTGAGTCCTGAGATGTGTTTTGCTGATGCTATCTTGACAGCTGTAAACAATTCTTACTCAGAACAGACTGGCCGAGACACAGGGACGTACTGAACACTGTGACATGCTGATTGGACTGGAGGAAAAAAAAAAAAAAAACCTGCCACATCCCTGAGTAAAACCTAACCTGGTAGATGCACATGCTTTCTATCAGTGCCACACCAGTCTTAGTTGTAATGCACTTGTTTGTTTTGAGGGTTTTTTTTCTTAAAATGTTCTTTTTCATCTGCACTTTGTCCCCATTTTCTCTTGCTCGTCTGCTGCCTTCATATTTTTTATACACTTATGGATCTTGTTTCTGCTGTGGATTTTATCGGCCCTATCACATTCCCTCCTCTTCTTGTCTTTCTCCTTTCTGTGTTCGTCACAGCTCACTGCTACTCCATCACACGCACTCCCGCCATACCTCTGCCTATCTGTTAGACATTTCCTTCATTCTAGCCACTATTAACTACAATTACAAGCCAAAATGTACCGTCTCCTGCCACTTACTTTTCAATACACACATTCTTTAACATTACATATGGTGTATTTTTTAACCTCTACCTGCATGCATTTATTTATTTTTTATTTATTTTGAGCAAGTAATTAAACAACACAAGTAACTTACATACAGCAGTATCCGATAACACAAAGAATCCCAGCAAAATACATCCAAAACCAACAATTTAAATTCATTTGTCCCTGCTCAAAAAGGAGTGGGACGAAGCAAAAAACATATTTATTTCTTTTACTTCCAAACTGTAATAGATTACAGATTAGTTGCTACTGTTATTCAAAAGTAATTCATTACTTTTCAATATTACTGTCTCAGAATTATGTGTTATATTACACCTGTATTACTTTTGAGTTGCTCCCATCATCAATGACATGTGCACAGTTGAACACACACACTAATACAAGCCAGAGTCCTGCATGGGTTCGGGTACCCATGGGTGACCCATGGGTGAACCGCAAATTTTCACGAAACGGGTGAAAAATGTTGTGCTGTGTCGGATACGGGTTCGGTTCGCGTCGGACGTGGGTGATCGCGGGTCTAATTTGCAGTTCATAGGCTAAAAGGCTAACAACATTTTTATTTGGCTCTGCCTTGGATATGTCACTGTTCAGTATATTCGTGGCAATAAATGCTTGTATTTAAGTTTGGCTATCTGGCATTTTCTTTCGGGTTCGGATCAGATATCGGGTTCATTTATAGCGGGTCGGTTCGGGTGCAGATTTTATTTTTTTTTCATCGGAAAACGGGTCGGATACGGGTTTAAACATGATGGGTACGGGCGGTTGCGGTATGTCAAAATCAGAACCGTGCAGGACTCTGATACAAGCAATATACTGTAGAAGCATTAGGATGCATATAATTGTATCCTGAAGTACATGCAGACATTTTACATGTTCACCCGAAGGATAAATCCACAACTTATAAAGAATTCAGACCCACTGGCCTGTTGCGATGTGTTTGGCCCTTGTGGGCCACCGTAGAGCTGTCGAATATGTACCAAGTTAAATATTACTGAAAATGGATTAGTAATGTCTTACACTATGTTACAGCAAAAAGTAATCGGTTATTGTAATGCATTACTTTTATAACACAATACTCTCAATACTGTTTTTTTTATTTCATTTTATTTTACAGGCCTGGTAGGTCCATTAGAATTTGTCAAACCTTGCCAAAGACTTCACAGAGACCCCATGGCTGCATGCAGAGGATCAAAGTGGTGAGTTTAGCCAAGCTTATCTATCAAGAAACATGGTGAAGTCGAGGTCTTCTGTTTCCCAAAGTATATATATTAAGTGACTCGTGACAATTGTAAAATGAATGTATGTTCATTATAAGTTGTCTTTTTCTCCAATGTTCTTAGCGGCAAGAGACACCCCCTTTCGCCTATTAGCAACACTTCTGGCATGCATTTCACCATGTTTGTGTCTGTTCACAGGCAGCTTAACCAACAACATGTCTGCACAGGTCAGCCATCTGAATTTAATCAGTGATTCAGATACAATTAATGTTTCTTTTCCAGACATTTCTAATGAGTAATTTATGTAAATGTCCTCTTCAACCTAGAGTCTGTGTGTGCAGGCCCATCTGTAATGTGTTGTGCACTTGCTGATTGATAGATGTTGAATAATATCTTGGAGCAAATTAGGATACATTACCAGGTTTCTGCAAAGTAATGACATTCCTCACAGCGTCTGTTTCCCCCAGTGACTTGTTCTTCCATTCAGAATAGGCCAGACTGTCAGTTTAATGTAGTTTTCCCCACTTCCTATGCTTTAAAATTGGAAAGGTGAACTACAAAACTCTGGAAGACAGAAGGCTGAATAAAAGAGGCAAAGGGAATGAGATAAATCATGACTTACAGAAATAAAATGAGGATTTGTTATTGAGGGGGAAAAAAAGAGGTGGAAAATAGTCTTATTTGAGCAGGGGAAAACAATGACTGCAGTGTGGTGGATATATTAGAGTTGAAGTTGAACCAACATTGGGTTATTTTACAGAACAGTAGTTCCCAACTGGGACCATTTTCAATAATCACAACACATGGAAATGAATAGAAAAGACTGTGAGGAGCACACGGCCAAGCAACAAAGAACAAGCGACGGAGGAACAGAAGATCATGTGATGTGCCTGGTAAAATGATAAAAGGAGGGAGTGTGGGAGAAAGCGGGGGCATGAGAACAGAAGAAAGGGGTGTAGAGCAGGGTGTGTGTATAGTTGTTCTGCTTGCGGATGTTGTAGATGGTAATGTTATACCTCCTCTGTGTTTTGACATTTGAAGACTAATGGAATAGTGTTCAGAAAGCCAGACAATTATTAGTCTTTCAAGTCATAAATAAAGGACCCCGAGACATCACTTTCCCATGATGACACTGCTGTCTTTGTGTCTGATATCTGTAGCAATTTTACTTGTACTATTACCACAAAACTCTTTTTAATAGGTTTATTTAGACAGTGTTGTGTCTGTGCGTCCTACTGTGGGACAAAATTATGAAGAATGGCAAAGAATTGTCCCAATAAAAGACAGACAGGCAGACGGATGGATAGACATAAAGTTGTACCTTAGAGGAAATGCTGTCTGCATAATTTGGACGAGTGAACAGTGGGTGGATAAATAGGAAAAAGAAAGAAAGAGACGGCTGGAAATCTGTGGGATGGGAATGAGAAAAACATTTCCAACCTTCCAGATCATTAACATTGTGTTCTGCTGCAAGTTTGACCCTGTGTGACCCTGAAGGGGATCAAATAATGGTCTTTTTTACACCGAAAACCTGTACATTAGTGAATGCATGTTGAACTCAAGCCTGATCGTGCTTGTATTTGACTTGACTAGGCATCAGAGAGACTCAAGTCAGCAAATGAAGTCCTGCTAACCCACAGAATTACACAAAATTACAATGCATTATTGCCAAGTAAAGATAAGTTTCAGTTTGGTTTTTCTCTTTCTCAGTATTTCTCTTACATTTGTCCATTCATCCATGCAAGTGTGGAACCCATTTGCCAAAGTTTCGATTTATGCAACAATAACACACTATAGAAAGCTGCAGAAACAGTTCGTGTCACTTCCCATTTCACTCATAGTTACATAACACTTTAAAAGATTTCAGGACACTTTCTTTTCTTTGCAATTGTTAGTATTTGATAGTCTTCTTCACTTCTTTGCAGCAGACAAAGCTGCCTTTTGTGCCTCACATGTACATGCCCACAACACCTTGACACTTTTCACAGCCCAGGCTGCTACAATCTTTTTGTCAAGTGTGATATCTTTCATCTAGAGTTGATAATGTCCTGCAGACCGCTGCCATCTCACAGATATGGTTGCTGTGGACTTTGCTTGACGACGTCTGTGTTGTGGCCATGTTTAAGAGATAAACCAGGTAGGTATCATGTTTGTATTGTCTGTGGAATATGTGATAGAGTGTGAGTTCATGGTTGTCTTATTTTGGGGTCGTATTACACCGAATCACACAGGACATTACAACTTTTCTTCCTGGGAGTTTGTGCAGCAATATGAACTTAACCGCTGAAATCCAAAGGTCTATCATCAGATTTACCTCTCAATTAACCTCCACACTTTCCGGCCTCTTTCCGTGTGACCTTCTCACCTCTTCCTCTGTTTTCACATCCCTGCCCCCCTCTTCCAAACACAGGAAACCTGTGCTGGAAAAGCAGCTTGTGTGTCACTCCACTTTAAAGTGAGAGTATCAAGCAGGAAAATAAATATGGGATAGAGAAAGTAGCAGCAGAACAAAGTGAAACAAAATTGGCGTGGCAGCATAACCGGGTCCTGGCTGATGTCCATGTTGATAGAGAGGCTTAGGCACAAGAGGGGAGGATGCTAGCATTTCAAAAAAAGCCGCTCCCGATGTTATCACATGTTATCGCTATGCTATTAGACTGGCAGGGATATGACTATTCCTTTGATTATGCTGCACTAAGCAGCCCTCCTGTGTCTCCTATTTCTAAGTCTTAATTTAGTCCACAAAGATTAGTGTGTGCTCACCGTGGATATGGTTGTGTCTCTATCTCTCCCTGCCTCACATTTCTTCTACAGAATGTGTGATTGTGGTGTGTGATAGTAGTCCACTACTACTAATAAACATGGGTATATCATCAGGTTTGATTTTAGGTCTGTATGATGATAGCACCCACATCAACTTTATATATAAAAAAGAAAAAAGTCAATGGTGCATGACATTTATAAAAAGTGAGCAAATAAATGCAACATTTAGAATAAATTCAAAGAACAGGAATATGAAAATATGCATCCAGTCATGGCTTGGTCAAATAGGACAACTTAAGAAGCCAATTGAGTAAAGTACCTCTACCATACATTATTGTCATGTCATAGCACATTTCCCTTGGTGGTTTGGTAGACATGGGTCATAGTGATAGTCATTGTGAGAGAAAGTTATACTAAAATCTGAAATAAAACTGTCTAAGGTTCTTTGGCGTTGGTACCTTAAAGGTAATCTCACTTTATGAACCACATGAAGAATCCATTCTCTGCATTTTACTCATTCTCAGTGTTACATAAAGTACTGGAGAGTCACACTTAAATAGAAGCACAGGTATCCTTCCAAAAGTGTTAATGCCATGGCATTAACATTGATGGCAGCATATTTAGATAAATTGTATTTTTAATCTCATCTGGCTATTTTAATCTATTTATTTACATATTCATCTTTTTTCACCCCGTTTTCTTCCTTTCTCTATGTCTCCTTTTCCCTTCTCTCTTTCTCATTTATTTTCACCTATCTAATGAGTAATTTAGGTCTTATATCTGTATTTATTAAACATGTAAATATATTTATTTGCACTTTTTTTCCCCAGTCCACATCACAAACATTCACACCATATACACATGTTACACACTCTACCGCACACTATACATTTACACAATCAAGACAGAACACAGATGATTACGACTTGCTTAGGTATACATTTAGCTGCTTTTGTACATTGCATACTATACCCCTTCTCCTACACACACACACACACACACACACTATGATGACTAAATGTATTGTACATAACTTTCCTTGTGACTTGGTGTCACTTCAATACAACTAAAAAGAAAAGAAAAAAAATGAATCATTATGTACACTGTAAATTATGACAACAAATAGGAAATCTCCCCCAGAAAGGATGGGGTAACTCAACAGGGAAACACCCCAGATCAACAGGGGGTCAAACCTTTTACAGTATCTGCTCCACTACGACATTGTGTCTCTGTCAATGTATGATTTGGGACCATTGCAATTGAGCTCCAACTAAATACCTCATCACTTTTCTTTCATGTTGGTCATCTTTCATCTATGATAGCCTAAAATCATACAGTGCTTACCCTGCATTACTCTTTTACATGTGGTTTTCTATCCTCTTTGATTTGCCCCCGACCATCTCAGTCAGGCAAAGCTTTTTGCGCACCAGTTGCTGATCTTTCACCTGCCAAATAATCCAAAACTGACAGAATCATTTGTCTAACAGCGACCCAGTGTTTCACTAAGCTCTGTAAATGTGTATCTTCGTTGCTAGCCAACAAAAGGAGGAACCATATGATGATGAAAAAGCAAAAAGCAGGATAATAACGATGTTTAAAAACTGTGATTTTCTCTCACAAGTGGTGCATTGTGGGATTGTCGGATACAGGCTGTCAAATTTTAGAGTCGATTACATCAAAGACTCCTCATTGTCAGGCGACAGGCTGGCCCCTCCCATCTCGTATACTTCAAAGAAATGGGGGTGGGGGGATCTTACACACAGACACTGTCACATAAGTACCTCTCACTTTGTCTCCACACATAAACTGATACACACAGGCAATTTAAGTGGCTCATATCAACAGAGCAAATGTCCCTCAGTCTGTAAACTGATATTAGTAACAATGACTTAAAACACCAAACATAGGTGGGCAAACGTCAAGATGAAAGCAGGAGATTTTTCCAACAAGTCTTAACGTCTTTGTTCTCCAGAGATCCTGAGTGGAGATTTATCTAATGGAATGTGGGGGGAAATCACAGCCTGCATATTAAACAGGCTGGCAAGAGGAAAATACGATACAGAGGACAGATATGTTTAGGTGGTGGGGGGCGTTAAACATTCCTATAAAGTTGCTGTGGGGACAGGCGAGGCTGTGTTCCACGACCGTGTCCACATGTTGACAGCTTTACGCCTGTGGTCCTGTACTTTAACTGCTGCCTTGGATAAACCCAAAAGCCAACGACTCTCACCGCTTGCTATATAAACTGAAACCTAGAGAAAATCTGGCTAGGTCTGATGCGTAAAGCTCAGTTATGAACGGTTCAGGAAAAGAGATGAATGCTGCAGATGAGAATTTTGTTTGGATAATATCAATAAATAGCATCTGTCTTAAAATCTTCACTCTCAACAGGTGCTCTGTCTAAAAGAACGACCTCAGAGAGCAGCCAGTGGACCTCAAATGGTCACGCTGGTTAAATTTGTCGACCTATGAACCTTCCTTCTCACCCCTGTTAAAAAACACACAGCTTGTCTTTCCTCAGTCCACCTCTAAGATCTTCATCACAGAAGAGGAAACACTATTGGTTTGGTGTTTGCAGATAAATGTCTCGTGGGGTTTATTAAGGTCAAAGGGTCAAATCACCAATTTCTTAATTACAAGGAATAGAAATATGAAGAGCAACCAACGTGCTTAATGTTGGTCTGTGTTGTGTAGTTTTGTCAGGCAGGTGTAAGAATGGAGGAATTTCAGGTAAATCTGCTTCAGGTTTATTCTGAATATACAGAGAACACATTATTGTGATGGGTCAGGCAAGGCTGGTAGTCTCTGCCTGAGCATCCCTCATTGTGCTGACTAATTCAGAGTAAAATAAAATTATAAAAAATAACACAAAAATAATGAACTCGATCCCTCTGAGAGCGCAGAGCACCATGAAGCAGTGCAAGTCTGCCAAGGTTTGGATCTGGATGTTCGTAACTTATTTGCAAACTAGTGTACCTTGTTTGCTAATGATTTATTTTATCGGTCATGAGCAATCCCTTAGAGCGTTTTTAAAAATTCAAAGAAATCCTCTGCCCCGTTTTTTTTAGATATGGCTGTTTCAATATTCGTCTACGTATGGCGTCAGTGTGACATTATGCAACGTCGCACAATTTCACATGTTAAATCTAATGTTAAATATGAAGCACAAGATATTGTCAGATTTAACAAAATATGTCAATAACCCTGCTTTGAGGTAAACGTCATACCTTTTGCAAATATACCATTCGGTTGACGTCAAAACGTGATGTCATCGAGCCTATTGTGTTATCTAATCTCATGTCCAAAGGTAAGACAAAGTGAATGCAAAAAAATGCCTGATTCTAACTACCACTTATGTGTTTTAGCTGTTGACCTTCACTGTGACCTTGACCTTTGACCTTGACCTCAAAATGTAATGGTTTCTTCCCTGATGCATTATCAATTATCTGTGAAAGTTTAATCGAAATGTGTCCATATCTTTTTGAGTTGTCTTGTTGACAGACAAACAAATGCAAGGTAAAACAGAACCTCCTCAATATCCTGTGTCTGAATATACAGAAAACACAGTATTGTGATGGGTCAGTCATGGCTGGTAACGATGTTCGGTCTCTGCTAAAAAAGAGTTGGCCCAATGTATCACAAATGTCACTAAAATGTGTAATCCAGGAATATCAACCACAACAACCGGCTTCAAAATAATCACCGTCTTACATTGTGTTCGCATAACTCTTCTCCAAATACAATTGTAATTTCTGACAAACTTTACTCATGTGGAGGACCAAGCTTATAAACCTACCCTGAACACTGCCTAATTTTTTAAAGGTTTTACCCATAAGCCATCAGGCTTCTTAAAGAATCAGTCAAACTTTGCACGTAACACATGCACATATTCATAACACGGAACATTTTATTGTTGCTTTTAACTATTTATTGCTGTTTATTGTTGTTTTTTATGGTTATTTTATTTTTAATGTGTCCTTTTTTATAGGGAGATGAACAGAATAAGAATTGCATTGTGTCGTATAACTACCTGTTTCACTGTGCATGAAATAAAACTGTTGAACTTTGATCTAATTTACGTGTGTGTGTGTGTGTGTGTGTGTGTGTGTGTGTGTGTGTGTATAATTTAAATTGTGTCACAGGGTAAAGAAAACAAAATGAACAACCAAAGAAATAAACAAAGAGAGAAATAAATAAATACATTTCAGTCAGATTTGTCATACAATTCTAGAACACATTCAAAGGGGAGTGGGAGGAAGTAAAACTTATCAAATCCCACCCCTTCACAACAAAACTGAGAACATTATTTTACAATAGAAAGATACTAAATGTAAAGAGCAACTAAACAATACAAATTGATTAGTGGTGAGACGGATATATATATATATATATATATATATATATATATATATATATATATACACACACACACATACATACATACATTAAATTAATATTTTTAAATTTTGAACTGAATATTCTTTACGTAACTTACAAAATGCATGTTGCAGTTACTACTTGATTGCATAACTATAACTTTTGATGACATTTGATGGACTAATTTTTTTTCCCATAAACGTGCCCTTCATTTCTGAGGATCCTTAGAGGACACATACCACAAACATTCTTCCTGTTGAGTATGACAAGAAAATTGTTTCTATTTTCAAGTCCTGCCCATAGGTCAGTTGTCCCCGATGTTCCTGTAGTGTTGTTATGATGAGGATGTTGGGATAGAGTCTGTCATGCATGAAGGATGGAACACACGACCACGTAGCTCTCAGTAAATATTGTACACCCTGAGGCTCGTTCAGGGAGGCCAACCACCAAAACAGATCAGAGCTTTTTAGAGTGAATATTTCCCAACCTGTGCAGAGCTTATTGGTTCATACACAGCGCTTAACCGACCTCTCCACACCCCTCCCACTGTCCGTTACCACCTCTCTGTTCACCCTCATCCCACTTACACAGCGTCACAGTGAGGCCATCCCATCCCACCCCACACCAGCACCAGCTTTGATGACAGTATTAAGTGTTTCTTAGTGTAGCTGCCTGTTTGCCTTCATCTTGTTGATATGTAGCAATAGTGGTGGAATTTTACGCCCACAAGTGATAATTTTATGTATATGAAATAGTTTCTTTTAAATCCAATCATGGTCATGAGGTACAGATTGAAAAGTAAGCATTCACAAACCAAAAACAAATATACAAGTGCACTGAGTCTGTGTTTTCCCAAGGCTCAGCTGATGAACTAATATACAGTTGGTGTATAGGAGCAAGCTACTTTTAGGCTGCGGCAAAAAAAAAAAAAAAAAAAAAAACATACTCTCGCACCCCTAGTATGGCATAGATGATATTTAGTGGATCATTAACACTGTAGTTTGTGATGGGTGTACACTTCATATGCCAGAATTAGCTGACAGGAGGCAAACAAATTGTCTTTCAGGCTTAGTTTCAACACCATGTCATTTCTCCCTCCCCTTTTTTTCCCCCTGCAGCTCTTTTACTGGAGCTTCTCAAAGAAGGAGAGCTGCACACTGAGTGGATTTGAAAAGCAGCAGTCTGATGGGGCTCTTCGTGTGAAAGAAGAAGCTCCACTCTTCCAGTAATGGATGGCTTTTTTTTTTTTTTTTTCAATGTGCACTTCTCAGTAAACTGCCATGACTTTCCTGTCCATCCAGTAACAATGGTACATTCTGTCTATATTGTCTAGAAGTGGTTCATTCCCCTCCTGTAGGATGAATAGGGACATACAGTAAGTGGTTGAATCTTGAAGTCATATGAAGCCATAACTATTGAAGTTAAAAAGGCCAAGTGAGCGGCAAAACAATAAATGTTATTCAGCTTATGCTCCTTTGAAAATTACATTTATCTGAATGAACCTTTATTTGGGAAAACAGCTACTTGCATTGTTCAACAAATGCACCATGTACTCTTGGAAAACGGCACTGAGGTTTTTATCTCGCAGTTCCCAAAATACTAGGATGCAAAAAAAGTGTGTCTTTTTTTTCCGCAAAGTGGAGTAGCTCCCTGCACTAGTATCAGTGAAAAGATATTTGAGTATAAATAGCGTGAAAAAAGGAGTTGTGCCAGACAGGAATGTCCTCCTCAAGGGCATCTATTGGACAATGCTCAGCATGCCATGATGGGTGTTAAAACTAGCTGGAAAAGTGCCAAAAAGAGCAGGAAAAAGGTAGTGGAAAAAGAAAAAGGAATAAATTCCTGCAACAAAACCTTTGTTTAACCCTAACCTTTGTCCCTGCTTCATTCACAAGGAAGAGGAGGAAGAAGAGCTCTGTCAGATTATTGAAGACACAGGTTAAGATAGGACTAATGTAAAAGAAGAAAAAAAAAAAGAGAGAAAACTGTGACAAAGAGAAAAGACGACACAAATGTGAAGTCAACGGAGGATACAGTACTTCTGAGTAGAGGGAGGAAACAAGAAAAGAGAATATCTGATTGGCTGTAGAGACAGAGCCAGAAGAGGTGATAGAAACAGAAGAAGCAGAAGTTATTTCACACTTCTCGTTAGCATGATACTTTTCCTTCACTGTGACCCATTAGTCCTCTGCGAGATGCCCTGAGCATGACGATACAAAACCTTTCACACAAAGCTGCACTCGCTTCCCATTTCTCCTTTATTACCTCAGTGTGAATGCTCCTATTTCTCTATTTTAATGGGCGTCTCTTCCTTCTTCTTTTGATCATACACAAAAAAGTTCTGTTTTGCTTTGTTTCTGGTGAAAAACCAGGGCAACTGGCAGCTATTCTGAGAGACCATCACCTAGATATCAGACATAAAAACCCAGTGCTGAGGAATGGAATCTGAGCAAATGACAAGCTTTCAGCACCTCTTTCTCACTTCTCAAAAGGAAACTCTACAATACCACAGGACAGTATACAGTAATGAATCAGGTATGACTTCACCATTCACCATACACAATTTGTGTATGTCTGTGCAGCTGTGTACACTAGGTTTTAATCTGCATTATGTGTGATAATAAAGTCAGTTTTGGATGAAATGCTAAAAACTGTAAGCCAATATATATTAGAAGTTGAGGCACACAATTTACCAAAAATGTTTTGAAGTGTGAATGCTAATGTGTCCTCAAAAAAAAAAACATAAAAGGAAAGTACTTTCAAAATGTAAGGCAGTGGTTGAGAAAAGCCAAAAATTAGGAATCAATCATACATGAATATTAGTTCTGAAAATTTTTGCTGTCTTAGCTAGCAGTACACTAATATAAAACCAGTACAGGGGTCTTCTAGCAGACCACAAATAGTCAACTAGAATCCTTGGAGACGCTAGAGACAAGTGTGAATGCCGGTGTGTCTGTACTTTAGCTTGGATCACTAAATAAAAAAAACAAGTGTAGAGGAGTCATTGGTTGTGTGCAGCTACAGAGACCTTGTTTCCTTGTTTGTAGTAACAGAAGCTGCTGTCAGTCGCACAGTGACCCTACTATTTTGCAAAGGTCAGAGGTGAGAGGTCAATGAGGTGACACAGGGATTGTTGGGAGATATGGAGTGAATCAGCCCGGCCCCATCCCAGCTCTGACACAAAAACAATAGGCTCTGACCTCATCCCATGGGAAGCTTTTAGATGCAAGTAAAGTTGCTGATTTGGATTTTAAGTCAATAGTAAAAAAAACACTTTAGCTATAACTCATTAAGCTCCTGGGGGGCTGAGAGACGCGCTGAAGACATGCGCTCATTTTGCCACCTCGGTGAAAAGGAGAATGAGGAATGACCACAAAGAAGAGTCATCGGTGCATTCCAGTGTGACGGGATATGAATCACATCGTTGACACTCGAGACACTTTGTAACTCTTTGCAATTGCTTTACAATGACAAACAAGGAAGTTCATGGCTGTAATTGTGTAAATTTGAGATTTTGTGATTGTGACAGACACCAGAGAGGTCAGTGGTTGGGTTATAACAGGAGGGGCAGTGTTGACGGTGGTGTCGACCCTGGTGCTTGAGATTTCACAGCAGTGCCAGTGAATTCCTCCGGCTCGGCGTGTCACAGAGATTTGTTTCTTACGGCAACACAAAGGCAGTGCCGGCTGCACGCAGCCCCCAGGCACAAAACAGACAGTTTTTGCAGGAAAGGCCATGCACTCACACAATGGGCACCTCTGTGACTCCAGGGAGCCCGCAAAAGTTTGCTTTTGATCTCTCATCACGCGAAGTCACACTTCAGAAAAGAAATAAGAAGAATCTTACATCTTCCTCAGACTATGTGATGACTATCTGTGTGTCGTTGCTCTTGTTGTTCAGAGTTATTTCAGTTTTTTGCTCCACCCATAAAATGCTTCTTTAAGGAAAAAAAGGAATCCTAGATTGAAAATAGAAAAGAGTACATGCAATGAGAAAGAGACAGAGAAAAGTGACAGTTCAGCAAGACAATAATTTACAAGGTACGATTCAATGGTGCTTTGACCTGCAACACAAACAGGTGTTCGACAACAACATGATGTGACTCTCTGTCTGTCTCTGTCTCCAAAATTGTTGACCTTTCCTCCTTAAACCCCACCCTCCATTACCGCCACACTTCTCCAGGCTTCCTGTCATGACAGTCATCCTTTTTTAGGCATATATGAATCTTCAAGAGATTACAAAGACAAAAAAAAGTAAATATAGAAATGACCCATGAAGAAAATGCAGCCATGGAAAAATATTTATATTTTATCTACAAGTATTACCATGAAATATTTGCAGAACAATCTTTTTTTCATTTCAAAAACACGTGGCTGAATCAGACAGACAATGCAAATATTTTTTTGTGTTTACTGGTAATAAAATAAATAATTAAAATAATAAATAATTAAATGAGAACCCCCCCCCCAAACACCACCGAAATGTAATAATTTGTTCCTCGTGCCAGTATCAACATTTCCTGAAAATTGCATCAAAATCATTCCACAATTTTCTTAGTTATCTTGGAAACAGACAAACAAAAAACAAACCCAGATGATAACTCCTTTGGGGGAGGTAACACAAATTTTGTCATTCTTTAACTTGTATGAAACAGTGCACACTCAGAAGGGAGTATGTGGGTTTGGAGAATGAAACAATACTGAGTGACCCAAATGACCCAAATGCATGATGTGTCAGATTTTTTTTTCCACCACTGTAATGCCTTTATACAAATTGCTATAATTTCTAAATTAAATAATTATGATGATGATGATAACAATATATATTTATATAACATTTATCAAAATGGTTCTGCAGGATAAAATCAGATACAACACAGAGCCAAATCCAAAAATAATGGATTGTGTCACATAGGAATGTGCTGCATTATAGGTAGTGAATGATAAAGTTAGCACTATTTGAGTTTGTACTAATGACATGCTGTTACAAATACACCTATAAAGTTTTATTTCCCCCTCCCTGAAAGGAGAGAGGGCTGTTGTTTTTTGTTTTTGCGTGGTTTTCTGTTTGTCAGCAACTTTAGGAAAAAACTACTAGGCCAATTTCCATGACATTTTCAGGAAAGGTGTGACATGGTCCAGAATAGATCCAATTACATTTTAGTGACTATAGGTCAAAGATCAAGGTCAAGGTCACCAAAAATGTGTTTTTGCAAAGATAAAAGATAGGGAAAATCAGTTAAAACATTTGTGAGTGGGCAGGGTTTGTTGTGCCTGGCACTTCTTTTCCAACAGATGTTCTATTGTTGCAGGTATTTTTCCTCATTTTCAGCACACAAATGGCTACACACTGTGTAACACAAACTAGAGAAATTGTAAAAATCCTCAAATTATGTGCTTCTAACAAGAAGAGACATGCCAACAGAACTCTCCAAGATCAAACAAGCATTCATGCCTGTCTCATTTTTGATGTTTCTATAATACCATCCATTAAAATGTCCATAAAACAGGTTATTAATGTAATTCAGTTCTGTCTAAAATAGCTTTGATTCATATATGATTTTTACAGTATATGTGTCATTGAATGCAGCAGATGAAACTTCATTAACAACTGATAAGTCACAATCTAACATTCATTAATGTTTGCTCTACAGTTAACAACCTGAAACTGAAATAAAATATATACCAGCCTGATGTCTGACTGAAGATTTGATTTGATATCATAGACTATGTATTTAATAGAGCTCACAGGCTGAAAGTTTTAGAGAATAAGTGATATACAGTGTGAGATAAGGACCTAATCGTGAGTTTGTCTTCAATTAATATCAGCTTTCAGCAGGCAATAATTGCATATATCAAACTGCATGAGATCATTTGCATTGGGATTTTGTGAAATAGGCTTTTTTTTTGTTTTTTTCCCAATGACGCTTATTACAAAAGAAACATTTGTGTCCTGAATGTATGAATATTGTATTTCCATCAATGATGTTCAGTTGATACATGTGAAATATTTGATACAGTTTGCTATAAATTAATTCTTTTACTGGGGTTTTGTAACATACACAATATATGTCTCATTTACAATGGTTTACTGCCCAAAAAAGCCAAACAGTCCATTTATGGATCTTGTTGTTATCATTGAAACCTCACATAAAAACACAAAGAAAGACAAAATGCATTGAATTAACCAAATTAAAAAAAAAAAGCAAATAAGAAAATATATCAATTAAAATTGTGACAAATTAAATACAAGATCTTAAGCTTCTAATTAAAAAAAAACCTAAAAGAAAATACCCTCTAAAAATCATGATAAAATGTTAGAATATGTAAAAAAGACCCAATGTTTTTGAAGACCTTTCCGTTTAGCAGCAGCGTCATATCCCCGGCATGAACTCGTTAACGTAGGGACGCCATTGTTTGGCTGCTTTGAGGTTAACCAGAAGACTTACGCGACCTCTCCACACATTAGACCACGCAATGCCACCTTGTAGCACTAACCGCAGTGCAACACAGCTGTTCACAAAAAACATGCCACCCATACTTATGCCTGGCACCCACAACCAGACGCCTGTGCCTCACCACCAGAGCCTGATGAGACCTCTTGTTCTCTGTCTGGGAAAAAAAACAGATCAAAAGAGACAGAAGATGGAAAGAAAGGGCACAATGTTGTCACTGCTGCCAGTAAATCAGGGATTTGATTTCGCTTCTTGGGTTGTTATCGCCGCGCTGAGATCAACATGGAGAAAGGGAGAGTGAAAAAAAAAAAGAAAAAAAGTCAAAGAACGAGGAGCAGTGTGGGCATGCCCAGTGTTTGCTTCTCTATCTCTCTTCTCCATCAACTCTGCTGCAACTCACCCAATAACAGGAGGACAGCTTTCCACTGAACCAATGCTGCAACGAGATCTTCAAACACACGCAAGCCGTCATAGACATGATCATCCATCCCATAACATATAACGCAGACAGATCAGTCACTGCAAATCTGCTTTTAAAATCTGTCAAATACATGTAATGTGCCAATAGAAAACCGTCTAACAATCTGTGCAATACTTGTACTGTGTTGAAAAGTATATTCTGTTGTGACATTTTTTGGGAAATTGCTTTGTCACAATAGCACTGTTGCATACACAAACACTGAAAAAACTAGCAAAAAAGCCCCCAAGTGACACCAAGCAGGACAGACCCCACCCCTCTCGAACATTTTACCTGTTTTGCCCCATCTCTTCATCACTGCAAAAACACATTTTGGTGGCGTTGGCCTTTCACCTACATTCACCAAATTTTAATGGGATCTATTCTGGACCATCCCACACTTTTACTGAAATTTTCATGGATGTTTTGCGTAAAGTTGCTGACAAATAGACAAACAAGTGGTGCCAGGCACAACAAACCCCGCCCCTCGCAAACATTTTATTTAATATTTCCCATCTCTTATTGTGAAAACACATTTTTGGTGACCTTTTCCTGAAAGTGGTCCTATAGTTTTTGCGTTAAGTTGCCAACAAACTGACAAAAAAAGAACCAAAAACAATACCCCTTGCCTCCCCTTTGGGAGCGGGTTAAAAGGAAAGTAAGAATGAAGAGATAAAAACAATAAATAATATAAGTGGTGCCCAGCACAACAAACCCCACCTCTCTTGTAAACATTTTACCAGATTTGCCCTATCTCTTATCATTGTGAAAACACATTTTCTGTGACCTTTGACCTACATTCACCAAAATTTAATGGGATCTATTCTGGACCGCTGTGCACCTTTTAATAATTGGTCCAGTAGTTTTTGTGCAAAGCTGCTTACAAACAAACACACACACACACACACACACACACACACACACACACACACACACACACACAAAGACCATTTTTTTCTGTCACTAACACACTAGTTTTTATGACAAACAAAAAAAATAGCCTGCTGTTGGTCTGAAGGCCTTGTGTTCCCCCTCGCACAAGTGACAAAAACATGAGTCATCATTGAACTCAAGCAAGGCCTTCATGAGTGGCATGTGTGGTGTGAATTTGGTGGTACTCCATCAAGGCTGTTGAGAGTAGTGTCCCCAGATGGACGCATGGACAAACAGCATTTCTATGTCCCCTGCCAGGGCGATGGTGGACAAAAAAAACTGCTACTGCTGCCTGTTGAATGAAAGTTTACATGTTATTATTGTTGAAAAGATGCAAATATTTTTAGAGCACAATTTTGGGCAAGGCCTGAGCACTTACATTTAAATATTTAATTTTTGTATGCTGTATTTACCAAACCAGGCAAGCAATGGAATATTGTTTTGTTAAAGCTCTTACATGGTGTTTGGTGTTATGAAATACATCCATATCATTTATACCAGGGGTGCCCAGTCCTTGTCCCCCAGAGCTACTATCCTGCATGTTTTAGATGTGTCCCTCTTCCAACACACCTGACGGTCATTATCAGTCTTCTGCAGAGCTTGATGAAAGGGGGGGGGGGTACATCTAAAACACGCAGGATAGTAGCTCTCCCTGATTTACACATTGCTATATGTGAATAAATTGACAAATTATTTGACTATGTTTGTGTTTGAAGGTCTGTGGGAGCAGCATCACCAGGTTCTTGGACAGAATTGTTTAATTGATTGATTGTAGTAGTAGTAGTACAGTATTTTGTCTTAAACTGTAAATAATTGGACCAACATACAAACAGTACATGCATGAATGTGTCACGGTTATTGTGGGAAGTACCCAAATGCAGACTCATGGGGTTATGTATAAAGGCTCTTTATTTGAGCATAACTCAGGAAGACACAAAGGCTAAAGGGTCACAGCAACGCTTTCAAAATACACTTAAGAGTCGACTTGAGTTTAAAAGACCAAAGTCTAAAACGGGACAACAACCTGAAGGTCTGGTCGACTGGGAGCTGGGGAAGCTGTTGAAGAGGGAACACAAAGTGAACGAACCACTGAGGAGAGCAGGAAAGAACAGAACTTAAATAGTGTGAAGTGATGAGGACAGGTGTACAAGAACTAAATGAGAACCAGGTGAGTAGAGAGAGGGGAAAGATGACAAAAGTGCAAAGTAGGCATGACAGAATGTCCGTCTGTAGAAGCTGATGACATAATAACAGCCAATAATGTAATAAATTTACCCTTTTTAAAATCTCATTGGCGTATAATGAAATAACTGGTCAATAATGTAATAAAAGTTCTGAAGCAATATCGTAATAACTTCCTGTCAATAACATCATAATTTATTATGTTATTGGCTGAGTTATTACATTTGTAAAGATTTTTTTAAATTTTTTTACCAGGCCAATAATGTAATACCGAACCAATAACATAATAAATATTACGGCCAAAAGTTGTTATATCTGTTCTGGACTTTTATTACGTTATTACCCAGTTGTTACGTTATTGGTCAATTACATTTTAAAATGGGCCAATTTATTACGTTATTGGCCTCTGCATCGTCTTTAAAAATAACCTGTATCTCTACCTTGGATCTCCTTATCCTCCCTCCTGCTGCCCTCCTTTCTTTTATCATCTTTTCTTTCTTCACTTTCCCTTTGGTCCAGAGGAGTAAGCTCTTTTCCTCCTTGTCGCCACTGTCTTTCTTTCACTTAACTTCTATCTCATCCTGCTCTCCTCTCCTCTTACATATCATTACACATTTACATATGAGGCTCCGTGCCAAACTCTGTCATAAAGACAAGCCTTTGTCCTAAATTTTCTCCAAGTCTATGGCCTGTAATATCATCAAATTATCAAACTAACATTTTCCTGTTACAGTATTGGTTTCCCTGGTGCAAAAACGCTATCATTGTCATTGTCTGACTTTCACATACACACCAGCCCTTTAGCATTCACTGTCTGAACTTAGAGCTGAAATGCACACTTGCGCCACTGGCATAGGAGCAACAATGGTCTACACAGGCCCGGTTGTCCTGGGACAGTAAGGTAGTTATCTGTGCCACAGTGGGAACATAAAGCAGTCAATAGATGAATGCTATCTTTATATCTACTGCACCAGAGGTGATTTGAAACACTGCCACTGGACGTCATAGAGCCCCACTCTGAAATACAGCCTTTGAAGCACTGACAGCACCGACAGAATCAGGCCAACTCTTTGATACGGGTGGTAGGGAAATGAAAACTTGAGCGTTAAAAGGAAGCATTATTTAGTTACAGCACCATTAAAAACATTACATTTTAGGAGCGATCGGAGGTATAAAACACATTGGAGTTAGTCAGAAAAGCACTGAAATAGTTTTTGGCACTGATTGACCTTTAAGGTAAACTATATTGTTTCACATTCTGCATGTTACATGTTAAGCAAATCTTTAAATCTTGTACACAAACAGAAGCATATACTGCTGTTCTGACTACCCTCCATTGCTTAAAGGACAATGCAATTAGGGCCTTAATTATGATGTCATTTGAATCGTTCTACTCACCCATGTTACCTTTTTTTTTTTATTCCTCTGGAAGAAATATCCACAAAACGGTATATAAGGAGAGTCAGAGGGGCAGTGACTTGCTGACACTAAGTCAGTTATTTTGTGAGGATATGCACACATTTGCTAAAGCAAAGAGCTAAAGCCTGTTGATTTGGCGCGTGCAGAGATGACGTCACTTGTGTGTCTTGAGTTACATTATTCATTTATTTTAGCTCATCCCGTATACTTCAAATTTGAAATGGGACTGCAACTGAATTAGCACTACTGTATAACAATGGACATATTAACTGATTTGAACAAAATAACTGATTCAGAGTCTGCGAGTCGCTGTCCTGCTGGCTCTCTCTGTAGGTCGTTTTGTTGATATCTTTTTGTGGATATTTCTTCCAGAGGAATCAAAATGGGAAAAAAACATGGGTGAGTAGAACAATTCAAATTACATCATAATTAAGGCCCCATTTGCAAAAAAACTGCCGTTGTCCTTTAACTAATCCTAAATTAGGAACTCCGGGTGTTTTTCTTTGTTTAATCAAAAGACCTCTGCTATAATGAAGCTCTTTGTTAAGCCTATTTAGACTTGGGGGAATTTAGCTATCTACCCAAATTTCTGTTTATTTTACTCCAAGTTCCTGTTTTCCTATTACACATCATCCTGTGCACTTTTTCACTTCCTGCCCCCAGGACAGCAGGTAAACCAAAAAATTACGTCAACGAGTAACTCACGTCTCAGCTCTCAACACCCTAAAGGGATTTTTGGGGAGAACGATAAACAGAATGACTGGCACTGCGAAAAAGGGTTAATTACTAAAGCCGATTCACTCACTAATGACTGTTTCACTTCAGTGGGGGTTTTTAATGGGATTCAGGAGTTAGACTGAGCAATAGCACAGTCTGTTTTTAATGGGACTTTGAATGGTTAGAGTTGGCGCTCTCACACTCAGAGACAAGCCACTGCTTTTAATTGTGGTGTAGAGTGATCTCATTAGAGACTTAGTTATAAAAGTATAATAGAGTGATTAGATCAGGAGGAACGCAGAAAGAACCTGAATGACATTATCGCTGGTTTCACACCACTTAGAACACACCCCGAGGCATTTCTTTCACCACAATCACACTTAATCCCTTTTGCTGTATTATTGCAAAATAAACTTTCTCTGCAGCTCTGTTTCACTCAGAATAAGTGGTGAAATACAGATTCAGTACATCAATAGAAGGCATTCTATCTTATAGCTATGTTTTAGAGCAGTAGTTCTCAACCTTTTACAGATTGTGACCCTAAAAACATCAATGTTATGTTACCCAAGGACTCAAATTGACAAAAGCTTTCATAATGTTTACATTTTTACGCATATAATTTAGTTCCCTGCTTTAAATGTGAGAAAGGCAACGTTAGGGAAAGATATTGTAGTGTTTAATGTTTAAATACCAGTGATGTGGTATCAGGAATTCATCTCACTTAGAACTATTAGAGTTTTACAAATGGGTGCTTCTATGAAACTAGTCCGTAAAAGCAGGACAGAGGGGCTAAACATTCAAACCAGATGTAGACTAATGTTATGAAGTAGGTTTGGAATCACTATGGGTCTATGTTGAAAATAAATACCATAAAAGCTAAACTATTTTTCAGAATAAATACATATTTATTTTGGCGTGCACAGGAAAAAATGCACAGGAAAATTACACAGTCATTTTTTTTTTTTTTCAAACATCTTTTTATTCTCTCACAGGTACGTTTTTGGAATCGAAGTAAATATGTAGGGCAGTGTTTCACAATCATGACCACTATTGCAAAATCACTCGGAATTTATTTGTGTCGAAATCGGCAGGTTCCGCATGTAACATGAGTATATGGAATGGGTTACACATGAAACCTGGAAACTGCCAAAACATGAAAAACTTGGATGTCTGGATTAGAAAAACCACTAGGACTGTCAAATTTAACAATGTCTATATAGGCGCTTTCCCACAGATTAGTTCTAACAACTTAATTCTAGGAACTAAATAGTTCTTTGAACTATACAATTCCGAGGGAACCTTCGGGTCTGCATTCCGACAGAGCAGTAAGAACCATGGGAGGGGCCAATGTGAGGCTAATGTCCACCACAATTATGTATTCTTTAAGCACTAAATACAACAATCACACAAGGAAGTAGAAGACAGAGCTACTATAAATTCGAACAGAGAATGAGGAGGACACAGTGTTTATGTTCTGCATCGCAGGAATGTTACATCGTCTAATGTCAAGAATAGAGGAGTTTACAGAGAGTTGCGAGACGAAGAATCCAGCAGCAGGTGATACTTCGACGTATGTTAATGACATCTTAAACTAACATCCTTATCAACCAAAAAAAAAAAAAAAAAAAACGCGTCATCAGTCTGTTCATCTGTTACTTTCTCTGTATTATTTTCCAACATACAGCTGAAGCTACACAGATGGTTTTAAAGATAGTGGTGAAAAAAGGTTCCAGGAAATAAAAATGTTATAGGAACTACAAATGGTTCCTACAGTGGGAAAGATGTCAATACATTGACATCTAGATAGCTTTAACTGTTCCAAGTTAGTTTTGGCCTCAATATTTTATTAAAACTTCATAATATTTAGGATGGCTCAGCACAAAACTATAATTAAGTACATCCTGGGGGAAATAGATCTAAATTTCTGTTTTAATAATGGGTCTGAAAAAGCTGGCAATGTGCCAAATGCTAAAATAACCCAATTTCATAGAGAAACCCAAATATTTTGGTACATTTCTAGTTGTAACAAAATCAATATGTAATTAGATGTCATAGCAACCTGATGAACTTTAACATTAATTAAACATTATGATGCCATGGTTTGTCGTGTTTGTGACTTATTTCATGGGCGAAGGCTTCCTGTATGCTAATCCTGAAGGGAGCTTCTGCTATCTGCGTCAAGTACTCCCACTGTTCCCTCACTTTCACCGCAGCCGCCTTGAAACTGTTCATAGAGTTCAGCAGCCGTGCATGTTGATTGGCTGTATTCCTTGTGCCGAACAAATCAGAGGCTGTGAAGGACATGGCGGTGCTCGTCCACTCAGAGTGGTGAGAGCAGCAGAAGGTAAGGTAGCTGAGCGGTTAGCACTCTTGCCTCACAGGAAGAAGACCCGGGTTCGATTCACCGGGCCTTTCTGTGTGGAGTTTGCATCTTTCTCTCCCCGTGTCTGGATAGGTTTCTTCCAGGTGCTCCACTTCCCCCATAAAAACATGTTAAGGAATTTTGACTTTTTTATCTCAATTTTCACTTTTTATGGTCACACATAAAAAATCTAGTTGAGTCAACCAAATTGTATTGCATAGGGTTAGGGTTAATTTATTTTCATGTGATTCACTCAACTAGATGTTTTTTGTGTGTGACCTAGTGAAGAAGAACTTTTAAGTTGATTCAATGTTTTACTTTTTTCAGTGTATTACAGTTATTCTCTCTTCCTCATTCATGCTTTTGCTATATTTCATTGTTCTTCTTTTCCTTCCTTATTTTCTGTCCTATTGTGTGTCTAAGGACATATTTCCCCCCTTGTTACTGTTGCCTTACTGATTGTATTATTTTATGTTGTTAATATCAACCTGATAAAGAGACTAAAGATGGGAATTAACTGTTGGATCTTGCACATTTACATGTATATGTTCATTAATATGTGCTGGCCCTATTTTCAATAAATGAACTCAGACTCAAATAGTTCAAATGAACTCAACTGTACATCTACAAGAGGACCCAGCATTAATGAGAATCAAACCATAAAATATACTATAGTTAAAAAACAAAAAACAACACAGAAGCACAGTGAAAGAATAACTTTCACTCATGGCTAGAATTTTTTCACAGTTATGAGTACTTTTACAGGATGTGAATACTTATTTTCCTCCTGTTTCAGTTTACTTTCAGCATGTTAAGTGCACTGCAGGCCTTAGAAAAGAAGTATAATTGAGAAAAAGTAGAGAGGTGATTAGCTAAGTAACAATAGAGAATGATGACAAAGCATTGTCTGTTTCATCATGGCCCCCTGTGTGTGTGTCCACGGCTAAAATAAGAGAATTGCCAAAAAAAAAAAAAAAAAAAAAAAAAGAGGCTCAAGTCAGAGGGATCACACTGGATTTATCACCTCAGCCCCCCACTGCACAGCCAGGGATTACTGAGCTCTTTATAGACACCACTTCCCTCCACGGCCCCCCAGACCCTCCGTCACACAGCACGTGTTCACAGCATCACACAATGTCCATGTTTTGTGGACACATATGTAAACACATCCACATACTTGCTCTAAAACAGCTTTGTTTATGTCTTAGTGTATGTCATCCACACGACAGGATGTACATGTTTAAATTAAAACATTGTTCTACAGAATGCAGATTAACTGGGTGTTCAGAGGAGATTCAAGTTTCCTTTTGTAATTGTTCTCTGTACACTGAAAAAAGTAAAACATTTAATCAATTTAAAAATTTTCTTCAATAGGTCACACATAAAAAAAACATTTAGTTGACTGAATCAAATTAAAATAACCTTAACTCTATGCAATTTAATTTGGTTCATTCAACTACATTTTTTTTGTATGTGTGACCATAAAAAGTAAAAATTCTGAGATAAAATTTAAAATCATGAAATAAAAAGTTAAAATCATGACACAAAAGTTTAAATCTTGAGATAAAAAGTCAAAATTATGAGATAAAAAGTATAAAAAATGAGGTAAAAAGTCTAAATCATGAGATAAAAAAGTCAAAATTGAAGAAGATTTTTGAAGTTGATTCAATGTTTTACTTTTTTCAGTGCACATATGAGCAACAATTTACAACAACCCTAATTTTGTGATGCAATAACTGGGCACTAAAGCTTTGTTTTATTAGATATCTCCGTTTTTGTAAATGTGTACGTTTCTACTTCAGTAAAGCCAATGTTACACAGCTGCAACACAATAGTGAAGAAAGCGCTGAACAATCTCCAATGTTTGATAGCTGTGTGCTGTTGGGTAGGGCTTAAATAAGAAAGGGGGAGTGAAAGAGGAATTCCTGGACGCTGAGCACATGTTCTGTTTTGCCCTGCTTTCTCCATGAGCGGGCCAGAGGTGTCAGTCATTTATATTCTAGCGTATGTGCATGGTTGCCTCATGCAGTGGCCCACAATGATTTACACCTCCTGCTCTGCACGACAATGAGTATGTCATTGAAAATAGCAGGTGTTCACATGCTGCTTAGCTCATGGAAAGCAAGTTAAAAAGAGAGAGGAAAAGACAGAGGGGTGTGTGTGAAGGGAAAAGATGGGGGTAGGACTGAACCTGAATTAAACTCATAAATGGTGCAGTCAAACTGGCATGCAGGTCACCGAGTTTCCCAACCACTGCTGGGCCTGTTTCTCATCGTGCAACAATAACTTTGCCAGGCAACTTCCAGCAGCACTGGTAGCACTTATCCCGTTGCTGTTATTAGCTTTGGTGAAAGTCATGACAGAGATATTCAGGTCAGACTAAAAACCACTGAATATAAAACATTGGGGTAACTGGGGAACCATGCATGCGTGTGTGTGCGTTTTTCTCTGCACACACTGCAATGACATCATCTAAGTGAGCAAAGAAAAACAGAAGCAATGAACTTAATGTTACTGGAAATTATCTTTGTTATAACTTGTCTGACCACACAGCCGTTTTTATTTCTATTCAAAAGAAAAATGTAGCAGAGTGAGAAGAAAAATGTAACATAGGAACAAAAAAAGAAAAGTTTGACCTGGGACTTATGGAGAAAAAAAAAACCCTAATTCTGCATAAAATGAAACATAAAAGCAAAAGACCGTAGATAAGAGGATTTAAAGGAAAACAAAAAGATTTGCCCTTTTTTTTTTTTGCAACAAGCAGAGAAGAGAACAGACGGGGTGCTGTGAAGTCTGAGAACCGGTGTTGTTAATATGCTGTCAGAGATCCCTTCACAGTCTTTCCTCTCCCCCTCCATCCTTCCATCTCTCACTCCCTCCTCCCAGACTGTCGTGACCTTCCCCCAGAAGCCACTCCGTCAAACTGCTTTCCACTCAGACTCCTGCCTCTCAGCCTCACCTCACATCAAAGATGGTCGTGTGGGGGTTTCTTTGAGAAAATACCCGCATAGAAACAGACACACAGCTTGTAAGTGGATGAAACAGGAAGACCACAACCAGCCAGACAATGTTTCATTTTACACAGAAGTGGAGAAGCTGAGGTTAGACCTTACCCGAGTTTAAAAATGTACTACACCTGAGAAATGTATATGTAACAAGTGGTGCCAGGCACAACAAGGGAAAACAAAAGGACAACAGAGGAACACAAAACAACCCCCCCCCCAACCCCCCTGCACACATTTTGCTCTCTTACCATTGTGAAAATACATTTTTGGTGACTGTGACCTTTGACCTATATTCACCAAAATTTTATGGGATCTATTCTGGACCGCTGTGCACATTTCCTAAAAATGTCATAGAAATGGGTCCAGTAGTTTTTGAGTAAAGTTGGTGAGAGTCAAATAAACAGACAAACCAAACCAAAAACAATACCCCTCTGCCCTTAATGATAATGTAATGATAATAACAGCCTGTGCACTGATTTCTATTAAAATGTCTTCCAAAGAGTAATATTTTATGCTTTCCTTTCTGTCTTTCCTCTTTTCCACTCCTTTAAAAAAAGAGTGAAATGCTATCTACAAATGCAGTCCCCGCACCATAACACAGACCCCAAAATAAAACTCTACATAAGCATAAGCACACACAAAATGACATAATCTGTGGTGTAGTCCAGAGTATATGGTGGTATATGGAGTGTATACCTCATTATTTATATCAGCATTTATATCAGCATACTCGCTTCTAAATCTCCCTAATAAGTATGGATTACCAACCCTGCCATATTGAAAAAAGAAAGAAATAAAGAAAGAAATAAAGACATTTAAAAATGGCTTGATACATTTATTTCTGTACCATGTATTTATTACCCCAACCCTTCAAAAGGGGAGAAGGGTATTGTTTTTGGATTGGTTTTTTTTTGGTCTGTCTGTCAGAAACTTTATGCAAAAACTCCCAGAACAATTTCTATGAAATTTTCAAGAGAGTTGTGAGGTGGTCCTAACCTGACTCTCGCCATGTGGTATCCCAATACCATCCACAACCAATATGTTTTCAAAGGAGGAGCCTTATCTAAAATCCTTGCATGTGATTAGATGAAGAATCTGTCCGTTATCTTGACTGACATGTCGCTTCAGCCACTCACGTTGAATTCAAGCCGTGACTCAGAGCCATACTGGAAGCAGACCATCCAAACAATTGTGTAAAGGGAAATTCTGAGGATAAAAGGCAACATAGGCAATAGCCAGCGGATATTCCTTTAACTTCCCAATGGAAAACGGGTAGACCAGCAGCCAGTCATGGGAAGTCCCACTCGATGACACTGATTGGCCTTTTAATTTTTCAGAAATCCTGAACCGCATGATACACAGATGGTTGTGTGAGGCAATCGCAACGCCCCCTAGTGTGTAGTTTGGCGAAACGCAGCAAGATAACTTGAGTCAGGTTAAGGTGGTCCAGAATGTAGGTCAAAGGTCAATCATCAAATATGTATTTTCTAGAGTACCGAACCCCCCCCCCCACACACACACACACACACACACACACACACACACACAATGAAGTACGGCGCTTACCGGTGTTTTATGCCATCAATCCTCAAATCAACCGTAAGAGCTAGGGGACACAAAAATATACATTGATGTGACCACAAGGCACATTAGCAAAATAACCACAACAACAAACTCAACTGAACCGTGAGTGACAAATGTTAGCCTAGCTTACCTGGTTTCAAACAAATCAATTACTAACAGTGTAATGATGTGTTCTAATACATTTAAATGAATCATGAACACACCTTGTGCCTTTTCAGAGGGGCAGCTAATGTAAATTCAATTAAATTATTCTTCATTCATTTTAAGGAGAACTTTCCGCGGCTTTCCTACAGTTCTTTCGCTGTACTATTACGACCGGAAGTTACCCTACAAAATAATTATCACCGAACCGGAAGTTACAATTTATATACACAATATATACAAAGAATAAAAGGATTACTGAAGTGAACTTAACTGTACTCAGGGTTATTTACATATTTTCACAATGATAAGAGACAGGGCAAATCAGGTAAAATGTTTGCAAGGGCGTGGGGTTTGTTGCGCCTGACACCACTTGTTTATTTTGTGTTTATTTCCATTTTTGTTTCTTTAATTTAAATCCCTATATTTATTTCTGTCTTGTATTTTTATTTTTGTATATTTATTCATTTACTTATATATTTTATTTTCATGTGACATCTTGATAATTTTATAATCATGGACAAATATTACTGATGGGTTTTGGGGCAAAGTAAATAGAGTAGTCTGTGTGTGTGTGTGTGTGTGTGTGTGTGTGTGTGTGTGTGTGTGTGTGTGTGTGTGTGTGTGTGTGTGTGTGTGTGTGAGGGGGGGGGGGGGGTTTGACTACCCAAAAAAATGCGAGAAATTGAGAGTATACCCACTTCTGCAGAGACCACTACACCACTGCTGAAAACTAAGAAAATTATTTTTCCTCCTGAATAAACCTCCTCAATACTGTCATTCCTGGAAATTTGCAAAATAGGAAAATATGCCCTGAGAGTGGATTAGATTAACCCGACCGCACAGACAGCTGTGACATGCATGTTTTATTAATCTTTCTTTTCAGTAAACGTGTGTGTGGAAGTTAAAGTACGCCTCAGTACCAGGTGCGTCTGCCACCTGCCAGCCTGGTTGAACAGTGTGAGGCCTGTTCTCTGATGCTCTCAACATACCCCCATCAGACAGGTAGGTGTGTGGCTTCTTTCTAAGTCTTTCCCACACTTTAAATGTAAACTGCATTAAGACACATACACACTAGAAGAAGTTCTAGTCCATGTCAGTCTTTTTCCTCTCTGTCATCACAAAGTCTTTATGTGTGTACCCCGACAATAGTGTTGCTTTAAAGATAAGGACTGTGTATGCATTTGTGTGAGTGCGTGTGCATGGGATTCCTCACAAGTTGTAGTAATTTGTAGATCTAGGTGGTCTTATCACACTGTTGAATTATGGGATGTAGGAGAACACTAAGCCCTCTGTGTTTGGTCGACTTCAGAGATAGTTCAACAGGATTCTTCCAAAGACTCAGAGGCTGTGATGGATGATCACACACATCACTTTGCCAGAATCATAATGGAGGCTCCTTTTAGCTCACCAGTCCTTCTTGTGTTGAAAATAATGAGGTAAAAATGTCCCGAATATCATCATTGCCCCTTGATAAAGACAAGAAATGCTGAAAGGAAAAGGAGAAAGAGTCAGGGTTCAGCTGAGTCCATTACTCCTCTGATGGTGGTTGGATCAAAGCAAACACTGATAATGCTTCCACCACAGTTAATAATACTGCTGCCCAAGAATGTTGGCCGGGCTGGCTACTCCCGACCTCACACGTATAATTGTACACACACACAAATACGCATGTACACACACACACATGCATACACTCCTCATTCCTCAATAGCAGTGACACATTCCTAGCTTTCTTCCTCTCTTCCCACAAACCAAACACTGCTCACTCCTTCTTTCTAATTGTAGACTTTTGATTTATTTGATGTGCAAAGGGAAACTGGCTGCTTTGCTGCGCTCCCATCGGAAAACATGCATGATCACGCGCTCAGACTCTCTCATACACACACACTTGAAGAAGCATGGACTCCTCGTGTCTCCCTTTGTAATTACAACACATACAAACTTCAGCTCCCATTAGAACCTGACTTATCTGCCTCCAGAGACCTCTACACTCTCAGTAGTTCCTCTGCTACACCCTCTTCTACTCCCCTGCTTCTCTTGCCCATTCCCTCCCTCCATTTAACAAGACCTGACAAAGGCCTGTCTGGCTCGTTTCAGTCAGGTAGCGCTGTGAAGACAGGACGTTGAGTACTCATGGATCAGTCGGTGGGGATATCCGCTTTCCACTGTCTCACCCTACAGCAAATTAAAAGAAATAGAAAGATTTGTCTGAGAGGAAGTGAAAACCGATTACATCACCCTCCAGGTAATCCCTGTATGTATGTGGATGAATGGATAAGTGATGTTTACTGTGTGGCTTTGCCAATTTTGATGAAGGGGATTAAAAACTGACTGTGCTTGATGAGATTTAGTTAGATTTGCCATCTTTATGTTTATACACATGCCTTAAGGGTTTGATCTGTGACATTTAGTGAAATCAAGCTGTAAGATTTCCTTGTGTAGAAATTAGTTTTGGGAGGGATTTTGTATAATAATGAAAATATACTTATTGAACTTATTGGTTATATTCAACTTTTACAAATTAGCTACCTTTAAATCACCCCAAGGCACCTTTAAGTGTGGTTATGGGACTGGTCCCAAGTCAGCAGGATTCCAGTGAGGGGGTAAGCTGCTGCCCATCTCAGGTTTATCAGTTGAATCAGTCATCACCCTTCCCATGGGGACCTCGTGCACAGTGATCCAGTTTCAGAGCAATCCTTCTGGGACAGTCACAGACAGCTCAACCCCACTGTGTTCAGATACATGAGGTCAATAGGAGGAAAAAAAAAGACCGGAACAAAATGATGGAGAGGAAAAAGAGCTGTCTTTATACTGGTTTTAAGATAATGGCAGCAGAGATGCTGGATGCCAATGAAAAGGTATCTCAGAAACGTCATAAACAGACCTTCATATTTTGGATGAAGTTTGTTAAGAAGAATGAGCCTCAGAGAGTTTGACAGACTGAAACTAATGTTAACATTCTCTATCGTCTTTCTTGTGTTGCTAATAAACAAGTACCTGTGTGAGGTGAGATGAATGCAAATTAAAATTAGGTTTCTTTGGGACTGCCACCCAGGGGTGAAACCAGAGACCAGACCTCTGAAGCACAGGCGACCTGCTTGCCTCCCCCTGTGCCAAAACCCACCACCACCACCACCACTAACCCCCCTCTCCTCAATCAGCCCTCACTGCCCTAATCCAGTGTTTACATAAAACGCTGGGCAGTAATGATAGCCATGAGACCATGGACCACCCCATGTCCCCACCCACCCTCCTCTCTTCCAAATGCTCCCACCACCTTCAACCACTATAACCCAAAGCTGTTTTCACAGGAGCCAAATACCTTAAATACATAATTAGCGGGGTCATTTGTGCATTGGGGGCCCCAGTGAGGGCATGAGCATGTCCGTGTGAGTTTGTGGGGGGCAGAGAGAGGAAGAGGAGTGCAGCAGGGGCAGGATATGAAGACGTGAGAGAGCTGGACAAAGGCATGCATTCATGGTTGTGGCCCCGGACAAACTTGGCTGTCGCCATCTTCAAAGGCCATCTCTGCCTTTCCTCAAAACCCAGAGGCCACAGGTTGGGGCAAAAAGGAGAAACATAACAGGGCAACATGGAGGGAAAGAGGAAAGGGGTGGGTGGTGGGAGGGAAGCGAGACGTGTTAGTAATGAAGCAAAGGTTACCAGATCTGTAATCTAGGAAGGAAATAGTTGAGGCTGAGAGGTCGAGACTGAAAACTCTGTCAATCATGGCAAACTCTTTTATGTTCAGTAGAGTTAAAATATTAACAAAGATGACTTTTTTACACTTCTTTTTTAAATACACTGTAGTGGAAGGTCAAATGTGTCATATTTAATGGCATGGAGCAGTGAAGCTGCAAACTAATGAATACTTGTCACTTGATCCAAACAGCAGTAAAAGCCTGTTTTTGTCCGTTCAGGGCATTTTAATTAAAGCGATAATGAATCTGTTATAATTCATCTAAAAGATGATCTGCTTCTTCTGCTGAGATAATGGTTCCTTCTAAGGTAGCAACAAGCACCAATTCTTTTTTTCAGATTAATATTCAATATTAAAAACATGATTTTGGATATTAAACGCCCTTTCTGCATAGTTTTATCCCCTAAATAGGTCCTTATCATCAAAACTTTAAACTAAGCTTTACAAAGGTGGGAGATAATTAAAGGTTTCAAAGGCTTTCAACATTCGCCACTTTGCACCACAAGCAACATCCCCCATGTAACCCCTTGTACCTTGAACTCTGACCTCATGCATTGTGGGGTAGTCAAGTCACAGTTTGCCCTCTGCAAAAGGCCCAGAATTCCAGCAGTCCATGTTTCACACCAGGAGACCTTTTGTATTGGATAACTGCGCACATACACACATACGCACACATTCACACACACAGACTCCATTCAGAAGCCCTCTTCACACCTTGTCTGCCCCCTGTCCCCCTCTGGCATTGTTTATTAAAGCATGTCCACTTAGCACTGCCCTATCTGCCCCCTCTTGCTGTGGTGCCGATTACCCACATCCTGAGTCCACTTCATGCCTTCCCTTTTTCTCCTCATTTTTTTTTCTTCCTTTCTCCATCTCATTGCACTTTCACTGCTCAAACCAATCACACTCCTCTCTCCTGTGCTTCATCCTCCCTCCGCCCTCTTTCCCAGCCATGACATGTTGCTCTCTTTTTTCTGCATGGTAAAGCCACTGCACACGCTATACTGATTCTTCACTCTTTGCTACACCCCTCCTTCCTTATGAATGAAACTATGCATGTCAGATAAAAACAATAAAACTCAATCAAACCTTTACTCTTCCTTTTTATCTTTACTTTATTCACTTCATCCCCTGTCCCACTGGCTTGGAGAGCTGATGTCTGTCTGATCCTTTCCCTCTTTCATGTTTTGGATCACTTTATCAGACTCCCTCCTGAGGTAATAAGCTGGGTGTATAGCCGGGAAGTGCGGAGGAGAGGAACTTTCATGTCCCTTAGCTCTGGGATTAGGGTGAGCTGCTTGAGGAAAAGTAATAAAGCCCCCAGCACCTACCGTCTGCTTCTGGTGGATCCTGGAATAAAGCCCAACTCCTGCTAAGCCTGCAAGCCTGGAAAAGCTCACATTTCCTGTATACACCACCACCCTCACATCCAGGTTCTGTCCTGCCTTCTGCAGCAGCAACACATGTGGACACCTCTGTACTGAGCTCATGTAATCTTTACATCTTATACATGTTTGCATCTAAAAGATATAAGCTAGTGTTATGTATGGGCTTATGTCTTTTATTCCTTACTTGTATTTTTTTTTCTTCAGTAAAAGAAGTTAAGTACTTCCAGAAATATTGAAGGTGGTTAATTTTTACCCATGAGTTCCAGGTTCTGTCTGCTCTTTCCTTAGTGCCATTTACATTTTTATTTTCTTTATCCTCTCTTACAGCATTGCCCTGTTTCTATGTTAGATAATTGTCTATTTCCTAAACTCTGTGATGGATAAATAACATTAAAACAAAATTATTCAGTCTAATTAAATGTCAGTTATATTGATTCTCTCTCTGTTCAAATATGCATATTTTCATATTATGTCTATGATTTCATTAAAGATTATGCATCACTTTAATATTTTTGTTCAGTCTGTTTTATTCTTTATTTGATTTTGCAATGTGCAAGAGCTCCCTGTGCATCACAACTATGTTTTAATATGATCACATATTTCAGTTTTTAACTTCTAATTTACTTGCAGGTTAAATCTATCATTTTTACCTTAATATAGAGTGGTGGAAAAACATTTTTGGAAACCCCGTGCATTTGTGATGTATTGCATTAAGAATCATTCTTAAATCACTGAAATCTTCCAAGTATTGTTCAATTCTCCAAACCCACATGCTCCCTTCCCTTTTTTGTTGTCAAAATTGGATGTGTCAGCAGAAAAACATCCAGAACATGACATGTTGAAATTGTCAATGATTTAGTTTAGTTTTTGTTTTTTTTCTTATAAATAAAAAGTATAAATGAGAAAATAAATATTTTAATTATATTTCATGATAATATTGGAAATTTTAAACATGTGCAGAAACCTTTTTCCACTCCTGTGTAGCCTCAAACCACAATTTAGCCACAATTCAAACAAATTAGGACTCATATTAATAAGCAGAAATATATTTATTGTTGAAAACATAAATATATAAATTATGATTATTGCTGTCTTTATCCAAAGGATGTCCAAAAGAAATGTTATAAAGGCTTGGTGATAGCATAATGGCATTTTCTTTAATCAAACACCTCTAAGCGTGGTCCCTGGTTTACTGAGAACACATTGATATGGAAATGCATAACAGTGATGAATTGTCAGCCTTTTTAATATAGCACCAGTCAAATCATAGTTAATTCACAGGTGGGCTCTGTGTGAGTGTATGTGTGTGTATGTGTGTGCAATAATAAGGTCAGTTATACACAAGTCAACAGCAGCTGATACAGCTATGTTACAGTCAAATGTTTTTTCACTTGACTTTCGCTTGACTCAAAGTGACTCACTCTCCCTCTTCACCATCAGACTTCCTCATGTTCGGAAGGCAACTGATGTTTTTGAAGCGTGTCGGTTTGGGCACACATTCATCACTGTTACAGGAACTGGTGAGGAAGTAATTGTTTGTTTCACTGGGGCATGGGTTGAGGACAGCTTTGTACAGGCTACCTCAGAGCACTCCTCATCACATATATCCTTGTGGCATGTGGCTGCGTAAGGTGTGAGTTCTTTCAAAGGGTGGAGCAATCTGAGATTTGTTCTCCTGTCAACAGATGAGTTAAGACTGACTAAACAAGAAGCCCATTCATACGCATGTCGATTAGCTTTGCTCATTCATTCACTCTTAAGTTAGTGAAGGTGAACTTTGCTCTTTGCAGGCACTGCATGAGCACTAGCAAAGTGGGCCAGGCAGGCATCCTCCTTATCAACATTAGACTGATATGGGTGAAAAAAAAAAAAAAACAGTCTCGTACAACAAAAAAATTTATGAAATCACCCACACCCTGACTTTTTCTCTTGTATATGCACACTTGCATGCTTGTGTGCTTCTGCAATTGGTTGCACACACTCCAATGCACCTTAATGTAGGCATCTTTTTGTAAAATTATCATGTAAAGGATAGGGCCATGCTTTTTATAGCTGTATAATAAGCTCCAGTGTGGCCACTCATTTGCCATATTTGAGATATAAAACCATTCTCCATACACTTGCCCAACGCTGATGTACAGACTGGCAAGAAAACCCCACCCCCCCACCTCTTCCACTGTACTCCATCCGAACATTTTTGCATGTTATCCAATGGATTAAATACAGACATTAATCGCAACAAAAAAACATAAATCCTGCTTGGATATAAGTAAGCATAATATATTTCATAACAAAAATAAAGCATCTTCCTGTACTGACACTCACATCTCCTCCTTGCACACATATATCCAAACCATTTACAAGACTTGACATCATTCAGATACACTGTAATATAATAAACATGGATGACAAAAATGACAACTAAAAAAATGACACTGAGATTGTGTTGGTTATGGAGAAGCAGACCACACAGAACTCATGCATGTCTCCAAAATCATAAAACATCTTTCTTTCTTTTGTACTGGAAGAGACAGAAACCAAATGTCCACGCATATAAATAGTTTGTAAGTAGCGGTGCGTCTTCCTTTTCAGATTTATCTGTACATAGCACAAGCAAAGTCACAAAACAGCAGGGTCATCAGAACAAAAGTTTTCTTCGTTACTTGGAAAATGTTTGAAGCTCCAGAGAGAGTCTTTAAAACAAAACATTCTCTCCCACTGTTCTCTCCTTTTCCTCTGTCTTTCCTCCTGTCTTTTGTCCTGTGTAAGGGTCTTTTAAACAGTGCAGGGCACTTTTATGTTGCCCAGCTGGAGGTCATCCACCACTGTTTTGGAGTCCGAGCAACAGATTCCCACCAAAGCTTGAGCCAACTGTTTCATGGTCATCTCTGTTGTGTGTCTTGTTCAAACAAAGTATGTCAAAATGTTCAACACAAATCCCTTTCATCATCTCCCTTCGGCTTCTTTTTGACCGAGCCGGGCTTGCTTCCTCAGCAGCGGCAGGGTTCTTTTGACTGAATAGGTGGCGTGCCACAGAGGAAAACATCAATGGTTATTGTTTTTTTTTTTTAAAGCACCTTTGGCATCTTAATTATTTTTGTCTCTTGTCTATTCTTAGTCTCTTGGCTTTACATGAAAGTTTGTTTTTAGCAGAGGTAGCATGGTGGTGGGGTAGAGGACAGGCCAGGTCTCCCATTGGTAGCATCCTCTGTTAGGATCCCTCCCATGCTGAAGTCCCTCATTCTGAGTGGTCTCACCTCACATCCACTGTGGGGAAGAAAAAGCAAGACCTGACATTAGCCGTTAGCATGAGGTAAAGCTATATAGGGTTGATCACAAAAAAATAATTGCATATCAACATTTGGTGCTCAATTGCATAAATTTGTTCATGCATGTCAAACATGATGACACATCACACACAAGACCCACACTCTTCATATACTTTTAATTTTTACAGTCCATGATCTGTCTAGACAACATTATGTCAAGTCAAAATATGTCTGTGTAATTTTGAGTGCACCCAAAATGATAAGAGAATGGACAATAAAAGCTATGTGAAACATCACTTTCTAGTTGAAAGAGAAATATGAGCGGTGATAAGGCAGAGATCAAAATAAAAATACAGAGGAGTGTGGGTTTTTATGCTGATAAAGAGGACATAATGGGTGTACAGTGATACTAATACCACCTCAAAAACTGTACAAACAACAAAAGACAATCCCAGCACTGACACAAAGCTGTGTGCATGCTCAGTAGGGCACAAAATCAACATGCAGCAATGAGGCGCAGAGTGCAGTGTCCCTTATCCCTCCCTCTCCTCACACTGATTGGCTGTGATGTGATTGGTGACAGTGATTGGCAGGCCTTTTTTGTGCCCTGATTGGACCATTGCAGTGTCTAAGGTGAGGACACTTCAGGATTTCTAGTCCTACCTGTTCCCTTCACAGCTCTCCAGTGGACTTTGGGTAATGAGCGCAACTTTATTATGTTGCCAATAAATCCTTGCTGGACCTTAGCGTTTTTCTTTTTTGTTTCCTTTTTTTACCTTTAGCCCTATGGTTCCCTGAAAGCACAAAGTCAGGGAGGGTGAACAGGAAGGAAGGTTAAAAGCAAGAAGCAGGATTTATGATACAGAAAGAGGCACAACAGCCATGGGACAGAAGCAGAGAGCGCAGATATGACACACAATAAATACTTTGGATGCCTTATCAGCAAAAAACCACAGCACTTATCTGCTCCTAGTGAGAGAAAGGCTTCAGATCAAGGGACTATGAGATTTAACTGCTGTCATGCCAAGCAGTCTTTGGACACCCTCCCTTAACACACAGACTTTCATAGACTTTCACACTCACACACATACTACACACACATCCATGTCTGACGAGCGACAAACACACAGACTTCACAGTTTTGCAACAACAGGCCACCACACAGGTGTGTCTGTCTGTTTGAGGGTTATCAAAGACAAGGGTCATCAAGTGCAAAGCCAAAGAGCCAGACAGGCGGAAAGACTATCAGACAGACATAAGGAAAACAGTAAAGCAAAAGGATGCAGGACAACTTAGGGCTGAAGGAAGGACTAAGCCATCAATCTGAACCTCTGAGTCATATTTATACAATGGAGGCAATTTTTGGATAACTTTTCAAATAGTTTGCAGATACACAATAAAAAAATTTACCTGTTTCTGCTTCTGAGTGCTCCACCACATGATGCTGTGATGTGCATGCACACTCCAGATGGTCTTCTAACCGTACCAAAACCTCTTTGAGCTTGGGTCTCCTTCTCACATACTCCACTTTTGCCACCTGAATAGAGGAAGACAGGAAATATTAAATCCCAATGCCAGTCCCAATACCACCATTACTTAATACACACGCTTTTTTTCTAAACACAATATCAAGAAGCTTCATAAACCAATTCATCAAACAGCCCATCTGTAGTTTTGCCTCGCTGTGTTTGAAGTGTGAGGGCAGCATTCCTCCACTCACTGTGTGCACTATAGATTGTCGATCAGGTGTGTAAATACTAAATGTTGCGTATGACCCCGTCTATGCAAGCTGAAACAACGGACAGGACAGATGGATAGTAGGGGGGAAGAAGTGCACACCCTAAAGGCCCAGGGAACATTTACCCTGGCAGGAGATGATAGACTAAGAGATACCACCCACTCCAAGCCTGGAGCATCCACATCCAGACAGACACACACCTAATCTCCATCGCTTTGCCTTGACATGTCGGCTTTAAGCTACATTAATATTTCTTTGTGGGTGCATGTAAAAAATGCTTTACATGGCCTAATCTAAGCAGTAAAACTCAAAACAGCGGTACTTTCATTCTAATAAACACAATGGCAATGCAAGGAATTTCTATCCTAGTCCAGCTAACACCCTCTCAGTTTAACACAACAGGTCTGACCTCCACTTCCCAGCCAAAAGCTAGTAATGAAAAGGGCCAATCCTCAGAGTATTATGAATAGGCTGTGTTGATTAAAGCTTAGATGAAAGCTGAATAGAGAAGGTTGTATGGAGGTTATGATGATCTTGTTGTGTAACTCAGGTGCTTACATGCGTTCTGTCTCTGATCTCAGAGCCAAGGGCAGGTAACCTTCTCATACACCACTGAGGGCCTGGGGGCCACATGGAAACAATATCCCATGCCTCACTTATCATCCTGGTCACTGCACGGGAGAGGATATTGGCCAACAAGCTCCCAGCGCTCTCTGGTGTTATGAACAACAAGGTTTAAGTCGACGTGCGGCTCACACACGCAAAGTCAGAGGCCCAAAACTGATGAGAGACTTTCTTCCACTATCCTACGGTGGCACACTGCCAAGGCTGTCTCTCGGAGGTGAATTAGTCATGCAGACAAACGAACATACCAACCCCAGTCTGATAAAACAAAGTATAATGTTTACATTCACACAGTGAGGGCTGCCTCATGTCAGTGCTGTAACAAAGGCTGGAGGGTCGCCTGGTGAGGTGAAAACAGAGGCAGAAAGTTGTCAGGGACCAGCAGCTTCACCGGACGCTCCTTCAAAACATTTCACTCCATGGAGAGAGAGGAAAGAGAAAGACAAGTGGGAGTGAAAAGAGGGTAAGCAAGCAAAGGAGGTATGCAGTGAGTAAACAGCTGACAATGGTGTCTGGGTTAGCGGTGGGGTGTTTGGTGTTATCAGGCTCTGGCACACAGCGTGGGTGAAAGGGCCAGAGCAGGAAACAACCAAAGACAGAAGGGGAACCATCACTCTCATTAGAGAAAGGGAGGGTGGTGTTTGCTGGTGCAAACAGAGGAAATGAATGAAAGAATAAGGGGAAAGGACTGACCTACTATCGAGTGACACTTAGATTCATGCTAACACATTACCATTACAACTTTAATACTGACTAGAAAGATAAATACAGACAGTGATGAAATCTAAAGTTTCCTCATTCAAAATAGCAGGCATTGGCTCAGAATGGTACAATGAACTACTATAAAAACACTTGCAATATTTAAGGAAATTGTTGCATTGCAATGTGATGGAGAAGATGATGAGAGAAAAGAGAGAATCGAAAGATGCAGGCGTTTTTGTCTTTGCTGTCAAATGCAAAAGAAATGCAAATGTTACATAAAGTCTATTTCAGTAGCAACTACAAAACTAATGTCTCGCACGTACTATTGAGGGTGATTCAATTACTAACACACATACACTAACTGTTCCAGCCAAACAAACAGTTACTGACAAGAGGATAAAGCGATGGGCCTCCTTGATGAGAGGCCCAGCGGTAGGTTTGTCCCCTTGCCCCACACCCAGCAGGGTTAAAACATTCCCAGCAGGAGTTTCTATACACACAAACACACACACACACACACACACGCACGAAGATTCTCCTATTTATCACTGACGATACTATAGAAAGACAAGACTTTTCACACAGCCTTTGCTTTGCTTATTCTGTCTTTCCTTTAATCTTGTTTCCTGTGTCACATGATGTGAGAAATAGTCGATGCAACGGAGATGAAAATGTCAGAACTGTCAAAAATGGTTTTTTGCTTGCTTTTAACCACCTCTTCACTTGACTATCAGTTTCCTCAGTGCAGAGTCAATGACTTCCCACATAAAACATAGATCAGAAAGAGACCCCATGCTACGATGAGGGGCCCCACACTCTCTTTGTATAAATCAAACCGCACTTAACTCCCTAGAAAGCCAGTCCCTGAGAAAGAGTCCCTCAAGCGGCTGTGGAATGATATCTGGGGGTGAGACAGGGGGCTCTGGGAAGTGTAACCCCTGAGTTTGTCCTTGGTTTTCCTCAGAATCTCTGTGACCCTCTGTTTAAAGATGATTGTCCCGGTTGGGTTAATTGGGAATTCCCTGAGCACAAAGCACTGATGAGAGCATGATGGAGGGGAAAGTATAACTTTGGTCTTCCAAGGAAAACAAAACAGAGATGTAGACGTGTACAGCAGGCCATTGTGAATTGGAACGGTGACAGAATCAAACAAAAATAAATAAAATTGGAGGAGTAGCAATTTGTCCATCAGGAGGGAAATTAGGCGAGTGAGGTGCTCATAGCTTGCACCCTGAAAAGAAACACCTTCCCTGAGATGCTGCAATCAGGACGGTTGTAAAAATCTGTCAGTCTTCTGAAGTGAAAGAAAGAAGGAATGACACCCACAAGAAAGGAAACATAATCTGCAGATAAAGAGGGTAAACCACATAAGAAGCAGAGTGAATATCAGATGAAGACACATGCACATACTGTACACCTAACATTATGTATTTAAAGAACAACAGAACTGCAGATTACATTACTGAGTACTTTAAAGAAGGAAAAGTAATGACAGAGACTAAAAACTAAATTGCACAGAGTTTTAAAATTAAAGAGTCGGAGATGGTTATATTGTAGAGAAAGACAGAAAGAGTAAAGCGGGAGTGAACAACTATTTCACATAACAGACAATCAGACTCCAGGTCTGGGGGGACTGAGTGGAGTAAAGAGTCAGAGGGGGAGGATGAAGTCAGAGGGTTAGAGTGAAGAGGGAGGACAGGAGAGGAGGAGTGAAGGAAAATACAGAAATGAAGTAAAATATGATTAAAATATGGGTGCTAGTTTTCCTGCTCAAGCTGATGCATTCCAGCCGGTGTTGCAGTAGCCAAACTCTCTGGCTTCTGGCTTTGTGTGGGCGCTCCCATGGTCTCTGACCCGCCCCGCAACCCCCACTGTGCACACCACAGACTCACACGTATGCACACACAAACTCCCTCACCCTTCTTCATCTAGTCGAAGAACTTAGTGAATCAAAGGGAAAATAATTCACAGCTGCAAAGGACTTCAAACAGGGAGGCCCCTCATTCCCATATAACCCCCACACCCCCACCCCCCACTTCACGTAATCCATAGGACCCCTCAGACCATCATAAATCATGCTCACTGTATCACCATCACACTGTCTTTTATTTATGAAACACCCCGTAAGTCAGGGACCCACACAACCGCAGGGCTACAGCTACTGCTTCCCCCAACACCCAGGTCTGACCCTCTGTCACTGAGGTAGCTGTCAGTCTGTGTGTTCCTATGAGTGTGTGCGTCGGGGTCGAGAAGAGGGCCACTGCACAGAGATGTGTGGACCCCCACACTCAGTGCTGTAGCTGTATCCGCCTGGCCTCTGTCATCCTCCACTTTGATCCAACAGCCATCAACACTTCATTACTCTGCGGCCCGTCTTCCTCTTGCTGCTGCTTCACACAAATGGCCTTGTCCCTGCACTGCGGTGGGGGAGTTTACGTAGCATAGTTCCCCTTTTCTCCCTCTTGCTACACACATGCAGACACCGCACACACAAACAATCTCCTTCTTAGGTTTACACAGATGTGCTCTGACGACCCTTCCCAACTTCTGCAAAATACTTGTACTACATATGCTTCAAGGGCTGTCAACATTTCTAGCTCCTAAACCAATCCAAATTAGGAAAATGAAACTTTATTGGCAAATGATGCCATACTGATGACATTAAACTGCTTCATGAAGGAAAAGAGTTGGTTCTTATTGTCTTTCTTGTCTTGAAAAACAACATTTTACAACCTAAAACCTGCAATTAAGTCAGTTTTTACACAGAGTAACAGATGTGTCAACAGTCAATTTACACTTAATTCCCTTTTCTTCCTCCTATATGAGGCCATTTCCATTCTTGTATTTGGAGTACCTTGTTTACTGCTGAAGAAATCAGAATATATGGGTTGTCCAGTTCATGTACTGTAAAAACATCCTCCTCTTAAGAGCTTGTATTAAAGAAATTCTTCATAGAAACAAACCTTCAAATATCACATGTTTCTGCTTCTGGATATTTGTGAGCATTAATGAGTAAATGAGTGAGAGGATGAATGGCGACTCCATTCATTGCCTGTGTTATGGCATGTTTACTCAGCCCCATTGGAAGAGCAAACAAAGAGGCATTTAGATTCAACATACAATAGATATAGGCCAGTAGAATAGAAGCAATACAAGAAAATAGAGGGTGAAGGGAATGAAAATGTGAGAATAGGAAAAGATAGATCAGTGAGTGAGTTATTATTAAGGGAGTGTAAGGTATTTTACCTGAATGCGGCACTTGTTTCATTTATGTCATTTCATGCCACATGCAGATCAAAACAAGAACACAATGACACAAAAAAAAAAGGGTCAAAATGTTCCGACAGATAAAACACCGAAAGGAACAGAGACGTAAGAAGAAATGTCAAGAAAGTCAGTTTGATGGGGAAAAAAGGGGAGAGCCAAGACGATGGGATAGGGGGAGTGAATATGGAGTCACTGAAAGTGCATGGGGTGGGGGTGGAGGAGGAGCTAAAGGAATGCTGGGATGATAGAGTCTGAATACATATTAAAACACAGCTCAGAAAACTATTTACCTCTCATCTACCTCTTCCTGTTTCTCTTTCCATCTCTGTTTTTCTAATGTGATTTCTTTTAATGAATTCTGACCCATCTCTGGATACGCTTATCTTTAAGCCATTCACTTTTACTGTTTTCTTTCCATGCCAACTCTTTTATATTACACAAACAACTGTCGGTGTCACGTACGTACACATAAATTAAGCTTTAAAGATACTGTTATCACTTTGATGGACCAAAGTACAAATGAAATTCAAAACAGAGACAAAGAAAGAGGAAAGAAAGAAGAAACCAAAAGGAAGAAATACATTGGCTTTATGACCCCCCCCCCCCCTCCTCCTCTCCTCCTCAGGGTAGTCCTATTTAAAGTTGCCTTTTTTATTACCCTGCCACTGAATGGGACAGGCTTGTACAGTACAGGGCCTGCACAGACCCGTTCTCAGGTCCATAGCATTGAAAAAGGAAAAAGGGAGAAAAAAGAGAAGAAGGGGGATAATAAATAAATAAAAGGTACATTTGGACAAATGCATAGTGGCATGAGATGGAAAGAAACACAGCAAAAGTGTTCTTTTCCCATCCTTGGCCAGCAGAAGAAAAACAAGTCAAGCCCAAGGAAGACGGGCAACATTTTTAGCGTTTTAATAAACAGAGGGAGAAGCACAAACTGAACCCCTATTCAGTCTAGCTGCTGAGAGGACAGACAGAAAAAAAAACTTGGCATGAGACAATGTTTCTCACACACAATGTGGTGAATGTCTCCTGACCGGAGCGAGCCCTGACGGATGACCTTTCCAGGGATGCGACGCCTCTCAGGCAGCGTCTGGAACCACATGGAAAAACGGGCCCCTGAAACCCCATCCACCAACACCACACTTTAAGGTCCGTCCCCAGTCTGTGTGTTCATTTTGTCCTCAGGGCTGTAACCATGAGGGGGACATGGACAAAGTCACATGGAACAGGGAATTCCATGAATAACAGAATCAAGTCTTAGTGTCTTGTCTGCAGTCATCGGGGCCCCTCCATTTGTGTTCTTCACACAGAGCTCCTATTGACGACCACAGATACTGGCAGACAGACACACAGACGAGTTTGCATGGAGACAGACACACTCACATGTTTCTACTGTATATCAGAGCTGGACTGTCTCCTTTTCCATGAGTCAGCATTTCTGACCATAAAACCTCTGGCGACCACCGTCACAATAACAATAATACTAGTAAATTACACTATTGGCATTATTATTAAAATTCTATATATTTTTTGTGTTATTATTGCTATGACTACAATTATCATTTTCCCTCCTATCTTTTTCCCCTCTATCCCCTTTTTCCCTATCATCCCAAATCAATCCATATAGTTTAGTTGTTCTTTACATTTCGGATCCTTTCATTGTAACATGACATTGTCATTATTGCTGTACATCATTATTCTGTCATTGTTGTTGTCTGTACGTTGTTTTTGTCAGATTTTTTTTGGTCTTATTTATGTCTTGTTTCTCTATCCACAATGTTTTGGTAACTCTCTGTGGGACTTAAGGACATTAATTTTTTTTAATGAATGACATTTGATTGTAAATGTATTAAGCCCAAAGGTAAATTTCCTATGCTCACTTTACAAATTGACCTTTGACCTTTAATTTGGGGTCCTGTTATTTATGGGTAAAGGACTTTGTACCGCCAGGGTTTTTTTTTTCATAAATTCTTAATGTAAAAAACTATTGATAAAACAACAATGAACAGAAACATATTTGACCCTAAAACACTTAGAATATTTCATTTCAGAATGATTCTAAAATCCTGAAAAAAATATTCATGTTGGTAATGAATCCTGAAAAGTTTATGAACATAAGGTTGAATGGACGACTACAAATGAAATGTGGTTCAACCAACCGCAAAAATCAAAAGCAGTGAAGTTAGTACAATTCTAAATTCTTTAAAATGTATGGTACAATATGACTGGTTAGAGGCTTGTGTTATTTTTTAAAGCAGTTTTTTTTAAGCATCATAGTCCCATAGAGGGTTAACTATCACTAATTAAAAAAAAAATAAATATAATGACCATTTTGTCAGGCCAGTGGTATGGTCCTTTACAAAGGAAGAGGTCAGAGAAAATGTCTTTCCTCCACATTTGAAATCTCCCTGACCTGTGCCAGTGTGCCAGGGGGTAGGAGGCACGGCAGGTGGGGGTTGGTATTTGTTTTATTACTGTTCTTTATCAGAGCGGTATCTGTAAAGGGCTGCATGCGGTACAGGATAGAAAGCTATGTGCCAGGGCCCACGACCAAGCAAGATCACAATGATTAAAGAGCAGAAAGAACAGAGTGCAGTGATAGACTCAAACACATGTCAAGTGTTCCAAGCTGTCCTGTTTATCCGCTGGTTGTCCCATGCTCTTCCAGAACAGACCACATAACTCCCATACCTCCAAACACTGTTGTCCACCAGCTAACAGGCTGTAGTGTAAATACAGCAGAAATACGACTCAGCTGTAGCCACAGTGTCTCCTCTGATCCTGAACAGAAGGACATGTTTTTAAGCTACCACAGCCAAAGAGCCGCTGAGAACAGTGCAACCCCTCCTTCCCCTTCAGTCCCTGTTTTTTTTTTTTTTTTTTTTTCCTTGTCGCCTCATCTCTTCTGGGCTCCCTGCTTTCAGAAAAGACAAAGGGCCAAACAAACAGAGAGTGGAGGAATGGCTACGCGGTACCCAGTGACACTCCGACATTCTCAAGGTACAGGAGACTGTTTTTCTCACTCCCTCTTTAGCTGTCTCGTATCTGGCAGGAGCATCCCTCTCGGGTTGACCCCTCGGCAGATGTCGCAGCTGGAGGTGCCAACAGCCTTTCCTCCCTCCCTGTGCACTCTCTGCTTCTCTTCCTCCCGCTGTCCTGGCACAGTTACCCCTCCCTGGCCACCCGCCAAACATGCGATAGAGTGATGAAGCGAGAGAGTGGTGATCGGCTGTAATGGAAGGAGTGAAGGGAGGGGGCAGTGGAGGTGAGGTGGCCACTATTTGGGCTCAGGCCAAAGAGACTCAGAGGAGTGGGATGAATTAAGTGGAAGATGAGCTGTGGAGCGAATAGGGAGTAAGGAAGAAAAGGAGCGTGACGTGAGGCAGGTTGACCTAACCATGCCATTTGATTTACCCACCTGATGAGAGGGAAAGTGGTGAAGATTTGTGTGAGTAGTGGGGGTATGCTCACTCAGGTAAGAAGAGCGTGTATAAAATTAATCTGGTGAATATAATACGCTGTAGTTTAAAGTTTAACTACTGTGGGCAAAGGATGAGGTGCACACAGGAGAATCCCAAAGCACCGATGCCAAGCTATTTGTGGGTCTGAGATGTGTAGTGTTTTTTTTTTTTTTCTGCTGTACCACCTCCCAGCCTGTCAGTTTATGTGTACACTATATTTAGAATATTGTCATCACTTTGCCTTGCCAGAGGCATCAGACTCTCTTTACAAAAACAACAATTTTACCTGGCAGAACTGCTATGTCAATCTGTTTTCATCAGTGTGTCACTTTGGTGTTTTGACACATAACTTTAGAACCAATCTACCAGGAAAAAAAATGAGTGATCGAGGCAGTGTTTCTACGGGGTAAAACTACTGTTTTTGGGGCCTTTGAAAAACGAGTTGTAACATTACAGCATTGAATTCCACATCGGAAAAAGTGAGTTGTTTCACTGGAGGCCAAATGGGCCACACACTTCAGATTAGAGGCTGTTAACATCCATCTTTTCTATCATTCAACATTAAGCTTGAAAATTTCAGGATGACGTTAGAATACAAAGTGCTATGTTGAAGGAGTCTTTTAATACCAATATTGATGTGCTTGATCACAGGTAAGCCACATAAAGTTTACAGCTAAGAAAGTTTGCTCTAGTTTGTAGTACCTCTTTAACACACAAAGGTTTAATGACTCTGCATGGTAGCATAAGTTTGTGTGCATGTTTTCTAGCAAACAGATGTGTGTCTTACCTTAACTGTGCGGGTGTGCCTGCGTGAAGGGTGGCAGCGCATGTTGCTGGTGTTGCAGCACCCCGTGCAACGCTTCACCTCCACACAAGGTGGCCATATCAGAAAGTTGGCTGATGTTGGATCCACCTGGCTCCTGGGGATCTCGTAGATCACCGTCCGTGTCTTACACACCGCCGGGACCGCCTCCTCTACTGGAAGAGAGACAAAAAGAGGGAGCGTTCAATGACACGTTTTCACAATGCGAGTGTGCTATGATGTATTGTTGTAATCCTTCCTTTCCACTCCCAAATACTTCATACATTCCTGCACTGTTCATTATTTGATGACTCATTTGATGTGCGAGATGTTCGTCTTACCTCAGCTCACACCCAACCTCTTTTAAAGCTGTTAAGAAGACAAGCTATCCAAAAAGCTGATCTCATATCAGCTAAGGAGCTTTGGGATCAACTCAGCGAGACAGAAAGAGACTGCTCCTTTGTTCAGAGCCCTCATTGGGGTTAATGCAGCGTGACTAGGCCAGAAAACCTTTATGTCCGCCTGTGGGAAATCTAATAATGGCCTTTGACCCTATTGGCTGTAGTGAAAAGGGGAAGGTAGTAAGCATTCATTTCAGATTTAATGCCCTGACAGGCACTCAAACTTAAAGATGTGTTACAGAGTGTACATTAATTTACTGTTATGTCATAAACATGAAATGTGCATCATGTGCAGAATGTGATGGTCTTCATACACAGCTGCCAACAGAGTACTCTGCATCAAATGCTTAAGATAGAAGATGCATAAATGAAATAGGCACCAGAGATGTTATTCTGTGTTTCTTTGAATGCTGTGCTGGGAAAGAAGTGGAAAACACATCCAGTCTTCGCACACATATTGCACAGCGTATTCTACATGCCTTGATCAGATATCATACCGCGTGGCGTTTTATGAAGAGATCTGACTGAGAGCCCAGGCAAGCTGCAACTTGAACCCTGAATGCCTGGAATTTCCACGCTCAAGGATACATTTCTCTTCTGACGCGTGTCTTAGATCTTCAAGCCTTTGGCCAATTAAAACGCCTCATGTCAGACATCCCCATCAGCCTAAACCCAGTCTAGTTTCTAAGGGTTTTTGATTGCAATAAAAAAAAAAAAACTTGGCTTATAAACAAAGAGTCAGATGCCCTTAAATATTAGCTTTGCTTGAAATTAGTGTTAAATGGCTGGTTTCATCTCTCAGGAGTATGATTATATCATGTACATATATATTTAAGATTAATGCTATTTTGAGCCTGTTATGATGCTGTAATAAATTCTGAAATTCTTATCATCATTATACAACAATTAATCACACTTACCAATACTCCTTTTGCGCCGACTATGGAGCTGGGACTTCTTCAGGTCATTGTAGTAACCATGGTGACGGGAGTAGTTTTTATGATGGTTGTGGTGCTTCTGGTGCTTGGGCTCCTCGATAACATCGTTTCCCGTACCTCATCAAAACAGAAGGCAGCCATGTTAATAATGTCACAAAAAAAAAAGACATAAACACAGAAAGCTTATTCAACCAATAAACCAGTTATGAGTCTAAAACCACTGCTGCAGTTAACAGTGTTGAATGTCTCTGCCGGCGTCTTGCCAGGCCTCACCAGAAGGCTGCATATGATCCACTATTGATGTTTTATATACACTTTCCACAACAAACAATGTGTTGGTTAGTCACACAACCATAATGAGATGGTAACTCCTTTCTCTGCTGTATGTAACACACGCCGTGTTTCCCTGAAGGGCTTAGGGTTCCCTTCAGCGTGCTAACTGGCATGTGAGTGACTCCTGATGTAAGAAATTGAAGTAAACCGTACATAGTACACAAGGTACAGGAGGCACAGTTTTACACAGACCTTTATATAATTGCACACTTTATGTGTCACCTCCACTCACTTATTTGGCTGAACCTTCCAGTAAGGATAAAGAATCTAGACACAGGTGAGTCAGCATGCTCCTTCATCAACTTTCACAGACAAACAGGGGACTAAAGTGGTCATTTGACAGGTGGTACTCAGTCACCATTATCCCTGCACCTAATTAGTGGTTATGTGTCTCTCATTTGCCTCAAAATGTTTACTTTTTCAATCATTCACTGGCTTGGAAAAGTACATGTTCTGTTATGTGTTGCAGTACTAGCCTCTTAAAGCTCTCTAACTCCAGTCTAATATAGCCGGCTCAGCTTTTTCACAGTCATGGTCATCTGATAAAGCTTGCTTGTTTTGGTCCCCACCCAGAATATGAGGTGGATTACAGAAGAGTGCCAGAGTTGCAATAAAACGATAAAGCTTGTTCCCAGGATACTGCCCTTTCCCCAAAGAACGGAGTTTGAATGTTTGCTAAGTGGGTGGGTCTACCTGGCTGTAGGTACAGCATACCCACCCATCTGGCTAACACAATCCTACACCTGTACACTTAACATAAACACACACTCACAACTGGGCAAACTCCTCTCATTATCTTTCATAACATGCTAAAACCCTATGTACACCAGCACAACAAAGCTTAGCCATAGGCAAACACATTCCACTCATCCAGTTCCTTTGTGCTCTGACCAAAGTCATCTGAAAGGATTTCCTCTACCTATACACAGACCAATTCTGTGATAGGTTGTTTACATTTAGATCCTTTCTTTTTCCAAGTCTGTCAGGCCTTGAGTCCTCTATCGGCCCCTCAGTTAGAGCTGAGGGAATTTCCTTCTAGCCTGCAGTCAGGAGACGGTCACTGAACCAGAACCAGAGGGCCACAGAAAGGAAGTGTTAACTGCAGCAGAAGCCTGGAGTTAGGGAAAGGGTTGTGGTATCAGTCTGTCAGGAAGGCAGATCCTATATCCAAGCACATACATTCTGTACTTTATGTGACATTTATGTGCACACACACACACCAATAGACACACACTGTCTGCAGTGCAGTCAGGTGGACACATTGTGACAGCTGGCTGATTTCCCTGCCCTGCAACCTTTTAACACTACAGTTCACTGACTGAACTTATCCTCTTACTCTGCCCCATCTAACCTTGTCTTCATCTCCTCCTGTCAGAGGAGAAAGGAGCGAGACAGAGCATCAAACCAGTGGCCACCCAAAGACACGCTGTGTTATAGCTGACAGGAGAAAGGGAAGGGGGCATAAAGGAGTCCTTTATAGACTCCAGCGTACCCTTTTCAGCATCATAAAAGGACCTTTATGTTGTTTTTTCCTATACACTAAATGCAAGAAGGCAATCAGAATGGTCAGGCTCAGAGATGCAAGGAAAATGAGGTAAGAGGCAAAATGTAGTAAGGGGTTTTCTTCCAGGATTCCAGGTGAGGTAAGAAGTAACACACCCAGAGCGTCATCAAAATGAGACAAGAGGAAGACTAAAGGAGACAGTCTTTATGAATCAGGCGCTCGTGACTCACAAATGACTGTGTCCATTAGCTGAAGGCCCCTGCTCCCTTCATTTACTCCTCCTCTCCTCTACCTGTACCAGTAACCAACATGTTGACTTGTCATAAATCTGTCTGGGTTTGTTTTTTTTTACTCTCCTCTTTTTTTTGTTCTTAGGACTTTACAAGGCTCAGTGTTAGTTTAGATGACCAGTTGATGTGTTTGGTTGTGCAAGCTGATAAAAGCCACGCTAAGTCTGTTTTCAACTATCCAGGTTCAGAAAAAGAGCTTCCAATTTTATGGGAGGTAAACAAACTGCCAGCCTGTCAGAAACAAAGCAGATTGCACAACTACTTGCGGCGTTTCTGAGTGAAGTGTAACAGGAATATAGGCTCCTCAATCCTCCTTCTCCCTCCTCCACCTCTGCCCCATGCCAAGAGTCAGGTTCCCTTTTCTGTCAAAGTCCTTCACTAAGAGAGATAAGAGCCCGTAGGCCAGAGTTCGCCTAAGGAGGGAGACGGCAGAGGGAAGAGGAAAAGCTAGAAGAGGAGCACTCCAGGGGCCAGACAACCATCTGCAGACTTCAGCAGGGTCATCTCATCTGTCACTCAGAGCTGAGGCACTATCTTCTCTTGATGTGTGTGCACTCACAAAAACAAATGCACCTGTAAGATCTGATTGCAGATCGTCAGTGTTCCTAGATAATACACACAGCATATCAGTAATGACTTGAGTTTTGGGATGTTGTGCAACCTGTGTGATGTAATTTTCAGACTAGCCTTTCCTTTCACCTGGCCTGGCATTCCATGTACAGAGGAATCTATAGTGGTAAGGGTTTACTGTCCTGGCCATCCGCAACAAAAGCTCTGAAAATACCCTTCAGGCTGGCGTCAAAGTTCTTTTAATGGGCTAGCCAGAGCCGCCAAGCTGGCCCTCAGACAGATTTATGTCCTCGTAATAATAATCAGGCTACTACTGTTACCCTGCAAAACATTCCTATGTTTGAAGAAAGACATGTTAATTCAATTATAAACACCTCTTCTCATGCTAGAGGCACCCCAGGGATCTATTCTGGGTTCAACATAAATTGGGATGATATCAAGTTGGGGGGAAAAGTTTGATTTTGAATTCATGAATTATATGTCAATGATATGGCACTATAAGATCTGAGTGAGATACCTCCAGCATGCCAAAAGCAAATGCATGGTAAAACAAAACATAGCTGAGCCCAATCATTAAGTCTGTATAAAGTTTGCAAAGTGTCAAACATTGATTCTGCATCAACTGGATGTGTTAACGTAAATTTAGTAATAACCTGTTTCCATCAACACATCTTTAGAGTTCTGTATTTGATATATGGCCAGAGCCTGTGTAAATAGAGGCTCATGTGAAGGCAAACAGATTCTTCCAGCACACCCATGTAACTTAATATAAGACAGTCTGAGACATACTGGTCTTCCTCCACAGAAGAAGTAGCACCTCCATGAACCTGAAGTAGAAGAAGTCCACACCTTCTAACTGCTGTCTCTGTTTACTGGGCTACATATGCCACAGTCTGAGTTTAAAACCAGCTCCAGTGCTAACAACAGCTGAGAGAATATGCACAAATAAATCGCAGCCAGTGAAAGTCCATCTTTTACTGGCAAGCATTCAGGAGACACACCTACTATATCAAGGTGGCTTTTTTTTTTTTTATCAAACACACCTTGAGTGCACAGATTCCTCAGCTCTCAGATGTCTGAACACTTCAGTCATGTCTTTTGACTTTAAGGTCAGCGTCTACTAAAATACAGTTTCACTAGCACTTCACATGTGCACCTTAGTCTGAATCATATGATATGAAAATGGGCCCATTTCAAGTCAGTGTGCAACTTTGCAGTATCAGTAGTTTCCATGAAACATTTTACACATTCACAGTGCACTCAAAGGTTAAAAGTCTTATCTTTAATGTTGACTTTGGATATGGCCTATATAAATGACTATATGTAATAGTTATTTGAATTAATTATTTAGACATGTATTAGTTTAACAAGACAAATAAAATCTCAAAATCTCAAGGTAGTAGAAAATAAGTATGAATATTCATTCTGCAAAATATACATTATTTTAGTTTTTTCCACAAGGTAATTTAGTTTAATATGTAGCTGTATAAAGGTGTATTTGGAACTACCATTTTCATTTTCTGTCTATTAAAAGCTAAAAAAATAAAATATCTATTTCACACATAAGCAGCACAACTGAAAGATTTTTTTTTTTTTTAAATGACATTAAAATGCCATCTCTGTCTAAAGTTAGAAGTATCAAGAGGCAGAATTTACCTACGGAGTCAATCTCCAGGAGCCGCTGGAGGTCGCTGATGCTGTGGATTTCACTGTGGGCCAGTCTGTCTATCAGCTCCTGGGGAAACTGCACTTCCTTCAAAGAGCAAAGGGGTGCGAGAAATCAAACAACAGATGAGGGTTAGAGATGTGTCGGGTGAGTGGCAAAACGTATGTGTTTGTCTTTAAAGGTCCTGCGTTTAAACACACAAATAAGATCAGTGCGTTAAGAACCTGCAACTACCTGCCAATTACTCCACAATAAGAGAAAGCCTGTGGGTGCAGTTTTACGCATGCTTTTCATACAGACTATTCTGCAAGAAATCAAATGGAATTCATTCATGTTTTGATAAAGATCTCATTCATTTGGCACCAGTGACATTGTTGAAGAAACGCATCATATCATCCTATAAAAAATGCATCTTTTTGTGGCATTCACAGCAATAAAAGTTTGAAATCTATTGCACACTTAGAAATATGAGTGTTGTTTGTAAGCCGAATTGAAAATCAGACCCCAAAGCCCCTTTAAACACCTCAGCTTTTAATTCAATCTACTCCTTTGACACATAACTATTAATGCATAAAATAAAACAGTCTAATTCCTAACGGAGTTCGGAGCTGCTCTGTGCGTCTGGATGCGTCCTGGCCGTGTGAACTGCAGCACGACACATTGCACTTGTTGCGGTTTTGCAAGCACCTCCAGTTGAGAAAACCCTGCAGCCTTACAGGAACAGCGGCTATTTATATCACCCGTAGCGGTTCCCATGAAAGCGCTTAGCCCAACCAAAACGTTTGCCCAGTTGGCTCAGGCTACAAACAGATTTGGCACAAACGCCAAAAATAACTGCGATATGTGTGCAAGTGCAGACTATGTTGGTTCTGAAAAGCGCGCAGTCACTGCCCCTCATGGTATCTGGAGTTGAAATAGTAATGATTCTTCAAACCAAAAACAATATTAATACAGGCTCAGGTTGTTCAAACATCTAATTGTAATCTTTTTTTACGCCCCCCCCCCCTTATATATTGTGTTCTTTGTGATTGTGTAGTCTAATTATAGACTGTGAACCAAATGTCGCCTTATTACTATAAACAATCTGTCATGGCTTATGTTGGAGACAAATGCGCGCTCTGGGACCTTTGCACACAGGAATAAAGCCCCCGCAACCAGTGTATGACATGGGGCCATAGGACACTGCGCTTCTCTGAGTCCATGGAACTTTACCTCAGCAGTGGCCAGCAGCAGGTACGTCGTCCACAGGAGGAAAGAACAAAGTGCGGCTCTCATCTCCCTTTAATTTCGATTTAACCCCAAACAAGAAAGACGTGCTATTCTGTCGGAGCCGCAGAGTCGCTCCTGGCCCCAGAGGATCCACAACCATCCCCTCGGGGAGAGAAACCGGTGTGTCAGAGCTGCTCAAGGGGCTCAGTCAGACTCCGAGTTGCACTTGCTTGTAAATATGAACCGCTGAAGAAGCTGGAAGTCTTGTTATTCACACTGGATTGGGTCCTCCTCAACTCGACATAGCTCCTCAGGCTCAAGTGGGACAATCCCAAGAGACAGTCCTGACGCGCATTGCACTTGTCCTTCACCTTCTAACAAACGGACTGTACATTAAAGCTTAGTTCAATCAGTTACTCAGTATGAAAAATCAACTCTCCTTTGTTTTGGATAATTATTTAGAAATTAAGAGAGAGTTTTACGCGCAAAAATATTTCATATAATGTATTAAAACAATGACCCTAAAACAATATAATCCAAATGAGCAGATCCTCTGAGGAAATCACAGCCGAAGTAAGGGAAAGTTGTCCGTGTAGTGATATCCTGAGACTGTGTTGCAGCAGTCTGGACAGGTCGTGGGCTGTGGAGGATTCTGGAGTGAATGGAGTCAGAGCGCCTCTGAGCCGCTGGATATAGACAGCCAGCAGCTCCATGCCCGTTGCGCCTCCCCTCGCGTTTCGGTGATCGTGCATCTATTCAGTGAGGGGATCTGGTTGGTTGGTTGGATGACTTAAGGCTCAAGAGCATGTTCTCCCATCCCCCCCTCGATCCTTGTGTGTATGTGTGTGTGTGTGTGTGTGTGTGTGTGTGTGTGTGTGTGTGTGTGTGTGTGTGTGTGTGTGTGTGTGTGTGTATTCCCCTGAGGCGACAAAAAAAAAAAAATCCATTCAGTGTTTTCTGGCTGTAATCAATATAGATTATAATAGTCTGGAAAGACCAACAACTGGCAAGTAAGTTTTGACAAACTGACAAAAAATATGGATTATACAGTAGGTGTTGTATTGGAAATATGGACAATGTGATGCTATATTACATATTAATGATAATCTAGATTTTATTTGTCAGATGTAACAGTAAAACCAAGGTTAAACCAGTGCAGTGACTGTATAATTAATTATATGTATGAACACCATTTGCTATTAGGGATCAATAAAATCTATCATTCTATTGTTTTAGCGATACATCTATCCATCTATACACATACAGGTACATTTACATATATGCATACACACACACATACCCACAAAACATGCAGAAATAAGCTATATACTGTATATACATACAGTCCAGAACAAATGTCTTGTTGCGTAAGTACACAATAATAAAAATATCTAACATCTCGACTCCTGATTATGTAACAAAGATCAGCAATGACTCCAATTAATTCCAAAGAAGTGTAAATTCTTACATGTGAGCAAATTGAAATTTCCCAAAATATTTTTAATAACTACAGCTTGTTAGTGATCCACAGTTCAAGTGTAACAACTGTTCTGATAATGTTCCCCAGACTGGCCCAGAGGCTAAATTGTTAAACATCAAGAGCTTGAAGTTCAGGTCTCTTGATGAAGTTGCATTTTGATTGATTATAATTTGTGACAAAATGTTTGTTGTTCTAGAAACAGATTTTTTACATCATTATCAAGCAGTAAATAATTCTAAAATTCTATGAAATTTCAGTTTGATTGAATATAAAGTGCAGCTGCTTAGCATATGAGTTATTAATGACTCCAATTGGCTAATTAGTGATAAGACCAGAAACAGACTGGACCCAAAAGCAGGACTGGAACACAGATGTACAGTTTTACAATCTTTATTAATGAATGTGATTAAAGCCATCTTTTCCTCCGTATGGTACGTTTGAATATGGATTTCTCCGTAGACAATGGCAACTGGGACACAGTGAGCAGAACCAGGGGTCAGGAAAAACAGGTCAGAACACGAATGGGCAGCAATTAGAATCCATAAGGTGTTAGCATAGGGAAGCAGCGGGTCACACTGAGAGTCTGAGGTCCGAAGAGGCACAAATAGGGGTCGAGCAGGAATGAAGTCAAATCCAGGCCACAGGTTAAAAATACTGAGAGTACAAAACAAGACAGACAGATACCAGGAACCAAAAAAGCCAATCTATGTCAAACCCGAGTAATCGAGACAAGAAGTACCGCTCATATGTATCGACAGGGCAGATAACAGACTCACAAAGACAAGACAGATACGTTATATAGGGCTGGACACAGGTGAGACACATTCGGATTAATGAACAGGGCAGAGACACACACCATGACCAGAAGAAATGTAGGGAAAAAGAGAACACAAACCCACATGTCAAAGTAAAAGTCCAGAACTCCAACAAAGACAAAAAACACAGAGAGACTTACAAAAATAAGACAGAAACAAGACACTAGATACTGAATTTATGACATGTTAGACATATGATGGGTACATGCAACGCGACTTTTATCCAGGACTGTACATGTAATCTGTATTAGATCATTGGCAATTTCAAGGAAAAAGTAGAAATTTGGACTTGTTACACACATCTTTAAAAGGATGATTACACATGGGGTAGTGTTTACAGCTGTCTTTGTTCTTTTGTAAGAACATGACGTAAAATAAATGTCTAGAAATACATACACTGTGGGCTATAAAGTTGGAACAATTTAGTTTCCAGGCACATTCCTCTTTATATTCAGATGGATGGATGGATGGATGGACGGATAGATAGATAGATAGATAGATAGATAGATAGATAGATAGATAGATAGATAGATAGATAGATAGATAGATAGATAGATAGATAGATAGATAGATAGATAGATAGATAGATAGATAGATAGATAGATAGATAGATAGATAGATAGATAGATAGATAGATAGATAGATAGATAGATAGATAGATAGATAGATAGATAGATAGATAGATAGATAGATAGATAGATAGATAGATAGAGAGATAGATAGATAGATAGATAGATAGATAGATAGATAGATAGATAGATGCAGTGATTTCAGAATAAATCAGAAGAATAATAATAGAAGAATAAATCACTGTCACAATCATTTATTTCATGACAAAAGGTAAGAGATATTCAAATCAACCTTGGTTTACAGAGCCTTGACCACAGTTATATAACCATTTAGCACCTCGAGTGGGGATGAATTTAGGACACAGGAAGTGACTAGTTAACTGCAGGTTAACAACTGGCTGGTCCTGACTTGTCTTGAGGAAGCTGGAGGCTGTGTGGTGTGGCGCTGTGCTGGGAGGTCCAGAGAACAGCCCCAGGGCCTGATAAACGAGAAATACCTACAGAAGCAGAGACGCAGACAGAGACGGCGCACACACATTATCAGCCAGAGGTGACAATCAGCAGGGAGCCATAGGTCAGCCAACCAGGTGGTCCGAACTCCACCTTGTCCATTCGACTGGATCGTATAGCACAAGGCCGGCCTGAGGGCTTTGTGGCTGGAAATGCTGCTCGGGTAAAGCACTGCAGCAGCTGGTGGAGTAATTAATGTAAAAATTTAATGGGCCTATGAAGTTCATTTTAGGATGGTACCCATGCATTAAAAAGAATGTGCCATTTTTTTTTTTTTTATCATAAGATTCCTGCTAAAGTGATTTAAGTAGTACAATATGACACTGTTTCCCTCATGGTTCATCCTTTAGTGATATATAAAGGTATGTGACGCTGGGGCAAAATGACTAAAGCTTTCTGGTGACAGGCAGATTCATCACCCCCCAGTGGGAAAGGAATCAGCTTTAGTTGTGTTGTCATGGTTACCTCACAGGTCAGCCTCCTTTTCTGGATGTGCACTCTTACTGAAATACGTGAATCATGTTTCTTGTAGGTGTGTGCTTTTCACGTTACAGTGGGAAAAGGGGAGTCAGAGGAAGAGGTGAGAGAGCAGGCCATGCGTGTGCAAGGTGTGTAAAGGAAAAACAATATAGGGCAGATGACGTATTTGCCGTTTCGTTTTTCACTTTTTGCTCATTATAAAGTGTCTTTTGTGTGTAATAAAAGCTTCTTGGAGCCAGATAATGATGGTGGAAATAGCTTTAACCTGAGATACAGACCACTGATGTAAATGTAAGACAAATATGGCAGCGGACAAAGTGAGAAGACTAATTGAAAACATGCACATAAAACAGATCAGTCTACTGCTCTAAAAAAGTAACTGGATTCAGAGAGAAGGAGAAAATTATCAGCAAGATCAGAAAATACCCTCCCTTTCTTTGTTCTCTCCTTTGCTTCTGTGTGGACTATTAGACAACATGTTTACTGGCAACTGAGATCTGTGTACCCAACAACATTAACCCCATTAAATGGTTTATAGATGCTAGTGCATAGTAAATCTCACCGTAAAGACACAGCGGAGAGGACGTTCTATGAGTGAGGTGCTGACCCCCCCCCCCCCCCACACACACACACACACACACTCCCAGCCCACCAGCAATTCCCAGTAAGAGGAAAATAGGAAAAAAAAGAGAAATCAAGAATGAGTAAGATATGAGTTGCTCTTGGCAGATACTAGTTTAGTCAGGGTGAATTCTGTCTGTTTTTATCATCTATTTACATCATAGGAGTGGATGATCATCACTTCAGCTGAGTTGGTCAACATCCTCCCACTGCTTTTTTGGTTTATAGAGGGAACATTGATTCCTGATGACTTATTTTTTCCATAAACCAAAACATACACAGTAAATTTTGCAGTGTTAAATCAACACTTAGAGAGTTTATTTAACTTCTTCTAGAGTGTACTTGGTCCCATTGTCTCCAAATTAACACTGCAAAATCTACAGTGTATACACTACATTTCATCCATCATTAAAAAAAACAAAAACAAAATAAATAATAAAGAAATAATTGCACTTATGGCCTTATATTTTAAATTGTAAAAAAGGTAGATCAACTATCAGTCAGTAACGGCATCACCAAATGTATGTTATTACATTTAATGCAGGAAATATTATTATGAGTAATAAAGTGGAATAAAAATCCAAAAGCTTTACCTTAAAATGAACTAGAAAGTATTTTACACTTATTAGGAGACTTTTTACCCCTTGGGCCTACTCTGGTAAGAGGGGTATTATAATCATTTTGTCATCTGTCCATTCTGGTTAAGTGGTAATAAAAATGAGCAGCACATAAGTTGAATTAATGTTTTGATTCTAACGACTCCTAAAGAAGTAATCAATATGTTAATAATTGCAATCTAAACACATATTTGTTCCTCATTAACTGCAATGATTTCAACTGCATTTATTTTATAATAAATTATGTAATGCTGGAACATGTAACAAGTCACTCCTCATCTCTGCTGACCACATAATGGCATACATTAATATTGTTTTCCATGATTTCAGAAGAATACCTGAAGAGTGCTCCTGTTCTCTGGTCCTCTCAACTTAACCACAGGATGACATAGCATGAAAAAAAGCTCAGGTGTCGTAATACAACAAGCCTTATTATAGACACATTATCATTCATAATCCAATCTAAACTTCCCTTGCAGCTGAACTCTGCCCCTGAAACCAAAGCAAAGAATCTCACACTTAAGTGTGCCAGAGAGCTATAAAGAGATATCAGATGTAACAACAGAAACTCAATAAAACAGTTATGATACTTAGATCTGTTACCTTTCCTCTCTATGGAAAGCACTTACATTTTCCACTGGGCATCCCTATTCTATTGCACCTTTTAATATCACAATCAGATTGCTTTCCAACGGAGAAACAAACATCAATCATCAATTGTAGTCTCCCAATGCCGCCCAGCCATATCACAAGCACGTATGAGTCATGGACGCGAGGAGCAGGTCCTTTGTAGACTACTGAGTGATCTCCTCCCTCCTCCTCAGGGTAGAATTAAGGTTCACCAACTAAAGCCCAAACTAGCTAATCAGTGTCTATAATGACAAAGTTGATTCCATTAGTGGGTTGTCTCTTGATGTTTGCCGAGCTGTATGTTATTTGACACGAGTGTATGTCTTGTAATAGGCCCATTAGAAGCAGCGGTAACATTTATGGCTGCTTTACTCATGTACATTTGCACGGCAAGTAATTCAGGTGAAATTTCCCAGGAGCAAAGGTACATTCCAGAGGCTGGTAGTGATATAGATTGGACTTGGAAATTATCCAGAGCAGAGTGCATATCCAGGGCAACGTCTGCACACAAAAAACAAGTAACTTCACACCGTGCTCACACACATATGCACACATCCACAGTGAAATGGTCTCAGATGTACACTCCTACTGCTTGTTCACCTGAATATTTAGCAGTGGAGAGAGGCCAAGTACAGCAGCCATACTTTGAACTTATCCTAGACGCAGCTGCTCTTTTATAGGGTCGATTACTGGCAGCCATTTACAGGCCTTCATCTCTCTAACATGCATAGCAACCTGAATGAAGTGCTCTGTGGGGCCTCCCAGCACCTCTCAGGACCCCTACTCCTTTAAAGCACTATAGGTGTAAAAGCATTCAGAGGGCACAATGCCCAACTGCTATTTCATAAGTCACAACTGCATAGTCAAATCCACTTCTGGAACAAAAACTTACACATAAATGCAAAAAGTTGTTGGTGGAAGGTATTTCAGGCTGGCTTCCTGGTGTAACACAACATACATTACAGAGGCACACTTTAGTTGTTAAGGGACTGCGGCATCCTCTCTGTGTGATCTCCAGATCTGTCAAAGTGTGGTCTGTTCTTGTCATAACTCTGCCTTGACTTTTTCACTCTGTACTTCTCCATGAAAGCTGTCCTCAGAGAGGTAGAAATAGGTGCTCAGTGTGAAGGAGAAATGACACAAGACAGAGAAAATACTCGGAAGAAGCTGGAAGAAATCTGAGAATGCATGTGCGCGTGCGTTTGTGGCTACCCTCAGCACCCAAGTCCAACAAGTAGCACAGTTTCACCTTCTTGTTTAGGTCAGAGAAGGACTACTGCAGCCACCGTCCACAGAGGAATAGAAAACCAGCTTCAGATGCTTAAAATATAAAGCAAACACTTCCACAGATATGACTATATATGTGGGAACATGCAAAGAGCATGCAGACTCATGCACTTACACTCCCACACCTGCACTCTCTTATGCACATTCTCCAATTTCCACAAATGGACAGACAGACAGACGACAAGCAATCCGGGCACAAGTCCTTACTTGCAGTTCCCCATTCCCCTTGTCCCAGCTCTTTTTCCCCTTAAAACACTGCCTCTTTATTCTCTATGAACTAAAGAAAAACACTCACTCTCTTTTGCACACACATTCACACAGAAAATCGGGGACTTCCAGCCACTGAGAAATAGCAGTGTAATTGCCGGTGCTCTGTTGTCTATCAAGACCTGACCTTTTCAACATGTGCGCGTTGCGTTGGGAGCGGTGGGAACCAGTGAGGGGGGAACGCCGTGGGTCTCCCCAGCTCTGTGGTGGTCTTACCCAACTCCCCCCTTCTCTACTCCTTTCCAACTACCCCAAACTCTAGGAACTCCCACTGTTTCCCCATGTTCTGTGGGTTCAGAAGCAAGGAGAGGAGCGCACGACTAACCCACAAATCATGATTTAGGAAGGACATCAAACCAGGAACATGGAGGTGTGGAAAGGACAGGGGTAGACAGGACCCCCCTGTTTCTTTGCAGTCATAAGGGGATGGAGGAGACTTTGGGGTCTATAAGTGGAGCCTAGATAGTGTAGTAATACAATGAGCTTTCATTTATGCCAGTATTGGAAGTGGAAAAATAGATTGATTTTACAAGGATCTTGGCCTGAAATAAGGACAATGACAAATAAAAGTACATGATATAATTACAAAAATTATATGAGTGCATATCTGACTTTACATCTACAGTGCAACAAAGTGTAAACTTGGTGTATATTAAAAAAAAAAAAAGAAAAGAAAAATATTTAACTTTTATTTAACCAGTTTGTAAAAGTAACATTTACAAAGCAGATTAAGAAAAATAAGTGCATGTTATTGTATGGATTCAGCCTCAAGTACTCTCAGTTTGGACTTCAAAGTCCTCAATGAAATGAACTCACTTCCCAGTCTATCTGTAGCTGATTCCATGCACAAGGTGAAAAGTATAAACAAAACCCCTTTGACCTTTATCTGTGCGGACGAATGAAAGAGAAAGCAATATGTGAATGGGCAATTGATCCAGTTGTGACAGGCAGCAAAACCGAACCAGAAAGATACTCAACAGCATGGTGGTCCTCTGGATAGGAAATTTGAGTCCAAAAAAACCAAGACAGAACAGTCAACAGACATCAAGTATTATACACACTCTGCAGGAAGGGCCTTTCTTTTCACCAAAGCACTTCCAGCTTTAAATACCACTTTAACGGAAAGCATACGTTCGTTGGTTCTGGATTCTGCAAACACTTCGGGAAACATGTTGCCCAGATTTCAACAAATACATGAAGTACATTCTCTACTTTCTTGAGTCTGTTTTGCTCCTGAAAAATAAAACATGGTTAATACAAATTAAAAAATGATTCCCTGTGATCAATCTGATTGAAAATGTTAATCGCTTGACAGGACTAAATACTAAATATACTATATATATATATATATATATATATATATATATATATATATATATATATATATATATATATATATATATATATATATATATATATATATATATATATATATATATATATATATATATATAGTATAGTATAATATCAATTAATGTAAAAATGTAGATAGGCAAGGGACCAAGTATTGGTTTACATATAAACATGTGCCAATCTAATCTAATCTAATTTAATCTAATACAATACAATGTTATGTAATATAATATAATATAATATAATATAATATAATATAATATAATATAATATAATATAATATAATATAATATAATATAATATAATATAATATAATATAATATAATATAATATAATATAATATAATATAACTTATGGGAGAAAAATATCCAACACATTTCATATCATACAGTAGGACATTGAATTATTTACTGACCTAAAGACAAGACATTCTTACGTTGCTAAATGAGAGGCAGGCTCACTTCTCAGAGGGGGGGCACACAAGCTGTCCTCAGAAATGTATTAGGGGCCTATAAGCCCATAATTAGACCAATTGGCATGTCATGTGGAGCTTTCACTTGGTTATTTACCCTTCCTTCTTCTTGTCTTTCACTAGCCATAGGTTGAGATGGAGGAACTAGAGGCAGTAGTGATGATTGTAATGGTGATGTGGGAGGAGATGAGGTTGTGTATCAGGGAAGTTAATGAAAGATTCCTCCTCTTTCGCTGACCAGTAATGTCTGGACCAGAGGACTGAGGAGGAAGAATGAGAGGGAAAAAGAAACTGTTGCAGAAGTTTGAATGAAGTTACTACAAGGGAACCCCCCCCCCTACCCCTGCGCGCTTGATTAAAGGGTGATTAAGTACAGTTACACAATCCACTTTGGTGCACCTGGTTACTTGTTTCTTGCTCTGCCCCAGGGTCCATCGTGGCTGACGGTATGCTACAACACGGAGCAAAGCTGTGAATTCTGCTTAAGATTTTCCTCACCGCAGCACCATTTCTATAGCAACCACACCTTACAGAGCCATAAAGGAGCATTACCTCCAGGATTGAAGCCCTACTCACTTTATAGGCCCTACTGTGATGCTGTTTCGCACGCATGGTGGTAACGATTAACAGTGGTTAATATGAGCCCCCCACCACAGTATGCTCCCAGCTTGATCTCTGGAAGCAGCACCGTAGCTGCTTTTAAAAAATAATTACAACTGGGTTTTTTTTGCCTCTTTTTACTGTTGTTGTTATTATTGGTGACCATAAAAGCAGTGCCAGATCCAGATCCAACACTGAGGAATGTATGTAGGAAAGTGAAAGAGAGGGAAAAATGAGAAGACAGGATGGAATTAGTACGACCCTCATTCCCTTTTTTTCCTGGCATTCTTGCTTTTATTAGATAGTTAACGACAGAAAGTGACTGGAAAAAAGGATAATGTCCCTTGTAGGATTGAACTGGAATGACCACACATGGCATACATCTGATTGCTGACTCCAGGGTTGTTTGAAGTAACACAATCTACAGTATGTACTTCATATAAGAATGAACAAAGTGGTCAGTGAGTGCATACACAGAGGTTAGTTGCAGTATCTAGGACTCAAATTAGAATTGGTCTCCAAGTCTTTGATGCCAGGCCATACTATCATTATGGTATCCAGACCAGAACCGTAATAACACTTCTCCTCCTCTTCTCCTAGGAATCAAGATGAAGTGTCAAAATTCTGAAGCAGAGGAAGATCACAACAAACTTATTATCAACAGGAAGTAGCTCCATTATGGGCTTAAAGATAGGAGAGAGCGCTCTCTGGTTACAGCACTCACTCAAATCCATGCATTCCTTCAGGGTTTAAGGAGAGCCAGGTCGCCCCCATGGACTCTGCTCCTCAGCCGTTGCCTCAGCCCTGGGGCTTTGCTTGGGGTACAACTGGGATATTAAAAGGATTCAGGGGTCCTTGATGAGAGGCTGGAGTGCTGTGGATGTCTAGAGTGGCCTGACAAGCAGGATACACTTGACAGCTATTGTCTTGTGACTTTGCACACCTGCATTGAGTGGTTGGGTTGTGGGGGGATGAGGTCTTTGTGACGTGAAGACAGACTTAGAAAAGCATATCTCATATGTAATAGAACCAGGCAAATGTTCATTCCTGCGGGGGCTGCCAAACGTTATCAAAGAGCATCAGTGCATCAAGTCCACCTCAGATAGATCGCATTTCAAAAGTTGAAAAATCTGTCATTGAGCTGAGCAGGACTGATCTGGACACAAAAATGATTGACATTTTGGATTCACATGAGGTTGGAAGTAATGTCTAAAAGAAAAAAAAAAACCAAAGCCATCAGCATTATGTTAATGAGCTTCTGAGAGTACAAATGTATAAATGGTCCAAGAAGGAGTTGGGCTACTTTTATGATCTGCACTCAAAAATGCTAACGATCCCTCAGAGAGTAGGAGGCAACAAAAAGAAGGAACAATTGAGACAAGTGCTTCACTCCCTCCCTGGGGAGTGAAGTCAGAGTCGAAGTGAAGAGATGAATTGTGCTGGGATGGGATCAATGTGGGCCGAAGACTGCAGAGTCATGTGGATGATGGAATATCTCACTCAGAAAAATGCTACTGGCCTGTTTTCTCCTTGAGCATGCAGAATATTAACCAAATATTTCAACCCATGTTTGCTTTTTTTTCTTACGCCATTTTTGGAGGCAAGTTCCACATGTTCAGTTGGAAGTAACTTTGAAACTGGAGCCAAAATTGGGAAAAGTCACAGAGGCCTAGTCTCAGTGTTAGTACATGTATACATGTGAATTATTTACTTGTCGTCCAGCAGGAAATGAGGAACGATAACAAGCTTGGGAAAGAAAAGCAGAAAAAACAAACAGATTGTATCTCATCTCCTCCATTTTTTTCCTTTCTGTCCTACTCCTTTCTTTTCTTCGAGGCAGTCGGCCATTTTCCCAGGGGGACAAACAGCAAAGAGCGTGTCACTTTAGGAAGAATTTCCAGAGTAAATCATTTTAAAACTCATTGAATCCTCAGAACTTTTTTTTTCTATTGACCTTCTCCTCTGAGAGAATTTAATGAGAAAAAGTAACATATTGCGTTGCTCATATAATTCACCTCATTAGAACTGACCACAAGGGATGCAGTCTAACTTAGCTGGACCTTGTGATGATCTCCTGACCCATTTTTTGACTCTCTTTCTCCCCCTGACCCCCTCTCATCCCTAACCTTTCAATCCCATCAGCCTTACTATTGCTCAGTCACCTGTGACCAGGCCTGGGTGTTGACCTCTGACACCAGAAGGTCACCATTAGAGCTGGGGAACACAGCACCAGAAACAGGGACCAGGCAGCGATGAGATGGCCTTGGACCCAGAGCTTAGACCCAGCCAGGCTGAACTCTGCTCTGCGATAGTCAGGTCGCCACACCCAATATATCTAGAGAAGAAAAGAGCTGCGTATCAAAGGCTGTAGTCATTAGCGCAGGCGGTTGGGGGTTGATTTTTCCACCAGGGTGTTGGGATCCTGGAGAAGGGAGAAGGAGAAGAGAATCAATAGGGACTGAAGTCTAGTGTTGGCAGGCATTTTAATTAGCCTGGATCTCCCAGATGAGATGGTAGAGGGGACCAGAGATGGCAGCTATGGGAACGTAGACCCATGGAAGACGGCAGGAAACAAAGGGGAGAGAGTAAGGAAAGGAAGGGGGGGGGGTAAGGGTCACACACCCAGGGGCAACATTCACTGTGCCAGATATAAATATGTTCTACCAAATAAAACATCCTCTCATGAGACCGTGGTGGTTGTGTCTGGTTATAGGATACAACTAATAGACATGCAAGCACGTGCACACACGCAGACACACACAAACCAAATCACTCCCAGTTGTCTTATCTTGTAAATTTTTGTAAATCATTACACAAAACTTGGAATTTGGTGGGATGAACAAGAAGCCAAGGCAAAAATGTTCCCATACTAGGAACTATTCTCTACCATGTATCTGACTGTTTAAATTAGCAGACCTCACACCACTCCAGACCACTTAAACACCAGAGAACATATGAGTAGAGCTATTAACAGAGCTGCGGCACATTTTCTCACCATTCTGCTCATCATCCTGCATCCTTTCTCTCTTCTTTGTATTACTATCTGCCACCTCCTCTAGTCTCATGTTCAAACAACAACATATACAAGAGTACACACTCCAAACATAGCAATATGTGGGAGTAACTGAATATTAAAGTTGCAATATCTAAAAAAAGACAAGGAAGGAGTAGGAGGACTGGTGATGCAGTTGGGTCATTGGTGGGTGTTCTACAAGGAACGACGTGACTTTATTTTTTCTCATGGTTTACTACTATTAGTGGGAGTAAGGATAAAGTTTAATAGATGCAAAATGTAATTCTGAATACAGTAGGTATTGCAACACAAATCTACTCATAAGGAATGGTTGTAAACATGGGCAAGTGACAACCAAAAGAAAAAAATCATGGAACAAAATTTGTTAACCTAAACAAAATAGCAATATGGGAATCATGTCATAATCTATATAGAGTACAATAGAATAGAATAGAATAGACTTTATTGTCAGTGCACACAAGTTACAATGAAATTTCTCTTAACAGTGGGGCCACTCTGCACCACAGTAAAAGGAAAAAGGTCAAGATAAAAAAAACACAATAAATAAAGTGCCATAACCATAATGCCATAATGTTTTTTGTATTGTACATTTGTACCTTTGTATGATCTGGTTTACACAGAATAAACATAACCATATATGGCTGATATATGCACTTAACGATACAATTTAATTACAACTAGTTAAATTTAAGAGATTTAGAACAGAATTTAATGCCCATTTCACTATTTCATGGCCAGACAGATTACAATGTGTGACTCATAGAATATAGGGAAATGTGTTTATTTATTCCAATACCTGGAGTCATTTGTTAGCAGGGGTTTCAAGGTTAGTGATAATTGGTTCTTAATTTCAGTATAAATTGTCAGATTGGAACAGGTGGAACTGTGTAAACTAATGCTACTTTCTTGCAGCTTTTCCAGACACAGACACTACAGCCAACCAGTTTATGCTAAGGTAAATTAAGACCTATGATACCACATTTAATGTTTTTAAGTCTTTTTTAAGGTATTAAATGTAGATTTATGAATTAAAGACTTTTAAGACCCCACGGGAATCCTAATGTTAATGCTCATCAGAGTTGTTTCTATAATCCATTCAGTATTTGGCTGATACTGACTGGGTTTCCTGACAGTTATGGAATTATTATCCATTAATTGGGGAATAAAGATTCCAAAAATACCTAAATGAAGTTCCAAAAAATGTGTAAAGGTATGCCTTTCTTGTAATCTCTTATCCCTACACTGGCTCATTGCCACAGAGCTAAATATCACCTTGGCACCCGTGCGACATTGCCAAGATTTGTCCCCAGTCGGCCCACCCAGAACAGCCCCCAGAATACTTTTAGCCTGTTTCTCACGCAGCTCAACTAACAACTTCAATTTTCATGTTGGATACTTTAAAAACAAGTGGTGCCAGGCACAACAAAACTAACCCCTTGCAAACAGTTTAGCTCTTAATGGACATCTCCTTCTCAAAATGTATGACTCAAGGTCATGATGTCATTTTGGAGCCTACATACTTTACTTTCTGTCAACAATAGTAACTGAGTACTTATCACCATTCTTCCGACCATTTAAAATCATGTGGCCTTGATTGTACCCTTTCAGGTCACTCAAGGTCAAAGGTAATGATGCCATTTTGAAGCCCATGACAAGTTTCTTATCTGTCAATAATAATTACTAAATCTCTGTCTTTCTTAGTTTTTCCTTTATAGTCATTCTAAGTTTTTACGTATTGACCCATAACCTCTTGGGTCAAAAATAGGTAATATATATATATATATATATATATATATATATATATATATATATATATATATATATATATATATATATATATATATATATATATATATATATATATATATATATCTACACAATATGCAGAATGAAAGATATTTTGATATATTTGGCATGTTGGTGCTCATTGGAAGTATCTGATATGAATATGTAAATAAAAAATTAGATCCAAACTTTGACCTTTGACCTAGAGCCTTCAACTTTGTCCTTCAAGGTTCTAAGGTCAATGCACATCAACAGTGAGAGCAAAAAGAAGCTATATGCAAAACTGAGTATACAGGAATAAAAAGGCAATTCATGATTTGCCTTATTTCTGATCATTGTGAAGACTTGCGGTGACCTTGACCTTTGACCCGCAATCGCCAAAATTTCATGGGATCGATTCTGGATCTCTTTGCACCTTTCCTGAAAATAGGTCCAGTAGTTTTTACATAAAGTTGCTGACAAACAGATGAATGAGCAAACAAACAAACAAGCAAACAAACCAAAAACACTAACCCCCTCTCCATGAACAATGGGTAATTTTTAGTAGAAATAATTATTGGTGCTGTTACACTGTAAAAACTTGGAGGAATCCTTTTATTTGTGAAAGGGTCAAGCTGTATAGTATTAATGAAAAGAAGCCACGCTGCAATATCACTAACCTATAAAATGTAAAAGTAATATTTGTGTGTGTACATTGTCAGTATGATTAACGCCTGTGTTTGTGTGTAGAGGGGGCGACCGAACTCACTGTCGGAAAGTTGGGGGCACATTCCTTAGTTGATTTAGTGGGCATTAAGATGAAGAGGAATGTGTCAGAGCTGTTGAGGATTTAGTCCTCGGTGGTATAAACTGGCTGGGAGGAGCTCTGAGGCTTTCTGACAGCACAGAGTGAAGGATGACTGACACTTGGCTTAATGTGAAAAGGATGGAGAGCAGGGGTGGAAGAGGGGGTAGAAGGAGGTAGCAGGATTGATAGAGGGCATGTACAGTTTAACACGACAAGCAGAAAGTATAGCAAACACAGAAAAAAGGGTCAATTCACATAAATTAAATGTGAATTTATTGGGAATTATGAGGAAAAAGAAAGATAATCCAGTCAGAAGAGCAGGGGAGGGTGCCAGAATTTGGGATGAATGAAGGGGAAAGAATGTGAGAAGTGTCACATTTACAGCAGGGCTGATTATAAGAAAATGCGAGCCAAATCAAGGATTTCATAAGCTTAACTTTATTTGCTCAAGATGGTTCGATAGTTGAAAGAAAGATACACAGAGAGAATACAGAAAGATACTCGTCGCTGGGTCAGTTGTGCAACTTTGACAGATTACAGTAGATCAAAAGAAATCCAAATTTTTCTTAAACTCTTATATTTCAAACATTGAAGTCATGTCTTAAAAACAGCTAAATCAAACTGCTGTATTTGACCCAACATTACAAACTGTCCAGTGGTGCAAAAGCTCTCATCTAGCAGTAAAACACAGAACAAAATCAGCATAAAAAAAGCATCAGATGTGTGTTTGTGTTGAAGATTTATTCAGTCCTGAGACATCAGAGGCATAAACAGTTTGTTAAGTTTTATATAAGTTGATTTTCAGACTGTTTGTGTGTGTGTGTGTGTGTGAACTAGACTAATAACACGACTCCACCTTTGGAATACAATGGTTCACAGATCAGACCGAACCTGGAAAGGCTCAGGAACACGGGGACAGGATGAATCTTTAAAAAGAACAAAAAAAAAAAAACCCAACAAAAAAAAAAAAAACAAACAAAAAAGAAAATTATTGATTATTTTTGCCTGGCACGTGCCACAGAATAACAAAATCTTGAAACATATCATTGCCTCTAACAACCCCAAATGATAACAGCAGTAAAAGCACACTCAAGAAGCACTAAAATGAATAAACAGCCAGAAATGTATTTATCATCATCTCTAAATCTACATTAGGGAACTGTGCAGTGCGGGTCTGATTTGACCTAGAAATGGCACCACGCAACACCCAGAAGTGAAAAAAGGCAAACCACAGTCAGCGAGCAAAGATATGTGTACTCACTTCCACCCGCTGCACGTAAACATGACTTCAACTCCTCCTTATTTCCTGAATTCACCCACAGCCTTCATAAACTCCAAGTGCAAACTTCATTCTTTGTCCGTCTACAAGCATGCATCATATGCAAACTGTATATAGAACTCATTTACATAATATAATGAGTTTAATGATCCTGTCCTTGCTGATTTTTTACACTCCCGCATGTTTTTGACATAAAGCTACGTGACAGCACAGGTCAAGTCAAAGTGCACAAGATAAAAATAAAAATGCGCAAAATGGAAAGTAGGCAGGAAATGAGTCCCTGTAAAACCCATGTCCTTTCCCCTACATCCTCGCCCCATCCCACCCTCAAAGCAAAACTCTGATGCTGATGTTGCCCACCCCTGCTGGTGGGGCCCGCAGAGGGCCGACATGTCACACGGTGAGAGAGATGAAGCTGTTGTATCTCTGGATGTTCCTCTTAAGGATCTCTGAGCACGGTCCCAGCACACGCTCGAAGCGGGGCCTGTCCAGCTTCACACATTTGAGCGGACCGCGAGCGACTACGGTGGCTGCCCTTGGACGGTTCAACAGCAGAGCGATTTCACCTAGACGAAAAAGAGTGGAGAGAACAATCGGGATGACAGATACATTTCATTTAATTAGTGTGTAATTTATGCATATATTTGCAACTAAAAACAGTGGAAATGGATATCTGTTGTTGTGTGTTTATATTTACTGATACATATTCACGTCACATGGTTTCATTCTAGTAAAACATGTTCTCAGTGACATAACAACCTAATGATAAAAGTGTGTGTGTGTGTGTGTGGGGGGGGGGCATATAGGTTTACCAGCAGAGGTGGAATGTAACTCAGTAAAACTACTTCATTACTGTACATTTGGTAATTTTTTTTAAGTATCTGTACTTTACTAGAGTATTTATTTTTCTGGAAACTATTTACTTTTACTCCCTATATTTTTACATAAATATCTGTACTTTATACTCCTTACATTCTCAGAATATTCTTTTTACTTTTTCAAACTAGACAGAATGCTAAAATTCCAAAACATGAAAGCTTCAGGTCAAAAATCAGACCAAAATTGTGGCTTTATATATCATAATTATGACTTTTTAGATACATTTTGCCATTTTATCTCATAATTTCAGCTCTTTTTCTCATAATTATGCATTTCTTAACGCATATTTATGATGTTTTGTCTCACAACTCACAACTCTTGTTGAGTGTATTTGTTTTGTTCATCAAAATTCTAAGTTAATTTTAATTTGCACATTTGCACATTCAAGGAAAAAGCCAAAAGTATTGTTATATTTTGATGTTTCTTTCAATAAAAATTAGAATTGCACCACTGCTACAATGTGATGTAGTTGTTGATTGGGGGGGGGGGGTGTTAATCCAGAAATATATTTCCTGATTTCAATATAATTAAATAATTAGAAACATATGGTACAATATAATGTGGGTGTTTTTTCATATTTTAAGGAGTAAATTCTTAGTAATTGTATTAAGTAAATATTAAAAAGTAAAAAAAAAAAAATGTAAGTATGATTTTTTTTTTATTTATCTGAATATAAATATTGCACCTTTTATTTTGTAATTTAGTGAAAAACTGAGCAAAGTTGATGGAATATTCATATACTCCTGCTTTTGTGAAATGCAACGTTAAACACTTCTAACTCCTTTATAACTATGAAACTCACATTTTCTTTTGTTTTTTTTTTCTCAGTGTCTGCTGCAATTTCTACTGGAAAAAGCTGCACAAGCTTGCTTCCACTTACCAAAGTAGTCAGATGGTCCGAGACGTCCAACCTCCACGTATTCTTCATTATCAGACCTGCGCTGCAGAACTGAGGCGATTCCCTAGAGACACAAAAACAAGAAGAGATGAGGGAAATAAGATACAGAAACAATGTGGAGGACAGTAGACAGGGAAGGAAATAAGAGGGAGGGTATGGGTGTGTGACGGGAGGGGTAGAGGAAGGGGGGGGGGGGGGGGGGGGGGTGGTATTCAAAAAGGGTCTGAAAATCATCAGGGGGATTAAGCAGAAAAGAAATTCCTTCTGCTTCATAAGAACACAGGTGCACAGGATTTAACTCATTTTTCTGTGAAATAAACACCTGTTCTGTGGGAGTTGCATGAGCACAAACAGCCCATACTCAGTTATTCCAACGGGGTGTGGGATAAAAATCTGATTGGTTCTGCTTTATTTCCTCTGGAGTGTAATAAATACAAACATGTAAGTCTTCTGGAGACGCAACGGATTTTGAAACGCTACTTGGTGTCTCCATAACATAATCCCCCTTTCAGTATTCTATCACAAAATGGAAACAACCGTATTGTCCAAGACTGAAGAAGCTCCAACACGCTGTCCTTAAATGACCTTCAGACACTAACACATGTTCACCAACGTGGCCTAGATAGTAACGTTAAGGTCATTTGTCTGCATACACGGCCAAATCGTGCAGGATCACACAACACTCATACATTATCGCAACAGTGAGAAAACATGCAGAGTCCAACAGCTGATGTCTGGAGCGACTGGATTCTATGACCAGCCAGGCTACGCGTATTACCCATCATCTGTCGCTTGTGTGTATGTGTGAATGAAATGGTGAGTCGTGTAAAAAGTACAAGAATCTGATTTTCATTCACTCTTTCCAACAGATGAGCAATTCCTGCTGTCATATTATGCAGCTGTTGACAAACTAGTATGTGAATGAACATGGTTTTCACTTTGACTAAGTGTTGTAACACCTTTATTAAAGCTGGACTGTTCTTGTGTGATGGAGCGTGCATTTGCTATGTCACACATAACTTCAAACATAGGTGTACTCCGTGCCAAACATTCACTGTACATATATTCACGTCCTACAGTAATTGGTAACAGGTAAAGAGTAAGTGAGCGAAGGAACTTCCCAGCTTGTCTTGGATCGTGTCACAAAGCAGACTTGACCGTTCCAGCGCTCTCTCACTGTCTCTAATCCTTCTGTGCTTGCTCTGTTCCTTCTGCTGACCAAGCTAATAATACTAAATATGAATATAATGAGCATTAATGAGGACCTCAAGACTGCCAGTTGCTTTCTGCAGGAATACAAAAGCGTAGCTGTAGATCAGTAAAAGATCAGTGACTTTTTGAAATTGTGCTCGACTATAGACAGAGGGTATGTGGGAAATAACATTCAAGTCTTACAAATTGTACCATATTACTATGATCAGCATACACTTAATACAGCAGTACAACTCTCCTCAAAACTATAAAGTGTTCTGTAATACTACACTCACCACTGGTGATGGTGATGCTGAGATTTTGTTGATCACATACTTATTTTATATTTGCTGGTCACTCTTATAATATACCAATGATGATAAAGCACATTTATCCCCGCATTTATGCTAAAACAGAGGTTGCTGTAACCATACTGTAGATGTAGAAAGTGCAAGCACACTGCAGACTGGTAATGGCATTTTGTTCTGGCACTTCTAATGGCATTTCTAGTTGCCAGTAATAACTATTTATATAGTACCTTTCAAAACAAAGTTACAAAGTGCCCGTTCCAGTTGGAATGTACCAGTGTGCATTTGCCATGCTACTTGAAATAATACAAGTCAGTTTATATTGGTGAGTCAGTCTTACTTCTTATATAAGGCTAATTTAAGAAAGTGCAGAGTATTGTGTATTGTCATGAACTTGGCCAAGGCTGTGAAACGTCATAATCCAAATACATGAAATCTTCCTCAACCAGGCCATGTGATTACAGGTTAACCTTTTCGCTGAGGTAAACCTGATCATACAAGACAGCTGAGTGAAATCATTGTGAATACTTTTTTGTAATTTTTTACAGTAATTTTTACCATGATGCTGTGTGGATCATTTTGTGTTTTCCCAATACACTCTAGAATGGTACCGTTGTAAGTAGAATTTGAAGGCAGAGAATGATTCATTCTGTGATTCGTCCCACTCGGATCTCTAAAAGTAATAATATGAGACATAGTGACAAGGCACTGATCTGGGTGTTTCTACGAAGCTGGTCCCTACAGTAAAAACAGGACATGGGGGGCTAAAAATTAAAACAAGACATAGACTAATGTGATAAAGCAAGTTTGTAAGCATTTTGGATGTATTTTTTAAAACAATTGTTTACTGACATAAAAGATAAACTATTTTTCAGGAGAAACACATTTTTATATTTTATAGAAAAACGTTTTTAACATGGTGAAAAGGACACGAAAATCATGTTCTACTATTTTTTCAAATATCTTTTCACTCACTCACAGGTACATTTTGCGAATCCAACTAATTACGGAAGGCAGAGTGTTTCACAAAAATTATCACTGTTGCAAGATCACTCATTATTTATCTGTGCTTAAATGGGCAGATTCCACATGTAACAAACTTGGACACGATGGGTTACACATGAAAACTGGAATGAGACTGTCGATTCATGAAAACCTGGGTGTCTGGATTCGGAAAACCACTAGGAAAGTCACATGTAACACAGCGTCTTTATTTATAATGGTATATAAGACTATTTACAGCCATGTTTTCCAGATGAAATGCACTGACACCTAGGTAGCTTTTCATGTCCCAATCCGGGGCCCTTTTTTTACACAGTAGTTTATTTGAAAATAATTGACTTTGGCATGACTCAAAGCAAGAGTATAAATATATAAACTTGCATTTATCTGTTTATCTGAAGTCATCATTAGGTACATCCTGGGGGGATGTTTATGTCTTAAGCATGATATAAGGTGTAGTGTATCAATAAACTAGATCTATATTAGATTATTGGGTTAAAAATGGCATGCAAAGAAAAATGTGAACTGATTTGTACAACAATTGCATAAATCAATGATGTGTGAATGGAGACAAACTGGAAAGGGAATGACATGTGTTTACAACTTTCCATTCATGTCCAAACACAGAATAGTGAGACAGTGCAGTGCTGTCAGGTACAGTAGTTCATTCGTGAACAGGCGTCATCTGGTGTGGTCCAGATAACCATCTTTTACTGTACCACCCGTGGGGCTGCACTCTGCTCCACAGATATTTCCTATATAAACATTTGTGATCCTCTGTAACACACTGCACAACATGGGAGTACGAACGAGTGACAACAGAAAATATCACAGAAACAGGCACAAAAAAGGGAATAAGAATGAATAAATATGACTGAAAACACGTCGAAACAAAAAAGGATGCCAAGCAGATCAAATTAAATGGAAAAGTTCAAGTGTGTAATAGGATATTAAAGAAAATACATTCACACCCAATCCACTATATATCTATGTTAACACATGTGACATGTTAGAATTAAGCTTCTCACATTTAGGAAGTAAAAACCATGGGATCAACAACAGGAATAAAAAAAAAAAAAAAAAAGAAAAGAAAGGAGACAAGCATACACAGTAAGATGATATCCTGAGTAGCCAGTTCACAAGGCCACCCAGCACCAGGAGTGTCTGCACCTTGTCATTCATACACACACACACAAACACACTTCTTATTGAGCATACTGGAGGACAGCGGCTGTTCTCTACTGATATGCAACAGCCTCAAGACTCTGCAGGCTTACTTTGTTCTTACGACTGTAAACTTACACTGAGACAAAAATGACTTCATTAACTGCATTGATCGTCAGTCTATAAAAGCAGCGTTAAGCTCCATTAGCTAAATTGCATTTCACCACATACACGTGGCGTTCAGCTAAAAGTACTTTCAACAACCCACAGAGGATTCACTTCTGTGGGACCAAAGGGACCCTTTACATCCCCTCAATATAATTCGTTTTGAGTGGGGTCAGAGGGCAAATATCAGATAAAATACTGAGCTGTATAGATCAATGTCAGAAGTGGATGCGGGAAAAAGGATGGAACATGAGTGACACTTTTGTATTTACAATTAACTTGTGTTCCAACACATAGAGCTGTTACTACAGGATGCTTGTTCTTTATCCAAATACAAATTCCAGACCTTTTCAAAAATTTCAAAAACCCACAAAACTACGACCTTAGACCTTATGTCACAGGTGTCAAAGTTATGAGCCTGGTCCAAATGGTCCAATCCAGCCCCTTGGATGGATTTGTGAAATGCAAAAATGACACTGAAAATATTAACAAAGTAGAAAAGCACCCTGAGAACCCTGAGGACCCCCCCCCAGATCACCACCAAAATCTAATAATTTCTAGATCTAGATCTAGACCAAACTACCCTGAAAATTTCATCGAAATCTGTCCATAAGTTTTTGAATTATCTTGCTAACTAACAGGCAGAGAGACAAACAGGCAAAGTCTGGCAAAAGCATTACCTCCTTGGCAGAGATAACAAGAGTTGTTCAAATAATTTAGGGTTAATTCAAAATAAAGTGGATTAGGTCAGTAAAATACTATAGCAACAATGTATAAATAATGAGAAAAGCAAAAACCTACCAATGCATTAACTCAAAATTATTTTGGTAAGATTGCTCGAAATACATTTTTCAAGATCTATTGTCTATTGTCTTTAGGTGATTATATCTTATATCTAGAAAATACACTAGGTAGCGTAGAACGTATTTAAGATGTTTTAGCAAAGTTGCAAAACAATGACTTTCCGTAAAGTTGTGCGAAAAGTTTACCAGTGAAAAATGAAAAATAGACCCAAATTAACAGACTATCCAATTGTCTTTTTCCCTTTCAACATAATCCCAATGCGTGCTGTCGATGAAGTAGGGGCATAAACCCTCAAGAAGGGAGAGAAGAACAGAAACAGAAGAAGGTGAGGCTAAGTGTTCACACCCCTGGAGTTCTGTAAAGGCTTGTTTGTACAGTACAAGAAAAAAATGTAAACATGTCACTTTTCATTAGGGCCCCATTCCTCCCGGCAGGCAAAGAAAGTGATGTCTCTATACCTCCCCTTTTGTTAATCCTCCCATCAGAAGCATGTAATTAGTGATTGTGGGGTTTGTTCTTGGATGATACACCAAAACCACAGAAACAACAAAAGAGTGTGAAGAGAGAAAGAAATAGGGGGGGGGGTGAGAAGGAAAGAACCAGCAGAGTTTTGACTGGAGAAGACGCTTTGTCGGATAAGCAGTAATCGCCCGAAATTGATCACAATAGATGTGTTCATATCAGAGAGATGGAGGAGGACCGTAGTAGTAGGGATATGTTTAGTGTGAAATCAAATCAGTTTCTCTATTCTAACTTGTAAACCCTATTTCAGTCAACCTCTTCTCTACCCATGTGTCCCTCCCTGCCCTCTTTGACTCATCCCTCTTGCTCTCTCGTCTCCCTCCCAGGAGGCTGGGTCTCCTGACCCCGTGTGAAAGTCGACAACACACATTCCACCACAGTCCACCCTGCTCTGGGAAAGTCAGGCCCTGCTTCATTAGAGATGGAGAGAGAGGGAAAGAGAGCTTAGAGGGAAATGAAAGACAGGCAGGAGAATGGGAAGGAGGATTAAGGTATGAGATAAATAATACTGATTAGTGATGGAGTGAAAGAAAGATTACGAGTGGGACAAATATTGTTTCATGGGACATTTCTCTTCCTCATTTGAATTTTCAAAAATATGGTTGGAAAGTTTGCTTCTTCCTAAGTGATGGGTGTACCCTTCTCAGCAGGTCTCACAGTGTCTTGTCTGGCGTGACACATTCACATACGCCCAGACAACACACTTAGATGACATGTCTGCCTGGAGGACAGTATGTTTGTCTCTTACAGTATTTCCCCTCCATCCTCTTAGTCTCCTAGAACCCTTTGCGAATGTTGCTTCGCTCCACTCTGGAATGTGCAAGACTCAGATTGATGAGTCATGCATTACTAACTGCTATATTTGTGTACTAAATCCCCAATTGAGTTCATTTTCTGCACAGACAAACTGGCTTTTAAGGGATTTTCTACAGCCTCTGGAGGCTTCAATTGGAATCTTCAATCTTAACCAATGCTGGTCAAATAAAATGATGTGTATGTGAAAGAGTTATAGTGCAGTCTATAAATATTTTTTAGGACTAAAATGACCTTTTATACTATAAATCCAATGTATGTACACCAGCTCTTTTGACATAGAAGGGGTAAAACACTGATTGCGTTTATATGTTTTTCCATCATTTACATGTAACACAGACATGCGGTTATGTATATCTTCATATCCATGATAAACACTAGTATCCCAGTTACTGATTACTGTATGCTGTTTGTGCAGGCGCCTGTAATGTGTACAAGACAAACCAGCAATTTAATATGACATTCCTGAAACTGCTAGCCTAACCTGAAATTAACTTCACTGTGACTATTGAAAATGAACGCATTTTGGCTGACAGTAGGCTTTGACTATTAAATGTAAACATCACATTGCATTTTGGCTCATCCAGCTGGTTTCCAGCAATAGGAGGCAAGTAACAGAAAGTAATGGAACTGTCGACCACTTTAAAGATTGTCATTAAAAATTGTGAAATCTAAGAGCTGTTGGATTACACACATTGGTTTTTATGTAAATATAGACCTAAATATGCCACAATTTTGATGCTTTCCCCCCTTAAACTTGTGTACCTGGCTTTAACCCAGACGTGAAATGCTTTTGCTGCCACTGTTGTTTGTGTTTGTGTTCCATCACTTAGCTGAAGAGGTCAGAAACTGAGATAAGGTATTAATACAGGTCACAGAATCTGAACTTCTTTCATGGTGATCCAGTGAAGTGATCCAGTGATCCAAGCCTCACAAAAGAGGCCTGGGATTATCTAGGTTTCTGAAATTATGAAATAAAGTCTACGTCCACAAACAAATATTAGACACTTGAAAAACACAATAATTATACTACACTAGAAATGCTGATTCCTCTGTAATTTGAGGGCATGCACACTCACATTTGATGAATAAAGGAGTCTTTTGTTAAACAGACAGATTTATCAGCCTGCAATATAAAAATCTGGGCAGGGACAAAAACAGTTTGAGTCCAGTCTAAACTTCAGAAATGAACCCTTAACAACCTTTGACTAAAATATCTACTGATATTAAATAATTAATGACTTCTGATCCGTTTCCTGTATTAATATAAATGTAAATAAATCAAGTAAAATGCAGTTTGTCAGGTTTAATAGTCATCAGATATGACCCAGTATTCACCAATAAAACATATATACTGTCGGTCAACAGTGGTTATAGACGCTTGATTTTCTGTTACTTTAAGGCAAAGGCTACTACTAACACAAAATATCAGTCTGTCTATTGTCACAGAGCTTGTCAAATGGTCTGTGTTGTTCTAGAGGCTGATTTATATTCATCAACTCCCCAGTAAAACTTATCATATGAGGCAAAATAGTCAGTACTTTTCATGTTGGTTGTCTGCATGCTGAAATAAAAAATGTGAATAGACACACAAAACCATTTTTGGTAATTGGTACGCCAGCCCTTTCCTGTAACGTGGTAGGCACATGGCATGTTTAATGCTTATTATCACAGTTTTATGACATCAAGGTGACAGATGACAGGTTACCAGTCTAGGGACCTGATTGGCTCTGGGGTTATTTTAATTAGCATCATTCAAATAAATAATTCACAATCATTAGGACTACTGTATACACAGCGTTTGATACACAGACATCATAACTGACAGAAAGGGGCACAGTGTGACACAGACAAACTAACTTTCAAGTAAAACTAGGAACGAAAAGAGGAGGACAAACAGCAGATTTCATTTCTACTCTCATATAAGGCTCTCTTGACTTGACACTGGTGTTAATCATGGAGTTAATCAAAAGTGTGTTGGGAAGATAGGCAGGGGGGCCCTCATGAAGCAACACCAGGGCCCCCACAAAAGCTTCAGTGTGAAGGGAGTACTCCTCACACAGGACTCATGTTTGGGGGAAGGAACAGTGGCACACCAGGGGTAGTGTGTCCACTGGGGGTAATATAGTGGGACCAGCATCATCCTGGTACCCATGATAACGCACCATTTTTGGCTCCATATGTCAACACTTGAAACTCACAGGAACTGAGATAGGAAAATACAATTATAACAACATAGGTCTCCTGCAGGAAGTCACAGATAAGCAAATTTCCTCTTTTTTTTCTGTTTGTGCCCACAATTTTTTCCGATTTGCCTGATACTCAAATCAAATTTAGATTGTTACATTTTATAATAATTATACAGAGTTGATTATTGATTTAATAGACATAAGAAATGACACTGATCCCAGTCAAACTTGTAAAATTCCCTGTAGGACATTCAGTACCATTTGGAGGCTGTGACTGGATACTCCTGTGTCTCCTTTCCAATTATCTATTAAATTCATATAATAATTTGAGGGACTGCCAGCTCTTTCTGTCCTTGCCTTGGCAATGTCATTTTTTGCTTCTGTTTTTATGTCAATCCATTTTCTTTACATTTCAGTTCACTGCTGACATGGACATTGACAACATCATAGATGTCTTATTTTCTTTTATTGTCCTATAACACCAGGACTGACAATCTGGAAAATTGTCTTTAATATAAGCTTAACATCGCACTGACCTCATGACAGCTGCAGTTCTTTTTACAATACAACTTTTATAACTTGTGTGCCAGCTGTTACATGTGACACAACACCTCCCCATTAAGAGCATCTCACCTCTGTGATAATGAAGAAGTCATCTCCAGGTTCTCCCTGGACCACTATCTTCTCTCCATCCTCAAACTGAACAGGCTCCAGAGCATCAGCCACTGTCAAACGTTCCCACTTATCCAAAGACTCTGAAAAGAAAACATACAGCTCATTAATAACACATTTACTGTGACTGTTTAATGTATATACTGTATTATATTACTCCTTCCACATTTCATGTTGTTGTGTTTAAAGGTCTGAGACAATGCAAAAACCAGATCCATACACAATGTCCGTGTGGTCTAGGAACCACAAGTAATTAATTTGCTATAATCCTGTACGTTTTTGATGTTTCTTTAAGCATTTCCATGTTAAAAATAATATATACTCTTGAAACTCTCTTCACACGGTTGCTTAATTGTTATGGATCATGTTAATGTAGGTCATGTACAGTTTCTGGAGTAACGAGCATTTGCTGAATCTGACTGATAGATGTCCATCGTATTAAACAGAATATTTTCTTGCATGAAGCCCAGTGCCTCTTTTTTTTAGTCCACTAAGCCATGAGGAACCTTAATTCCCACCTCAGACTAATCCAGTCATTCATCAAAGACCATTACAGTCCCAATCGCCTGCTTCATCCACCCTTTCATGGAGCCTCATGGATCAGGCAACACAGTGAAATATCTTTTAGAATTAAACACATACTATACTTGTTAACTGAGCTTGAGTATAAACAGCATTTAGCAATTGAATCCCATGAACATGAGTAATGTTTATCAATGGCTGAAATCTGACAAAGTATGAATACTATCCTATCATATTTTAATCCAGCCAGGGTTTATCTTAGAAAAACAAAAAAACAAGACCCAGTGCTACTGTTGTGGAAGTTCATAAATAAATTCTTCTCTATATTTATTGAGAGGAATTCTTCTTCAGTGATTCATCACTATTTATTGTAATATTATCCTCTTGATTTTGTTACATCAGTGAAAATGTGGTATTTGTCTATATCTCATTCACTGATCATGTAGATGTTCTTAACAGCTTAAATTCAAACATTAATGTATCAGAAACAGAGAAAACTGACTGACTTTTTCAACCAAATATATCATCAACTGAACATAAAGCAAGTGTTTCCATCCATTGGCATTGATCCAACTCCATGGGTTTTACTGGTGAATCAATGTTGTAGAAGATGATAGTATTTCCATATTCATTACAAATCCTCTGAATATCCAAATGGGTCATATCTGATGACCCTGAAAAGATGACAAACTGGATTTTACAGCAGTTATTTACATGCATCAATACAATTAGGGGATGAACAGGTATTAAATATTTTTCACCAGTAGATGGTGGATGTTTGGGTATTTATGGGTTAAAGTGATTAATTGATAAAATTAAAATTGCCTTACAAACACACCGTTTATGAATGAGACCTACAGAGACCTGTGAGGAGATCTATCTTTCAGCTCTGTTGATCTTGAAAGTCAGTGGCGACAGCTGTCTTTCCGACTGTCCGACCACATGTACAATGACGCAGTTAGTCTGAGATATTTCTAGAACCTGTTGGTATTCATACAGAAAACCAAACACACAGACAGTCACACATTTTCACCGGGCAAAATGTTCCAACCAAAGAACATTTTAGCAACTCAGATGTATTGATATTTTTAGTAAAAGACATGTAACTAATAACTGAGTCATCATCACATTGAAAAATTACTTTGAACTCGTTTTTATAAAGATGAATATGTTACTGCTGCCTAATGTTAACTGCTTATACATCTGTGGAATGTGTGAACCAATCCCCATCTTTAGCTTTGTCTACATGAAAGAATGATTCAGTGTTTTGATTTGACTAAGACGAGAGTTAGGGGAGTAAAGGCACAGCTTTGTCCCATTGTATTGTCTCCGGAGGTGCTTGGTAACTGATCCCAGTGTGTGTCTATATGTGAGCGTAAATGTGTATGTACTTAGGATTAACTAAGGTGAAGTCTACTAGGGTGAAGGTGTCCAGTGTCCCCTATGGTGGGGCCGTGGTGTCTGCCGGTCCCAGATGGATGTTCTCTGTCTGGCTGCGAGCTAAAGGCGGCAGGTCCTGTTGAGGTGATCCTTAACGGCACGGCAGGTAACATGATACACAAATGTGCTGACTAAAGAACCTACATTTCACGCTTCGCAGGGCCTGTACCCACTTAGATCACCTCGCCTCACATATATACATAGTACACGCACTGGGGATTGACTATTGGGATGATGAAGCCTCTTTGTGTGCGAATGTTTGACAAAGAGCGTGTTGTTTTTTCCCCCCCTTCACGCCACAACATCAAGGGGCTTGTGCCCAATTTCGTGGCTATCTCAAAAATCAAAGACAAACAAAAACACTCCCGCCTCCAACCACTCCTCCCATTCAGAGAGGGAGGAAAGAGAAGTGAAGGAAAGCGACAGAAAGAGAAACGAAGAGGGAGGAAAGCTCTATGAAGAGAGGTGGGTATTTCAATACAGGGCCTCAACAAGGCTGTCAAAAAAGAAGGCAGAGAAAAAAGGAAAATGAAAAGAGTGTGGGCCTTGCAGAAACGTTCTCCAAAGACCTGAACTGAGTGTATGTGTTTACTCAGCCAGCTAATAACTCTGAACAGGGGGCATGGCCTTACTCTATACACCACACACACGATCAAGTGGAAGGGGATGAGATGTCAGTTCCAATTGTAACTCGTTTTCAGAGTCTGAATGAATCTCATTCGCCATTCCTCCTAATTGAATGGCATGTATAGGCTGCTGTTATCCAAATTCCACTGGGAAAGATTAACTCAACTCCCCATTTTCCCAATTGTCTACGCAGTGATTGTGCAAAGTGTGACTGGTGATAGTACGAAAAGTTTGAGAAGATTAAGCCTGTACACACAGATTTGACTGGGCCCTGGGTAGCGTGTGCCTTTATTTAAATGGGTTAATGTAGAGTATATGCCTGCACTCTGGACTCCTTGTAATAGCTGCATAAAATGGCACACACATGGAAATATACTCATGCTTCAGCATATTCCTCAAAGTGGAAAAAAAATGAGGATTTACATCAACTTACCAAGGATTGAGACCTTGCTAAGGAACTCCTCATACATCTTTCTCTTCCTCAGTGTGCTGCCCTGTAAGAAAGACAGAAAAAGCATGGAAAAACAATTTCTAATATTTCAAAATTACAGTTGCATAATGTGTTGTATTCCCAAATTATTCATGATTAGTAACATCTGTGTCTGTTAATATAAACTGCAGTCAGTGTGCTAATGCTTATGAACTTACATGGAGTTTGTGTTGTTTGTCGTATGTTTATTTGTTGATGTTCGCAGATACTATTTACAGTATGTGCTACTGGTGGTGTTATACATTGTTACTGCTATACTATACTATAGAGAAGCAGGAGAGACACTGTCTATGCTAACATAGTCTGAATGCATATTTTGGATTGACTGCTAAGAACAGATTTTGATGTTTGGCATTTAGCAAAATTAGATTCTTACATGGACTGGTTGCAATTCTGAGCTAACCCACAAGTAGAAAAGAACCATAACATCACAAACCCCATTATAGTGAAGTAAACATGGAGGTCCTTATTAAAAGTTTAATTTATACAGTAAGTTGAAGTACATTGGAATCCACCACATTGTGAGCAGATGGTAATAATAGTGAGAATGAAGCCATTTATTTTCTGTCAATTCAATCAGCGTAGCACATTGTCACAACTGTCGATCTGAAGGGATGTAAAACTCACATTCCAGTGACTGTTCACATTGAGGTCACATTGAATACCACAGTTAACACAGACTGGACAGATTTGTGATCCTGTCACTTACTTTTTTTTTTTTTTTTTTACCCCAGATGGTATGTGTAAGACTCACTATTTCATTTCATTTACAGGTGTTCATCTCACTGTGACCTCATTTTGCACATATGGCTGCATGCTGCTCTTTGGAGGCTTGTAACTTGTCATCTGTAATTGACACATTTCATATGCCACAACTGGTCTTGAAGCAAACTCCCAGTTTAACAAACAAATACAAGTATGGTCAAACCACATACTGCACCCATAAATAATGGAAACACAAAAAACTAAATTGCAGCCTGCAGCACAATCTAAACTGTGATTAATAGTATACACTGAGTTCATGGGGTCACACTTTTGAAGGTGTGTATAAGCTGTGTGGCAATGTACACTGCATGTGTGTGGCCCACCCCACCCACCAGGCAGGGGACTTTCCCCTCTCTGCTTTTGCCATGAGCATCAGGTGCTTCCTGACAAGTCCAGACCCAGAGGACCCCTTCCCAAACTGCATTTCTCTTTTACTCCTTCGTTGCACAGAACCCCTTAGAGCGGTAACATAAAGAGAAAGAGAGTGAGGAGGGACAATCTTGTCTGCCCTGCGTCTGCCTTTGCATATGGAAATGATATATTGAGGCTTGGGGTGTCTTTAGTGCATAAGTGCCTGAGTCCCGCTGCTGCCTCTAATTTCATATAATTTCACATTTTGTCTTAAAAGGGGAGAAAATGTTCCCAAGTGAGCCAACGTCAAGCTGAAAATCGTAAACAACTTGATTAAAGGAATTCTAGCCAGCATCGCCTCCCTCCTGGATAAATGATTTGAGTGTGTGCCTGCTCCGTCAGAGTGTGTATGCGGTGTATGCAGTCTGTTTTTAGTTCTGCCACTTATGCTTCGTTACTGTCTCTAAAGATGAAACGTCACGCTCATTAAGTAAGCAAATACAAACTCACACATGTATACTGTACTCTTATAACACCATCGCATAAGTGAAGTGCACACAGTGATGATGAGTAGGTCTCTGCACAGAACTCCTCAGACAGTTCTGTTGAGCTTAAAGGCTTACCATGAATACATGACATTACATTACAGTACAGAGCAGATCTGATTTATGCAACTGGCGAAGGGGAGGGCTAAGTGAGCCAGACTGATGTCAGCACAGAAGGGCTTTACTGGAAAAGACAGAATGAAAATGAATACTTTGTAAAATTTCAGATTCTTAAATTTCCAATTTCCTGTTTTTTGTTTTGTTATTTTCTTTTAAATCAAATTCTTTTTATCTGTCTTTTCTTAGCTTTCCTTCCTGTCTACTTGGGAGGGCCTGATGCGTTTCATGTATAAAACTCCCCCTACTCCTGTTGGCCCCTATGTGTTCACTCCTCCCGTGGTTAAGGATGAACCAGCCTCTGTGTCTGCTCGTTGTCTTTGAGGTAGGATCATCAAAGACTTGAGGTGTGGAAAGGAGCCAGACTAAACCAACCGCACCTTACGCCCCATCTCCATCACCTTCATCTCTGTCCAATGCGAAACACATACACTCCTCACATCCCTCCGCATTTCTTGGTATCATTTCTCCTCTTCTTCCTCCGTCTTGGGTTCTGTTTGTTGACAGTGGTCTGTCAGTTTGTTAATGGCTTTGTCTGTAGCTACGCATGTTTAGATACCAAGATGACACAACAATGTAGGTATTGTATGACTGGCGGCAACACAATGGAGAGTATGTATGTATCACAGGGCCTGGTGTTACATTGTTTACTAAATGCACTCCTTAGAAGAAGAGGAGGGAGAACGGGGTGGTCTTCAAGGTTTTATATGACAATTACAGACACCTCTACATTATTATATAAACTGACATCACAATTTTTGAAACAATCCTGACTATGACATTGCTGTTTATCCTTTCTTGCCATTGGGTGGTGGTATAAGGTACAAACTACGAGGATAATAATGTACAGGTGTGAAGTGAACAGGCAGGTGCGCTAAGTGCTAAAATTACTGATTATATTAAGAAAATAAGTGTTTTCAATCATTCCTTTACATGGTTTTTGAAATGTCTGTAATCCAAATGTATTTGGTTTAAAATGATTGAATGCTCTCAAATGTCATACCAAACGCATTTACTGTTTCTGTGGTTATTTATGTGCAAGAAGATAGACAAAGAACAAATCCTCTTTTAATCATGTATATTGGTTGATTCAATAAAAATATCCTATTAATTATTATTACTATGCTATTGTTATTAAATTCTCTGACCATGCTGACAATACATTCACTGTTAAATAGTATGAATTGATAAGTACCCTAACTGATCTAACTTAACTCAAGGATAATTTGAAAATCCTTGCAGTTTTCATTAAAATTTTAAAATGTTTGCACTACATGAATATCTCCACAAAATATTTTGCACCCAGCAAACAGTAGCGGGTTTTGTGTAAAGTAAAGAAGAGTACTGTATAGACATATCCACCGCATTTAACTTTATAAACTGAAAAACTTATCATTTATTATTATTATTATTTATTGATTTTATTTATTTATTTATTTTTTGGAAGACGCAGCTGAGATACAGGACAGAGGAGAAACAGATGTGCAAACAATGAAACTGATGATGAAACTGACAACAGCGCACCTTCCCCAGCTCCTAACTATCTGCAGACACAGGCACTGAGCATTATTTTTTTTTTCTGGGGAAACACACACATAGACTGTTCATTGTGTTGGCCTGAGCCGTTGCCAGAATACCACACTTTATAAAAACAGCTTTACAAATCATTGACAGCAATAATTAACTACAGGTTCACATAATTGAATTCTGCTTCACCCCGTCTCTGCCTGCTGCTGCTGCTGCAAGAAGGAATGAAGGAATGGGAGCTGAAGAGAATCCTGACAAAGAAGGGTTACCAGGGCAGACTGTGCCCTCGGTTAAACTATGCGCTCGAGAGATGACATGAGTGCTGGGCAGGCCAGTGCCAACATTACAATGAGCTGAAAGGCCTGACGTTCCTCTACCTCTGGGGATTCTAACTGTATGACAGAGCAGAAATTTCACTGCGGATGAAGAACCAGATACATACAGTTATTAGAGAGGTTAATTGGAGACTTATTTAACGTGTACTAAGCTGTAATGAGCATTTAAGGAAGTATTTTGTTCGGAATGGAGACTCATACGGCAGACACACACTGAGTAATATGTTATTCTAACAGCACCTAAAATGTGTGTGTATGTGAAAGTATGACAGCGAGGGCAGAGCACCTTGTGTTTCCAGTTTAAACATTTAGACATTCCTGCAAGATAAGCTCCTGGAGCGGCAAGTGTGTGCAGAGGCATTAGAGTTGACCCCCTGTCTCCTCCCAGGCCTCCCTCACACCATCCCTCTTTCCCTCTTAGTTCCCTTCATCTAGAAACAGACCTGGAGACACATTGGGAGTATGCACTCTGGGTGGTGGAGATGGTTTTTATGAGTGTGTGTATATATGTATACATGTGTGCACCTATTTTGACTATTTACACATTTAAGGAGTTGCAAGTGGTTGAGTGGGAGAAAACAGTAAATGTAAAGAACACACATGATAAGATGGCCAAGGATCTTTTTAATATGCTGACGTATTTCATTGGATGTTTTCTGCATATTCTGAGAGTTTGCATCTGTTTTGTTATAGGTGGAAAGAGGATAGTAGAATCGATCATCCTCACCCTACAAGGTAATGCTTGTTTGCCTAAATTTGTGCAATAATCTGGTAAAGGGGTACGGGCAAAACTCTGATATTGTCATTTTATTGGACAATATTCAACTGGTGTCATATACCGATCAGATATTGATTTTTTTTTTTTTTTTTTTATCTAAACATTGAGGTCTTCCACCTATTCTCAATTTAACATGTTTTAATTCCCCAATTTGTAAGAGATGGACACCAAAATACAATGAATACATTTTTTTTTTGTTTTTGATGGCATTTTTCTACTTCAGTTACAGACTTTGCCATATTATCATTGCTAATTGCTGTACAAGGTGAGAAATATTTCAGAATGTCTATACCATGACAACATATATGTGCAACATAATGACAGTATCATCATTTTGCGTTTCCACCTTCACAATATAGCATGATCCAGTGTATACATACCATAAGAATGCGCCGGTAGCTGTCTCGATCAATGCCCCATAGTTTGAGGTCAGTTTTTGCTTTGACGGTGGCAGCTCTTGGAGTCCCATAGATGAGGGCCAACTCTCCAAAACTGCCTCCTTCTCCAATACTGGTCACCCATTCTCCATTCACATAAACCTATAGAAGCCAGAATACAGAGTTACAAAATTACAGAGAGAATCTTAATGCAGTATCCTAACATATAATTTCTAATTTCATCTTCTCTCTACATCCTAAAACAACATCTCCACCCCTTCTTATACCCCCTCCTCAGTTTCCAGGATGTTTGATATGCTCACTCGGCTTGTCCCTAAGTATTTGATCCCCTCTAAGCCTTCAAATGAGACCCTCTAAAAGAGCCTCTATCCCTCCTATCTCTTCATCCATCCCTTTTATTTCCTCTGTCCTGTCTTGTTAGGACATTCCCTTTGATTTTGGAGTGATGGAAAGAAAAGCTGCTGCTGTCTTTGCAGGCCACCTCTCAGAGCTAAGACAAACATGCACTCTCCCATGATCGGTCACTAGCACCCACTCAAAGACTGCTCAATTTAGGCCAGTTACTATAGCTCTATGGACAATACAGCCTCATTGAGGCTCAATCGCAGCGTCTCTGGGGCCGTTACGGTTTCACCTGTCGGCACACTATCCATGATCTTGTTGACTTAATAACAGAAAGAAAAGCAGAGAGAGGGGGAGGGTTTATCCCTTTGACGGTTGTTGTGAATTGCCAGAATTGTTTCAAGCCATTATCTGGTTCTCAGTAGACCACAGGGGACTCATCCTTCACTATGAACTGGGAAAGCTTCAAAGAGATGCTCAATGCTGGCTACAGTTACGTCAACCTTAGACAGTTCACCCATATGGATTTTCTGACAGTGTTACATTAGAGGATGACAGTATTTTGTGCTCTTTCTCAATATTCATTTTTGCAGATGCCTGTACCATAAAGTTGCTATGCCTCATCTGCTCAAACAACCAATGTCAAGTCAATATTTCAAGTGTTATAAAAAAAAAAATTGTAGGTAATACATAAGGACTGAATTATGAGTTTGAAAACATCTTTATTGCATCGAATCAGTACTGTGCTAAGGGTAAATTAAGTTCACGGTGAAAAAGAACAATTAAAGTCTCGAACAATGTATGCACTGTTACAGCTGTCACTGAATACTCAATATGTGAATATCTACAGTAAACTGTGGGAGTCTGGTGGTAATTAAGAAGCAGCAAATCACAAGTGCTGGAAGGTGGATAGGCAGAGTCAGAGGCACAGTGTTGCTGTGTATTTCTGTTTGTAGTTACTTGGAGTGCATTTCGTTATGAATGTCCATGGGCTGTTAGTGTGTGTACGTGTGTGTGTGTGTGTGTGTGTCTGTGTGTGTGTGTACATGTGTGTCTGTGTGTATACGTGTGTGTGTGTGTGTGTGTGTGGATGTGAGGAGAGGGGTTCTCTGTTGTCTATTTGGCAGCATTTATTTAATTCCACTCAAAATGCTATGTCTGCTTTAAAGATCCTCTCAAGAAATAATTGCTAAAAATTAAGATAAAATTACTACAAACATTTTTTTCCAAGACCTCTGTTTACTGAATCACAGATTTTGTGGTTCGCCCATATAAACACAGGGTCATGTCTGGAAGTGAATACATTTGTATGTAGACATGGATGGGGTGTTTACTGTACATCAGTGGCAGTGGTTGTCAGCTTTCAGGCAGTTTATGGGATGTCGGCTGATTTACACCCATGTCTAATGAGAGACATCTCTACCCTTTAATAACTTCGGCACTTAGCTCGAAGTAGTTTAGTGCCTGAGCTATGGCTGGGAGGCAGCAGCTGTCTATAAAGACAAGGGGATGGATGTAGAGTGAGGTCTATAGGACATATGAATATGAGGACTGAGAGATGGGTGAGTATGGACTCTTCAGGCTAAGTTTCAGAGGACAAAATAAAACCACAGTGATGCTGAATGTAAGGAAAGCATAACATAATCTATTATCCCATAAAGACCCAGTGTGGGTTTTGTGAAAGTTCCCAAATAAATGTCTAATTTCTCACCATGGTCTTCAATAATTTGTGAATTTTCAGTGAAAATCAAATATTTTCTTATGATTAATTTACTGATCATGTAGATGTTCATAAAAGATCAGATTCAAGTTGAGGGTTATAATAAAAAATAAAATAAAATAAAATGGAAACTGAAGGAAAAACTGACTTTTTCACCAAAACTATCAATAACTGATACTGGTGAATCAATGTTGTAGAAGATGACAGTGTTTCCATGTTCACTACGGAGCCTCTGAATGTCCAAATGGGTCATATCTGATGACCATGAAAAGATGACAATCTGTATTTGATACCAGTTATTTACATGGATTGATAGGTTTGGTAGATCACAACTTATTAGACATCTCTATGGGTTAATATAATGTCAAAGTTTGTCAGTTGGGTATCAGTCTGGGACATTAGATCTTATGGAATAACAGTGTCTGGGCACAACTAAAAACAAACCTAGACAAGGTGTTTTGCCATTTTCTAGTGCAAAATATTAAACTCTTTATGGGAGTTAGATGATAAATGAGAAGTTAAAAACTACCATCACACATTTGGGGCTGGATCTACCAAGACCCCAATTTGTGTGTACTAGTTTGCACCTAGAATTTTCTGTGTGGAGTTGAATTGTGGTTCGTGGGTGATTAGCTAAGAGTGACTGTGCAAATGACAACAGGTGCAAAGTCTTAGAGTCCACCCTACTGTATTTGAAAAGGAATTTTTCATACACTGGTTGTCGTCATGGAGACAATATACTGACAAACCTGCTCTGGGATATGCCAACACTAATGCCAACAGTGCATTGGAATGCTGGAGTGCGCTATTTTGCACCTTTGAAAGACGCAACCCTTAGTGCGTATTGTTAGCAAGTCAGCTTGTACATTTTTTGTGTGTACAATAAGTTTGCACACATTTTTGTACACACAAACCTATAGTAGTTGGTCTAAAAGTGGGATTGCATGTCCACTCAACTTCTGTAAAAAACAAGGCATCTTTCAAACAGAAGTGACAGAACTAACACGTGTAATAAATGGATGTTTATCAAGGCAGCATTGCTACACTTTTTTCCATTTCTCAGGTAGGCGGACTGTATCAGCATGCTTGGCCAACCACGCAAACCTGCTTCTCTTTCCGTGTCCACTGTCTCTGTACCAACCTCTGTAAGCTGATAAGGTCACTTCCTGTTTAACTTTCCATCAGCTCCTGTTTTATCTCTCCACTTAACCCTATCGCTGTTTTAGGCTTGCTAAGACAAAAGACGTCCTCAGTTCGACTGCCTTCACAGTGTGCTGGAGTCTACAGCGCTGTGTTCTGATTGTCATCGGAGTGGAGGTGAACTTTGAAAAGAACAAAACATAGGAGCAATCCAAACAACCCTTCATTGTTAGAAGGAAACACTGTCTCAACATGAGGTGAGAGAAGTGGCTTTTTCCACTGAATTGCAAGTCGCTCATATGAAGAGGTGCTGCATATCAGAAGCATTTTAGGATTGCATTTACTTGCTCTTTTTGAAATCAGTTTGAATAATTTAGTGTTCATGTCAGCCACTCACGTCCACTTCTCCTTGGTCAATCACATAGAAGTTGTCACCTTCATCACCTAAATGGAAGGAAAGAGAAAATAAAGGATTTTGTGAAAGATCCAAAGTTGTTAGTTGTTACTTCATAGCATTTTTTAACACAACAAACCAAACTTGTCTAGTAGAGAGAAATCTGGAAAAAAAAATAGATGTGATGGAAGCACGCTTTATTTTTAAAGAAATTTGCCAGGAATTGTGACATCAGATTTTTGGGTTGTTTGCTAAAAGCATCTAGTCATGCTCAAAAAGGGTGGTCTTTTAATCGATCCATTATATAGGGCTCTAGAGAAATAATGAAAAACAAGTGACCGCATACGTACACCTTTCCCTGTGACTGATATTAGCCTGTGTATATCACAGCCATCATATATATATATATATATATATATATATATATGTACTGCCCAGTTAAATTGGGTTGTGTGTAAGCACGTCTGTGTAGTATTACATGTTCTTTCTTGTGTGTCTCCCATGTAGTTGAAATCATCAGAGCACCTTGTGTGGAAAGTTCACAGGAGTTCACACGGCTAATTAATACCGAGTGGAGAGTGCTCGTTAATCATACAGCTCTATTTGTCACACAAATGCTCCTTGTCTGTCTGATGTGTGTCCCAGTGGAGACCCCAGACACACACAACCTGCAGCGACCTGGCCTTCTGCTATCTCTTTCTGCCTCTGCCTCTCTTTCATCTCATCTATCTCTTTCAAATCCCTCTCACTCTGTCTTTCTTTTCTTCAACTCTTCCTGTCTTTTATCACGTCAGTTTTCAAGCCTTTGTTACACACCCCTCCAATCCCCCCTACGCCTGAGAGCGCAGGCAAATATTTGACCAGAATGCACACGCACACTCAGAGGCTGGTGGATTTGTGTCAACACAAGGTAATTGTTGTGCACACTGTTAAAAGTTCTTTGGCTGCATTTGAAAGGACAACATTGATTGCATCCTCAGGATATAAGATGTTTGTGCATCATGAAGGACCCTTGACATAGTCTGCCTCTTTCATTCAGAGCCAGCGAATGCAAAAACAAGCAGTTTCAGCTTCAACTTCAAGTACCCTTCTCTAATCGCTCAAACCGTACATTACCCTTTTAATGTTTTCATATATATTTACCAACTCATAAAGAATGAGTGATGTTTCATGTAAATAACTATATTTTATTTGTTTTTTTATGTACTATTATGTGGTACTGTACTATCTAACTGCTTTGCATTATATTAGGTTGTTATAGTTTTGCCATTGGAGCTGTATGTAACACTAATATCCATGAATAGAAAATAGCATTTTTTTCCCCTCTGTTTTCTATCCACAGTACTGGTGCTCCACTGTTGTCCAAAATGGAATTTTTCATTTTAGTATTGTGGATTTGACAGTTTATTTTCCTTGTCCTACTGATAGATGGTTCTATTTAACCTGTACTTTAACCTGTAATTTACTCTGTTTAAGCAATATAGTCATCCCTTTACTAATTTTTGTGTGAAATACACTTTTTGTTTAAATAGCACTCTAACCACAGAGTTAATAAATCCTTACTGTGTCTAAATAGTCTGTGAAAGTTCAGTAACTGTGGTGATTTCTTGAAGCTCCACAGTAGTCCAGACATTAGCAATGACATCATCAGTGTACATATTGTATACTGTACCCTTTAGTGTTTAAAACAATGGGCTGTCTGGGGCTCAGGGCCGGTAAAGTTGGCCTAGTCTTATTATCACCAAATTAGGACTGATATACTGTTGGATGCTGTCTTAAAAGTAGATGGGAGTGACTGAGTGGGTGTGCTTCCTTAAGTGTGTGGGTTATGTAAAAGCATACATGCATTCTCTCTCACACAAGTGTAACCTTCGTGATTTTGTGCAGGTGTGAATGCAGTGCTATCTGAAATTATCTGCCCTGGTCTGAGAGACTGTGTTCTCAGTGTTTTGTAATGGGTGGTTAAAACGTGTCTGTGTTTGATAGGAGTTTGAGTGGGGGGCACTGGAAAAATACAGTCTGGCGCGGCTTGGCTCTGTGTTCCTTCAAAGTCCAGGGATGTCGAGAGTGAAGACTTTGACGACTGTGGTTAAGAAGAGGAGAGAAAGACCTGACATCTGGTGCAGAATGAGTGGATGTGGGGGTGAGGATACGAAGAAAAAAAAAAAAGGGGGGGGGGGGGGTTGTATGTGCGCAGTCAAATTTGAGAAGTACAATAGATGCCTTCATTGATTTGTGTAATTTACTTAATTTATTTCTTTCCACTCAAGTAGCTGAGTGGATCAAATCACTGCCAAGGCAAGAAATATTAGAATCATCTGCATTTACGTAACTATTTAAAAAAAAGAAAGAAAAAAAAAAAGACAGAAACTGGCCATTTTTCTCTGTCTATGTTCCAGTTAGGATATGAATACATAGTTATAATCACCTTTCCGAATTTAATGCTCAGTAAGACAGAGTTTTAACATCATGAACGGCCCAGACTCCTCAGGTCATCAGTAATATAACCTGAAATTACAGCTATTCACAGTTACAACTACACTTAACTGATAAAGTGGATACTTACCCTGCTGGATGACTGTTTCTCCTGCGATGTGGGTGACCGGGAACATGGCATCAAATATGTCACTAAAACAAGAAAAAGACAAAGAAATTAAAAATTAAAAATACAGCATAGTTTATCCATATATTTTCTTGTAGAGCACAAAAATCACCATATTTTGGTTATGTAGTCGCATATTTAATGCATACAAATGAGTCTTTTCATTGGTGCAGTAGAAAAGACAAAGCAGGCCTAATCACTGCATAGACTCTGTCATCTAAAGCCATTATTCATTGCCAGGCAGGTAGCATAGCCAAAGACACAAGCCTGGGAACTCTGGATGACCCCACCACACATATCCTGACTCCACACCTACGTACTTAAATTTCATTACTAGTAATCACTTCTGTCATTAAAAATCATTAAAACAGGTATGGACCACTTATTAGCCCGAGCCTGGTTCATAGTCAGGTTAAAAAGCATGTGCTCAGTAATGTCTCTGACACTACTTTCTTGTGTGTTAGGTTACAAATTCTTATTTCTACTGGTATTTATGCCAAAACACTATTATTCTGGTACTTTCTCCACATCTTTAGACCTTTATTAGTAAAGCACATAAGCCTAAACATGAATGTTGATTCAACCAATGATCAAAGCGTGTACCTCTGAGTATATCTTTTGAAAAGGCACTGAGAAAACAAACAAAATGCCGACTGTGCCTAAGTACTTAATTTCTGTTTCAGCCCGGCAGGGAAAGCGCCTGTTCGACTGCTCCTAATCGGGCTGTTTAAATGCATGAAGCCTCCTCAGATTAAAGTTCCACTGCTGGGATGTGTTGGGACAAGAGTAAACTCTGTATCCTTCCTCTCCTCCTCCCTTCCTATTTCTCACCTTCAGGGTATATTTATCTGTCTAATCAGCTGCATACCACCCGTCTTTTAGAGAAATATAGAAAAAACAATAAGAGCAGGTCAGACATATCAAAGACAAGACCTGCTGAGTGAATGTGGGGCAAGTTTGAGCCCTGTGTGTATGTTTGAAGCAGTGCATTTGAGTCGGAGCTTAAATTCCTTATGAAAACACAGGTTTGTACAAAATAATGTGTGGGTGTTGAGTATGTCTGCGCTCATGACAGTACAACTGGCTCTGCAGCACTTGCTAGTGCAAACACTGAAGTGTTGCTGCTCACTGGTAGAAAAAAAACAAAAACTACAGGTCAACAGATGTTAAGGATAGATCTGAGAATGTTATTCAGGCGGTTTGGAAGTGAACGGGCAGTGCTGGTATTTGTTTATGTGACACTGAATAAAAAGCAGACTTAAGAAGTTGGATTTGAACCAATTACACCTACAGGTAGACCCTTTGTATCGCAGCTGGCCACTGACTCACATGTACCAGATGACATCTAGTGCACATGCACGGCAGAAAAAAGCAAACCTTTGAAGTAAACAGGGCTAAAAGATGCACGGTCACAGTTAGGTAGCGTGTATATACTGTAGGTCACATAAAATACAACCTCCAGTCCACATGGTGCTGTGCGTGCAAAAAGCTCACTATTTTCTGCCAGTCAACAAACTTATACACACTTGTAATAACACGGTGCAGCAAAAGTATTCATGATGAAAACACATACACTGACACTCGCATACAACATGCATATTCAAAAACCTTTGATGGTGATTAGTCAGAGCCACATCTGCAGGAGTGCCCTCAACCCTCCTCACATCTGTGGCCACCTGCACTCGGCATGAAGCCTGTTTATTCAGGGAGCTTTAGAGCAGTGAGTTTCAGGTCACGTATAACTGCTAGTGTGGGGTTTATTGAAATACTGGCCTAAGCAACACAGGTTCAGCAGGAGACATGACTTCACAGCAAAATACAGCTCCAATACAAAGTTGATATCATTCCAGTCGTTAATTAGCTCACTGTCACGGACATCAACATAACTCAGTTTGTATTGAATTCAAAACAGATAAACAATAAATGATGAACATGTGACGATCTAGACGCATCATTCCAGACTCAACCACGGTCATCAAAAGGCACCAAAGTTCAGGTAATTACCCTTGACCACCTCTTTTTCTCCACGCCCTGCCACTCTCCATCCTTTCCTGAATGCATCACTGAGCACAACAAAGACACTCATGCAGGTAATTACTTCCCCTCATCTTTACCTGTCTCTTTCCCTTTCTTCATACCCAACTTCCTCCCTGTCTGTTCTCAATCACTTTTTCTCTTCCCTCTCAATTACCCCTTTCTTCCTTCTAATTCCCCACTGCTCCGCCTATTTCTTCTCTTCTCTTGGTCTATCGCCCCCTTCCTGCTTCACAAAGATGAGGTGATTAATCTTGTCCTTTATGCTACCTGTACCCTCCCTGACCTTATAAATGGCAGAGAAACCCTCCTGACAATGGGTGTGCTGTTCTGACAGAGAGACCCAGCAGACACAGCGGGGGCTTGGGAAGTTCACCTCCACCCAAGGGAATGAGACAAAGCTTCCGTCATGGTTGAGATATCTAGAGATACCCAGCACTGCACAAGCATTTACACCAGGAGAAAAATGCAAACATGCATCTATATAAATGTTCACTTGTTTACTTCTTTATCCTACCATCCTTGGTCTACTTCTGACATCATTTGAATCCTATACACATCATCTACTCATGTAAACTTATATTTCCTGTCCTGATGATGTCACACTGACAGCACTTATCCTGTGTGTTTCAAGTTTAAAGGGTGACGTGTTAAAGTCAAAACATGTGCAAATGATAAGAAAGGATATAATACAGAAAAACATGCCTGTCATGCCCTGCAGAATTACCTCAGTCAAGAACTGCCATCTGAAAATGAATGTTGCATTATGGGAGCACACATTGGTTGTGTCTCTGATCTTCATGTATGGAAATGATTTGACAAGTTTATTTATCCTTTATACTAATATACATGCATACATAATGCACCACAAGACCATATTACTCCCAAACATCCAGAAAAATCATCATCAATAAAAGAATCAAGTGAGCTAAACTGATGAATAACTTCAGAAACATTAGTCCTATCAATACATTTTAACATTTCAGGTAAATGCAGTGTCACAGCAACTGCAGATCTGATCCAATTGGACATTCAGGGGCTCCATACTGAACATAAAGACACAATATTTTCTCCAACACTGATTAACCTATATGGCCCATGGAGTTTGACAAATGTGCTCGTGGTTGATAGGTTTTACTCCTATTCAGTTAATCCACAGGTGACAAAGATATGTCCAAAAACCAGCCCACCAAAGACTCAAATCCAGCCTACTGGGATCAATTTGGGAAAACAAACATTTCACTCAAGATAAAGGATCTCATAATCATTTTAGCTCAGTTTCCATATATAAACCAAAATGATCTCAAGTGAGTCAGATCAGTACCCTAATTACCTATAAATAATAACTAAAATTTTTCGGTTTGTTTTACTTCAAAAAAGGAAATTTACATAAAAATGCTTACATTTACAGAATATCCTGAACAAAATATGACCAACCCAAAATGCCTAAAGAGCAGTAAGAGTAATTTTAGATTTTTTTTTCCTGTTACTACTTTTCTATATATATATATTTAGATCCAATGTGAACTATAAGTTGCCATGTACAAGTGTCAATTATAAGCATATGAAATTATTCAGGTTATTCACATTTTTAATTAAACTTTGTAGCTATAAAAACTTTCTGAATGTAGTTGTACATTTTTCACCACATTCACCATGAGTATTTCTTCACATCTACCTGAGCGGGAAATAAAATAAAACCCTAACCCTAACCCTAAGACAACACCTGATTGGAAAAATAATAAATAGAGGGGATAATACGACATTTAGGAAATTGGAATTAGAATTAGAAAAAATATTTCGAAATTGTCACCAAAAAGTTCACGTTGTTTGAAGGTTAATTCAATGACATCTGTCTGCTTGATGTTGCTGGTTTGACTGTTTTTCTGGATCATATTCAACAGCCTCTCACCTCTTCCCTCCTTCTTTAATCTCTGCTATATCACAACTGTTTATTTGTTCAGCAGCAGACTCCTTATCTCTTACATTAGTACCTCAACACACAGTCCTGCCATTATGCCATTAACACCAAAGAGCTCTTAAACAGAGCAGCGTGCCGCCATGTCTTTGTGTTTCTAAATGGGCCGCAGAATGTTGAGTTACACAAGCCTTTAATGCGGAAACCCATCCAGAGTACTCGCTCTGTCTGGGTGGAAGAGGTTTTGCAATCATCAAAATAATCTACCCCGGCACAGCACATGGGGAACTTCCCAGCTCTCACAGTTGTACCCTGGCTTGGCAGAATCATGCCACTGGTTTGGCTGGCGTTCATGCCATAAGTGCTTGAAAGATTAATTGCCACAACCACAGTCAACAATAATTGTAGCAAATGAGAACAATAGTTTTATAGTCTTAGAACTCTACAATTGTAAGGTATGAACCACATAAATAAATAAATAAATAAATAAATAAATAAATAAATAAATAAATAAATAAATAAATAAATAAATAAATAAATAAATAAATAAATAAATAAATAAATACACACATAAATAAATAAATAGGGGGACGCAGATCTGTAATAGGTTAGAGGCTGACATTTACCATGTTTTCATTACATGGTACCAGCTCGAATGGACTCAGCATTTTTGTGTTTCCATAACGTAAAAGAACCTGGAATCTGGAACTTGTACCTTTTTACACTGTAGATTTTGCAGTGTTAATTTGGAGACAATGGGACCAAATACACTCTAGAAGAAGTTAAATAAACTCTCTAAGTGTTGATTTAACACTGCAAAATTTACTGTGTAGTAGTTGCTTGGCAGAGGTTCCAAAAGGGGTAAAGAGATACAAAAATATGACGTGTAAACACGGCAGACCACTGCTTGGTCAGAGAGTTGTCGTCGTTGTGCAATGCCATTTTTAAAAAAGCGATTCTGAATTTAACAGTAAATATACCTGCAGGCTAACCCATGATGCCAAACCGCAAAATGACATTCTGGTCAATTGGGTAGGTTCAGATATTTCTGTCTTTGGTAGCCAATGAAAAGATTCACCATGAGCTTACAAGCGAGTGTATCAGCAACTCTCTGAGCAGAAGTCATTACAGTGTCGCTATGAAGTCCAGGTACTCTAAAATTGGTAGTATCCTGTAATGGAAACAGTGGAACAATGTAAAGTTCAGTCGAGTCCGCATAGTAGAAACACAACAATTGATGGGAAGCTGAGATAAGTTCAGATAATCATGTGCTCCAGAAAAAACAGGTGAGAGATTACACATATTTACATTGTTTACATATTTACACACATTTGATGATTTGACAAAGGGAATTTTTAATATTATCATCTGTCAAAGACTCATTTATTTTTGGAAGAAAATGAAGCTTTTAAAACTGTTTTAATAATGTTTTCAAGAATGTTTTTCACCCTTTTGTTTCCCCAACTCTAACAAAGTGAAGGACTTCTACATGAACATGAATCATTTCTGATAACTATCATTTCATCGGAGAGAAGCGTGTAGTTTTTGGTCCTGACACTTCACGCTGGTTTCTACAAGTGGAAAAAATTTGCTTGAAAGACGTGGTTTCTTGTATTACTGTTCATAAATTGCAGTGACAGCTGTAGTGGTTATTTGCTTTTAATAATGACAAAGTATTCATTAGACAATCCACTCTGATCAAACCACACCAATACAGTCAGATAAAGCAAACTTCAAAACCTCAAATTCTACTGAAGCTTGTTTATACATGCATACAGTACATATTTAATGTTATAGAGTTGATAAGATTAGAAACCAAGGGGGCTAGGGCTACATACTTATCCAACCAATCATTAAAAGCTCTTGTAAGGCTCCACAAATGCACTGTGCAAATTCCCAACTGCTTAAACTAAAGCAGCAGGTTGCTGTGGTTGACATACACAGGGATGGCTTTTGATTACTCAGCACAATGGTTACAAGACACAAACAAACAGAACAAGAACACAAGCAAATCTGATTTTCACTGATGATGGTGGTAAAATGAATTGTTTACTAGCCTGTTGTGTGACTCATAATGGGTATATCACAGTACAATGGAAAACAGTTTTATGAGGCTGACTAAGTGGCGTACAGTTTAATGTCCAGAGTTTAAAGTTGAGCACAACCAGCCAAAGTTACAAAGAACAACCAGCCCACCCCACTGTGTGTACAACATGAAAACCATCTAATTACATAAACATACCAGCATGAGCATATACTGATGCATTCACCGACTGACACACACCGCTGACAATAGGCAGCCGAGTGTGTGTGAGAAAAAAGGGAGATGAAGGAGCTGTAATTATAAAGCACTGAAGCATTCAGGGAGGATATTTATGACATGAAAGCTCTTGGCACGCGCCTCGTTTCTCCCTGGAGGCTCAGAAAATGTAGTGGGACTGGGCCATGCCAGCTGCTGCTCATTTTTTTTTCATACTGACCCACAAAGCCTTTAAAAAAAGCATCAATGTGAACTGTATCTTAATAGACTACATCCACTGTTGACACACTGATGTTGACCACTTGTATTGGTGTAGATATTTCGTGACAATAGGCAGATTGATTTCATTATTTTGTACTAATTTAGAATGTTTTTATCCCGCCAACCGATGGAGTTGTGCTTGTTTGTTTGTTTGCTTTCTCAACAACTTTACACAAAAACTACTGGACCAATTTCCTTGAACTTTTCATGAAATGCATGAGGTGGTCCAGAATAGCTCCCATTAACCTTTGGTGAATGTAGGTCAAAAGTTAAGGTCAAAGTCACAAAAATGATTAGCGATAGAGCAAATCAGGTACAAAATTGGCAAGGGGTGGGCTTTGTTGTGCCTGGCACCACTTGTTTTAACTTTTTTATTGAATTGATCTATAGCTTGTGGTTAAACTACAGATAGGATGTCAATATTTCTGAATGAGGTTCCACAATGCAGAGTATTTCTTATATGATTTACTTTAACTTACAGTTTGTACAAGAGCTTACATCTGAAAAGTTCAACTAAGCAGTTAACCATGCAGCACAGAGGTGGTCCAAGAGGTTTTACAGGTGGATGTAACAGTTTATGGCTAGTGGCAATGAACACTTAAAGATGGTCAACAATGTGGGATTGGAGAGGAAGCCAAGGTCAGTGAAAGAGAAAAGGAACTTTCACTTCTCCACACTCACCCTGACTTTTCCCAGGCTGCTCTTGGGTTTAATCCGTAAGTTCTATGACTCCAGGTCTGATAAAAATCATAAGCGCCAAAACACAGCGGTCATATAATTAGCGCTGGTCTATTGCACAATAAAAACATAAACCGTTAACAGAATGTAAGAGTGCTGATATTTTTGCCTTGAAGATATAATGGAGGCTAAAGTTAATGTGCATACGTGGAGGTCTAGTTAGAATGAGCTGTGTGATTAAAAGCTGTAAGTTGTATTTAAAAACCAGCAGAGGGCAGGGAGTACACTGTTAAACCCACACACCTGGATTTGTGGGGTTTATAAGGGGTGTAAACATAGATGCATCCTGTTCACTCAATGTAGAGATGTGTCTGAGTATCTGTGTAAAGGTAGTGATCTCTGTGACCTGCACACTGCTGTGAAACTAAGTGTACAGCTATATTCGGACCACCTAAGAGAAGGAGAAAAACGAAAGAAGCTGCAACATTTAATAACGAATGATGAGTACGTATGTAGGATGTCGGAAAACTTCACATGGATGATGACAAAGAGACATGTTAACCAAATAAATGTTGTTATTATTTCGGCTGTTGATCAATTCTACCTTATTATGTATCTCACAGCGTTGGAGCACTGTATTTCACAGTTGCACAAGCTACAAAACGTTTGTCAAAGATTCTGAGACTGACAGTAGCTTTCCTGAAACCTTTGAGCCTTGTTGAAACAGAAGTCCTCAAATAAACCATGAGGCTGAACTAACACTGAACTGACTGTGGCACCTTGGACCCTGCTTGCCTGCCAACGCCAACTTCACGAGAGGGTAAATTGCCTTTATCACCTCCTCACTATACACTGTATTTAGTGCCAGCGCTTTCTTCGCGTTGTCATGTCACTGGCATGGAAATAGGAAGGACAGGCTTGGATGTGTGGGCTCAAATAGGAGAAAAGCTAGTGAGAGAATTGGAGTTCATGGGCAAGAATGTAGTGCAGAGAAAGAGAGTACAGAGAAGAGGCAGTGAATAGCATACAACTTAAGACAATAAAATCAATTTAACACCTTTATCACAGTTACGTCTATGGAAATGAGCCATGACACACACACTGTCATTCACATGCACAAGCTTTAAAAGTCAAATTTTTAATGCTGTCAGTTTTAATAATAATCTTATGGAGTTTGCCAAGCCTCATTTTATTACTGTGTCTACTGCCTGGAAAATACCCATCACTCACACACATTCATGTTGGCATCAGTGACGTGAGGGGAAGAGTTGTGTGTCTGCAGATGTAAGGAGGGATGAAAACAGGGTGCATTTGAGGATGGTAACTTAGACCTTTACTCAGAACAAAACCTAACTGGTGTGTACTGGTGTGCTACTTCACAGGCCTACCTGCTGATCCAACTCATACCACCTGCCGATGTAGCCATGATGTCACCCTAAAAACATCATAAACATGTCCTGGTGCCACTCAATAAGCTCTCAATTACTCATCTGTTCACTAGAAAATGTTTCACCTTTATTTATTTAGTTTGATCTATACTCATTTCAGATCACATTTTCAATAGCCATGCATTTTCACACTTTCGTAATGCCTCCTTTCTCCTTTGTTGTTTGCTCCAGGGCATGAAAAAGCAAGCTCCTTCCTCCACTTAGCGGGAAAAAGGGTCAAGCTGAATAAGGTGTTGACAAGCCTAAGCCCCGGCCTCTCTGATGTGTCTACAGGGGACGTGCCACTGGAATGAAAGGGGGAGACACTGTCTTTTTTAAACAGAGACAGGGGCAAAAAATTAGCATTTTCAACCAAGTCAAGTCATATTATTTGTACATAAAACAATCCTATCCACAGTGTAAACGTGTAGAAAGTTGTACCTTGCTTTCTCTCTCTCTCTCTCTACCTCTATCGGTTTATCTTGCTCTCTCACACACTCATATCCTGACACGTCGCTAAACATCACACAACGAGCCGCTATCCTGGGGGCATGTCTTTTCCTCTCCCATCTCCACCACCCTCTCCTTTCTCTCGCAGAGGACGAGCACGAGAACAAGATAACTATTTGAGAAGTGGATTGGGACACAAATTGTCCTTTATTGGAGCTTAAACTGAGAGGTGTTTACACAGTGTGGCACATTATACCTGCACACTCAAATATATAGATATGCACCGATTCTCCAAGTGGCAAAAAAGAAAATGCCCCAAAGTCTGAAGAAATGGAAAGAGTGATGAATATGTGACTAGATGGAGAGAATTAAAGAAAAGGTATCCATTGCTGAACTGCTAAAGGCTAAAACTGACACAATAGTCCCATGGGTGTGAGAGTTTGCATTGTATATAGGTGTATAAACCTCATGAACCAATACTCCGGGCAGTGAGGTAAGAGGTTTGCCGGGTGCATAAAAGGGGAATAGCTGACATTCAATAGCTGACATCTGACTGACGTAAGGCCTTCCCAGCTGTAAAGTTGTACAGCTTCAGACACAGCCTGCAGACCTGTGTTGAGCAACCTACTAGTACCACCTGTAAATGTTCTAATACCATGGAATGTGGTCATATCAGCAACAGTCACAACATATAGCAACTTGATATAGATATATGATTCTGAGAGATGCCACCTCCAACAGTCTTTAATCTAAAATAAAAAAAAAAAACCTCAACCAGTGACAACCACAAACCAATAAGGAGGTCATGGGAGAATTAACACACTATAACTAAACTGTTGTCTGTGCTTGTGCACTGGAACCTATCACAGTAGCATAGACAAAGTGGACGTGATGTATACAATAGGAGGCAGTGGGCCAACCCTGCCTATTCTTTTATGGTGCTGGGCTACTTTGTCCCCTGCTAATGTGTGGTGGTCAGTGAGTGGGTTGTACTTCAAGCCTGGATGAGTTATAAAGCCACTGAAGGGTTGCAAGAACAAGATGTCCTCCCAACAGGGGCATACACTGGCTGGAAGGTCACTGTCATACATACTCATACATTTAGCCTGCATATTCATCAACGTGAAATGAAAAGTGACTAATCAGTGTCAACCTAACTAAAATAACAGCTTGTTTCCCTCATTTTTAATTCAGGACAAACATGTAAATATGTGCATATGTGACGGGAAACACCATAGAGACGCTTTTCATGGCTTTCACGTTAGGAATTGCACCCACAAACATAAATGGCAAAACACATACACTGATGGTATAAGCAGATGAAAAAGGCAGACATGAATCATTGCTAGTTGGAAAACTGACTGACTCTTGGGGTACATTTAAGACAGAATACAGATTTATAAAGGACTCCAGACACTCACTCTAGGACATGACTCACCAGTTTCTGAACAGCAGATGAAATGAAGCAAGGAATACAGAAAGATCACAGGGGAGCACGAGTCCACTGGGAACAGGCTCAAACACAACAGAGGATATAATAGAGAAAAGTTTTTAAATACCTGTGCACATGTGTATATCTGTGTGTTTGTGCAAACATGTGTTGACATGCATGAATCTGTCTTTGCAAACTTGTGAGTGTAAGCACACTGGCTCATATGAATAAATGTGTCTTTCAAGTGATAAATTACTGTGCATGTCTTGTGGTCTGCGTGGGCATGAAGGTAAAGATATCCAAGCTGGTGTACTGGGGGAGGTGAGACTATTAGACTTCTGTGTGCAGGATGGTGGTGTGGGGATGGTCGAGATTCAGTCAGGCCTGCAGCTCTCCTGTGGAGAGTGACCTCATCGACTGGCCCCTGGCATTGTGGCAGTAGCACAAAGCCATGCAGGGGACAGAGAAAGATGACTACACATGAATGTGGGGGAGGGACTGGGTGTGGGTTTGGATGTAGATGTGAATGAGACTGAGTGAAGAAGAAAGACAGGAAGAGAGGAAAGAGGAGTGAAATCTGAAAAGATGGGAAAAGAGGACCACCAGGATCTCAGGAAGAACACGGAAGAAAACACACAGAGTAAATGAGGGGACAAGTCAGACAGGAAACACACTCAAACAACTAGACTAAACAAAACACAACAGAAACTTGCTAATTTGTTTATGCTGCCGACGGCTGTAATTTCATAACCCACCATAAAATATCAATCACAGACACGGTCAATCATCATCCACCTGAACATGCAGCATCTCCACTCAATCATGGGAAAACAAACATAACCATAAAATCTACACATTCACTCATCCCAGAAGTGTGTTAGACTATATGGAACTTACTCCAATTTTATCCTACATTTACAAGAAAAAAAAAGATAAGACTTGAGAAGATAATAGCCATCCACTGCCATTCACTACCACTACATCCTGTTACTGCTGCCCAGTGTACTGCCAGGAAGAACAGTCTCCAGGGAGTCATCTAACACATGTGTCGACACATGCAAGACAGTACACACACAATAGTCTGGGACATATGCATTTTTCTCTAGCCCAAGGATTAATTTCTGTCTAGCATCAGCATTGAGAGGTATCTGTGTGAGGCAAAAACACCCCCTAGGGGCTGCTCGTTGGTAATAACACACACAAAAGTCTTACATGTATCTCCTGTTTGTCATTTGAGGCACAATATATATGGATATGACTGCATTTTGCCATACTTGATCAAAATTAGATTGCCTGTACGCTGACTAAAAACTGGTGCCTCTCATTTCGTGAGCTCTCACTGTCCTCTACCTTCACAACTACTGATAGAACTGTGATAAAATGAGGAAGTTATCAGATATGATGACAGGAGATGTGTCCATCTGATACTGCTATGCAGTGTCCTATCTCCAGTTGCATCCTCTTTGTTTTGTCCCCTAACACTGTTCTTAAATAAACCTCCACAGGAACATGAGACAAAGCTGCTCTTTCTCAGGCAGTATAAGTGTCTGCCTTCAATAATGTTTGTTTATTTTGGTTTTCTGTTACTCATTGATTTATTATTGTTTTGGCATCTCTTCATGCACACACAGACTGAGTGCTGGACTTTTTACACTAAAAGATGTCCCATGTCCATCAACAGGGGGCAGTGAGGAAGGTACAAAGGTCAGAGTTTAGGGTTAGAGGTCAACTAATCTGTCACTTCATCAACTCATTACTCTGGTTGTTAATTAGGATTAAAGCAGGCAGGATGATGTAAGCCTTTACACCCTTTACAACCCCTTTCACAAACGCAAATACAGACTTTTTGATGGATAAAACTTATACAGTAGGTAAAAGGAATAAATATATATCATTTTGTGAAGTCCAGTGGAATGTTCATTGACATACCTTGTATATTCAGGTTTTTCCTGCACGTCACAGACAAACTAGCACAGTGCTGAAAATTTTGAACAACTCTGGTACCAGGTGGTAATGTTTTTTTAGAAGTGTGCAAACTCTGTGCCAAGGCAGAGTGGGATGAAGAGGGTTTTCTTGTACTTGCCAGTACATTTATGATGTTAAAGAGAGGTCTTCTACAGTAGATTCTGAGCTGTTCCAAGGAGAGTGTTTTATGGAATAAGCCCATTAGCTTAATGCAAGCAGTTGGGAGAAGATGGCCTGCATATATATTTATATGGGTCTATTTATGTCTCGAGGGAAAAATACAATCATAAAAGCTCCAACAAATTTCCCAGAGGCCTCATCTTCTATCATTAATCTCTGATTGTGACCTCAAAGAATTGCTCTTCTGTCTGGACTAATACATACAAGAAGGGGAAAGATCATCAAGGTCATTTATCCAGGTGTGCTAATACCTGACAAAAACAGGCCAACATAAACACATATTCCTTATTGCTATCAGAAGCCGAATTTCATATCACTTCAGTAGGAAGTCAGATAAGAAACATAATTACAGTGGGAACTGAAAGAATATATGTTTAAACAAGCGATAACACTTCTATGGAATATATTAAAAGACTGATTCCCAATTGGCATTTAACAGCAGGAAAAGTTAGGGAGATAAGGTGGCAAATCTCTCACTGTGGCTGCACCTGGACAAACAGGTTTTGTGCACGTATGCACATCTCCATATACACAACATAAGCACACATAATGTCATGTGAGACTCTCAGAAAGGTGCAAAATAAAATCACCTGATTCTTTCCATTATCTGCTGTTTTCTTATCAAGACCATTTATCTGAACACTACCATCCAAGTGTTGTTAGGTAGCTGAAACCATAACAGAATAATGAGATATGCAGAGAGTAAGATGAGATAATAGTTTCAGTTGATATGATAACTTTTGTACAGTTACAATATTGAGACAGGTGGTTGCAGCTGATTTGGGTGTTAGCAATGTAAGCTTAACACAATGTGAAATCAAACACCTGCTCCCAGCTTATCATGTGTGCTTGTGTGTCTGTGTGGGCAGCTCATACTCTTATGAGGTCATTATGGAAGCTAATGGGCAGCAAATAGGGAGGTCCACCCAGTGGTCTGCTGGGAGCAATGCCATGGCTGAGGTTCAGACTTCTGTTTAAAGATCAACCAAGGTCAAAGAGATAGACAGACATGTCCCCTGATAGTATGTGCTCAATCCTTATGTTTTCATTCCAAACAAACAATGACTACTTTATTAAATGAGATAAAAAAGAACCCCACATTTGCAATGTTTTTACATGGGTGCAATGTACAGAGTATATGTTTTCCTTTGGAAGATAAATATGAACTTAATATTTTTTTTTCTATTGTAAACACAAGCACAGGAAGTAGATTAATTGATTTTATTTCCTTGTTGCTATAAGGTCTAGGTTGACAAGTGCTTAAGAAAAAGCAGCTACTTAATAACAATGAGGCTAATGCTTTAATATTCAACTTCCACACAGATGTAGAGAGATGTACTGCACACACACACACACAGCACGGCTGGTGGTGCTCAAAAACTTTTCAGTCATAAAGTTTGACATATGGAATGGTGTGTTAATCAAAGACTCCATGGTCCCAGCTGGAGCAGTCTCACTGGGAACGCAGTCTGACATGGATACTTGAGAATGTATGCGTGTGTGTGGGTCTGTGTATGCATTTCTCAAAATCATGAAATATCTCTCATCCTTTGTAGTCACACTGGTATTCATGTTTCGGTTTATGTGCGTGCATTTGTACTCATTTTATTTCTGCAAAATTAATCAGATCAGTTATTTTGTAATCACAAAATGTAACACTTTAATGGTGAAGAGTTTATAGTGATATTTTGGATTCAGTTGAAGAAGTAAAACCCCCCCAAAAAACAAGGCAGTCAGAGACAGCAGACCTCCGTCAAGGCTTAATTTTTCATTCAATTGTTGACCCATCTGATGTCCGAAGGTGAGACGACGTGAATGCAAAAAAGCATGAGATTCTATCTTGTGTGAATCCTGAGATATTACCACTTATGTGTTTTAGCTGTTGACCTTTACTGTGACCTTGACCTTTCACCTTTATTGCTCAAAATCTAATGGGTTCTTCCATGACCCATTATCTATCATTCCTGAAAGTTTAATCAAAATCTGTTGCAAACTTTTTGCGTAATCCTGCTGAGAGACAGAAAAACAAACAAACAGACTCGAATTTAATACCTCCTTGGCAGAGGTAATTAAAAAGGAAAGGGGGGGCATTGCTTTCCTATTTTCTTTCAACTTGGGTAATTGAGTTAAAAAAATATTGGTAACCTCTGCATGTTTCTTAAAGGACACACACTGAAATCACCATTACAAGCAGAATATTGATTCAATTCAATATAACAGCAATATTACAAACCATGTTTTACAGTCAAATTACTATTATTAAAAAAAGAAGGATCACAAATCATTGGATTGTGTTCCTTTCAATTACAGCACTCATATTAGCATGGCACAAGTTTGTGAATTATAACAACAAGGTAGGCATTACACAGGAAGCAGGTTTTTTCTCTTCTCACCATCTATAAAGCTAATGCTATTGGTCCAATTTCTATGTTTAAAAATCAGTCCCATATGAATCTGAAAGGACTAATTATACTGCTAATATGTAAAATATGAGTAAAAGATGGCATTCACACTAAAGTTGTTAGCATTATACACTAAAACATCATATTGAGGGCATTCACTTTCATATGTTAATATATGTAAATTCAGCTTAATTGAAGTCTTGATAAGTACTTCGGGTAAAAATGTGTGATTTCAGAGTGAGGAAATGCTTAATGAAATGAAACAGATTATAAACAAGAGAGGAGGCAAGAATGGACTTAAGGGGAAGAAAAGGGGTCAACACAAGACAAAAGTGATGAGAGAAGAAAGCAAGCCTTGGAGAGAGCAGAGAAACAAAGAGGGCTTCATTCTTTTCAGTTTTGCTCATTATGAAAGGGGATGATAGAATAATATAGTGCTAATGGGGGAACAAATTGTGTGGTGTTCAGCTTACATAACTGCTGAGTGACTAATCACACAAGATGTTTCCATGAAGCTCACATAGCTATCAGTTCTCTGGTTTTCCTCTAATACACAAACAAACAGAATTTTTTCAGGAGTGTTTTAGCCAATTACTGATTGCAACAAAAAATACTGACCACTGCGAAACAGAAGAGAGAAAAAGCAATCAGAGGCACTGTTGACATTCAACCATCTGTCACTCTACAATAAATTAAGTGGTACCCACACCTGATGAAGACCAATAGTGTTTTCATGTACTGTCATTTTAAGCACTGGTCCATACCAGGAGTAACGGTCAGCTATGACTACCTTCTAAGTCAATTAAACCACATGAACAAGGTTATTTGATAAGTCAAATGACCAGTTTGCAAAATGAGAAGAAAAAAGAAAGCAAGTGAGAGGGTACTCTGAGTCAGGCTCCATCTGTTAATGTGCATCAGTTCTTGACAGCTCTGGTACATCTGAAGAAGCCAATGTACTTCACATGTCCACTGCATCAGTGCCAATGACAGAAGGCATCAACAGGAACTATATATTTACTCTAGAGCTTATTTTTCTTTTAGTTCTTTACTATGATTAGCCGAGAGAGCATGCAGCAGAAATGGCAGCAATTTAGCCATGTAGTGCAGAAAGAGCTGCTGATTGCAGCATGCAATTTTCATTAATGCTGGAGGACCATATTGGCTGTACATCACTACACTTCTGTCTGTAAGGACCCTACGGACAACAACCGCAACAGAACCGCAACGCAACCAAGCAACCAGAGAGGCAACAAGCCAGCCGTCAGACATCATCATCTGGGAGTGAAGACTGAGGAAGAACAGAAGAGGGAGTGAGACTAAGTGACAGAGGGGAAATAAAAAGTCTATGCAGAAGAAGAAAGCATAGCCAACTAACTGCCACACCACTCTTCAATATAGCAAATCAGACAAGGTCTACTAACTGAAAACCTTGAGCGCTGCAAACAGCATGTTCACCCACAAATCCCACAACAATGTATTCTTGTGTTCACTGCATTAATAGTCGATTCTAGCTGTGTGTAGCGAGACAAGAAACATGACAGCCAGTCGAATAAATTCTACATCATGCATGGTTCCACCACACTGATGACAACACCATTACATAGTTCAGCATGCCAAGAGGCCTTGAATACATTAAAACCTGATGGTTTATGGTCGATTGCCACATATTTTTGTGGTGTAGCATTGATCTGCCACATCAGCCACCCAAGTGCATGGTTTTTTAGACTGTCCTGATCTATCACATGTTGCACTTGAGTCAGGGCAGCTTCAGAGGCACTGACATGCAATCAGGCTTGCGTGCCTGTGCCAAGGGAGCATGGTAAATTGTCAGCTGACGAAAGACTGGAAAGAGTGTGTTTTGGGTTTGGTCCATGAGGGCTTTAGCCGACAGGAAAGCTCCGGTGTTTCCTCTCCATAGGGCATAATGGATTCTCCCCGCCAATGAAACACTATTCCGGCTGGCAGGCGGGACCGCCAGACACCTGAGAGCCTTTCCCACAACACCCCCATTCTTTGTCATAGCCAGACCCAGGCATCACTAGATATCTGGGACAGATGGATGGAGAAAGGATGGTTGAAGAGAAGAGGAAAAAGAGGGAACAAGGAAGCAGATGGCATGAAAAGGAAAAAATTGGCTTCCTCTCCTTTATAGATGTCTATGAATAATTGTTGATTTCTATCCAAGGTATTTGTGTACCACCGCCCATATCTGAGTTCACAACATAACTATGACATGCATACATGTTACCATGAGAACCAAAATCACATCACAATACACTTAAGACACTACAAGTTGGCCACAGTATACTATACTTCACCCCCCTTCTGCCACCTCTCCCCATGGTCACCTCCCTCCTTTTCTTTCTGTAGGTGTCTCAGCTGACTTCTGAATCTTCCAAAGAAAGCAACACTGGCACACAGTGGCCACAAGGGCAATGTACCCAATTGAAAAATAGCCTGTTCAAAGTTTTAAAAAATTACATATGCTTTTAGTTCATAGATGGTGTGTTTTCACACAGAAATGTGTACCTTCTCTCGTTGTCATCCAGATGAGCAAACAGCACATTCTTAGAGATGGCCTTAGCCAAGGCGGTCATGGTTTTGTAGTCCTTAGGAATCACCTGTCCAGACAAAGTAGCAACATCCATTATAATACACAGGACTGCAACAGCTTTGTGCAGGTGGACACATGAAACAAACCAGCATAAACACATTATAGGCTAGACTTCAAAAGTTGACTAAAATGAGTAATTAAAGAGCAGAGCATTGGCAAACTCTGAAAGGAATATCCCACACGTGTGTCTGTATTTTTGGGAAAGCCCATCTGTTCAGGGATTACACTCAAAATGTCACACAGCTCTTAAAATTCTCAAGAGGCCTTAACTCATTCATAAAACATGCATTTTCATGTCCCAGACGTCCTACAGTATGTGTCTCAGGGAAAGGGAATGAGAAAGTCTGTAGCCACAACAAAGCTGCTGAAGTCTGTATTTAGGGCATTTTAGAAGAGAACTTAAGCTTCTTTAACTGTAATGTAAGGAACGCATAAAAAGAGAAATAGAGAAGAGTAAGCACTGAAAATAAGCTATTTTACAAAATAGAAAAATAACCATATGCTTGAGAGGAAGAGAAGAAATAACTGAGATATGAACAATTTTGGGAAGAGGAGAAAACTGTATGTGGTTGTGTGCATATACATCTGTGTTTGTGTTTTGTGTCTGGTGGTGAGGGAGAAGGAGGAGTCAAGCTATAATGAAGTTAAAGCAACAGATGTCTCCACATGAAGATAACCACTCAGCACTGTGCACAACATGTGTACAAATACACACAAAACCACATGTGAAATCATTCCCAGTAGAAAGAAAGATGCTAATCTGGCCCCAAACACCAACAAGGGCTCAGCTGTAGAAATAATTTTCAGATTTCAGATTATGGATCAGCTCCTTATCCTCCACGAGTGAGCTCCATCACCGACACCCAGGAGATCATGACGTGTGCGGGCAACCAGTTTTGAATCACTCAAAAGTATGATTCATAGTATGGGTAATAAGACATCCAGATGCAGCCAAATACAAATAAAAAATGGCTTAACATTGCATGGGACAGGACATACTGTAATGATTTGACAGCAATGACTAAAAATACACAAACTGTAAGAGAGATCATTTAAAGCAGGCAATTAATTTCTGTTGAAAAATTACATTTTAATGTCACTTAGTGACAGTCTAATGGCTTTCCACCATCTGCAATAGTCATGATTGTTTTCTTAAACCACATTACATAAGCACATAAAAATGTACTCTATGGTACACATATTTAGAAATGACAAAGAAAAAGAAAGATCATTAACACCCCGACAACTGTTTCAAAGTGAAAAAACTATCACCGTCAAGCAAGAACAAGTAAAGGACTCATGTTCCCATTTGTCTGATTCCAATCTTGCTATTCATTATGTTAATATGGACTCCAGGCCTGAGCAACTGGCTTCACAACTGCTAGGACTCATAACACTTTACAGCAAAGCTACTTCAGATGAGAAAATTAATTATGTTTTTTAAAGCAGCTCTTAATTTTCTCACTGGTGTCATTAACTCAAAGGCTGTGTGTGTGTGTGTGTGAGGATGGTGTTTCTTATGAGCTACTTGTATTTCTTTATTGTACGCCCGAGCCCATAAGAAATTATTCCTTGTAACAAAGCAATAATGTGCTTTCATCTTCTAATTAAATTTTTACTTTTCCATTGGGTAATGACAAAGTAATCTCTTTCTAGTTGTTTATGTAGGATATGTGTCCAAAGATACCGTGTAAATTTGTGTGCTCGTGTCAGAACATGTGAGACAGTGAAGTTGGCGTGCACATACACCTGACACACCCACGCTTACATGACATGGTCCAGTGGTCATACGATTACACCGTGGTGACGGGCTTCATGCCGTTATGTCATTACCCACCAATTAATGCTGTGTCAAGTTAATTACAATTTAACAAGCACTGTACTGACATGGCAAGGCTGTGTGTATGCAAGGGTATGAGGGGATATCTGTCCTGTTTGTGTAGCTCTTTACTATATTATGTTCCTATATAGCTCATAAACTGTACATATATAGTTCTGTTAAATAATAGACAGGAGACAAGAGAAGCTGCAGAGGACCACATGAGTTGTGTTTTATTTATTTTATTACTTTTAACTATTTTATTTATAACATTCTATTCGTTTTTATGTACTTACTTTTTGGTTTTTAGTGTCATTTTTTTAATTTGTTTTACTGTTTTTATGATTCTATATACCACATTTGGAAACATTCTTGCTGTTTAAATGTGCAGTATAAATAAAGTCGATTGAATTGGATTGTTGACATGTAAATCCAAAGTCTTATTCCTTCATCAGATAACATATCACTTAAAAGAAAGATCTTCCAGTCTGACTCTAAACCTTGTCTTTCAAACTGCAATAATGTGAATTTTTCAGTGTCGTGTATTAGAGAAATCCAATTTCCTAACCAAGTAAGGGGATTAAAAACCCCCAGTTCCAAATCCAAATGTAGGATTTCTCTGGGAATAAGCTTTTTCTTTTAGGCTTGTGAAAAAGGTTTTTATATTTCAGAACAGAAAATTGGTTTAAAATGGTTGCTCTGCTTAGTGAACACCTCAACAGAGCGTCAGTATGTATGTATGTATGACTGCTGCTCAGATAGACTGCTGACTAAAGTATATTTTTTACTGCTAATCAAATCGAGTGCCCAAGTCTGTTTAATTCTAACATTTCAACATTAATATTTGTCAGATGAATATATAACCTCACTGTCTGATTTCACATTGTATTCTGATGCATTTGAACAATTCAGTTCATTTAGGTATTCATTTCAGATTTTATCAGCTCACTGTTTTTTTGTTGTAAATATATACAGGTAGCTCTGAGTGTTTGCATGCAAGTGTGTATAGATACTAAAGGTACACATAGTCTGTGTGTGTTTGTGTGCAGATGTTTGAGTATGCATCCATCTTTTGGGACTGACCTTGCGTACATAGCTGACAGCATCTTCTTCGGTATAGACCTCGGCACTGACCCCTCCCCTGCGACGCCGGGCCTTGACAACCGGGTTGGGTGGTGGAGGAGAAACCTCATCATCATGTGAGTCTGACTGGCTGTTAGATTTTTGACGTGCCATGATCTGCTTGCATTCTTCCTGTAAGACAAGAAAAGCAAAATTGTTCAAAAGGATATGAAAAACAAAACAACAAAAACATAAGAAATCAAACTCTTACAGCTTTAAAATAGCAAATAATGATCTGATTTTCAATCCTTTAAGCTCACACATAATCACATGAAAGGCTTATAAACCTTTAGAAATGTCATCCCCAATACCAACCATCATGTGGACTCTTAACCAAGTCAGGCAATACGACAAGTGTGTCAACTTGTCCAAGTCCTAGGTTTACATTGTCCGGACATCTGGTTACCATGGCATGAATAGAGTCTCATTAAATATTAATATGTTCAGGCCTGAACACGCAGTGAGAAGAAGGTGCAACCAGGCGCTCTCCACTGCTTCGATAATGAACTACAAGAAATAAAGACATCAAAGGGGAGAAGATGCCTCTGGTTGGCCATTGCTCCAACTACTGAACACTCAGTAGGTGATGAATTATTGATTACAAACTTGATTAAGACATTAGCACAGGGACACAATAAAAACACTGCAAGCTTGTTTACACAATGACTGTTACGAGACAAGAGAAAATGGATAACATTTTGTGCAAATGTGCATAACCTTTATTCACTATTTAAATGTGGAGAGACAGCTGTACTTATGCAAACAAATGTGTGTGCATTATTACCTGTGTGATTCTACTCCTAATCTGTGTGTTAGTATGTCTAATTACGCAATACCTAAAATCTAAAACCTTGCTACAGTGCAGGCAAAAATAAAGATTAAGATAAAAGTATAGACATTCAACTACAACATGAGGCAACATGTATTGCCTGGTCTTTCAAAGTGTCAGTGATTTCTTTTGCTCCATCATATAGAAACTACTGCAATGTGTACAAGTTCATTTGATTCATCTTGTTATTTTTAGAAATTTTCTGAGTTTTATTCACTATAAAATTAATTCACTAAATTTGGCATCAGTAGTTAAATTGGGGTATATGAGTCTGATCAAGCACATAGACACACATGTCATCTGTCATATAAGCAGAATAACATATATGCATGTATTATACAGATTTGAGAAGGTATTTATGAGCACTTTAACATTATGCGGAATGAAATTTGGGGAAATAAAATTCCTAGATGAAAAATATAGAATTACTGCATGTGGACTGAAATGGACATACATTTTTTTAAGCTTTACACAAACGTTCAAAACATGTGGTTCTTGACAGACAGTGATGTCAAATCGGATACTATGTTCAACTATGCTAAAAATAAGTTTCAGAATAAAATATTGCAAAGTCTCTGTTTTAATGACATGAGAATGTAAAACATACATAACCCTTTACCATTGTATGCATCAACCAAAATGGGTCAAAAGGTCATTACTTTCTGAAAGTTTTTTTCTGGTAACATGTGGGCAGGGCCTTTTAAGCAACTCCCAAATATTCAGAGTCATAAGTATCAATAATATTCACAAACTAATGAACATGTAATATTTGAAACATAAAAATGATTTATATCATCAACAAATTGAATAGATTTTCACATTATTTAGTTTTAATTTTTAGCATCCACTCACACTATGACTACAGTTGAATAAGTATAACTGATAAAACCAGTTGTAACTTTTGTGATACTTTAAAAGGATAACAGGTAAATAAAATAGGAATCAGCCCACTTAATGAATAATGTGTGCAAATGTACTTTTTCATCTTGATGTTTACTTTTAGTTGACCAAACCAATATGACTTTATTTGATCATTTTGCAATTCGTAAATCTCATTCATTCTAATATCAAAACAATAGGGTATGACTGTTGACTAGTTTACCAAGAACAATCACTAATCAGTAAAACATCAATAACTAATCCATTAACAGAAGTACATTCATCTGCATGAAGTATGTCCATCTTTTGTCATATGCCAATGCAAAACTTAAAGTAATTCCTGTTTTCTATTAAATGTTGAAGCAATTTTCTTTATCAGAAAAATTGGGAGTAGAAAAGAAGCTCAGAGCAGAGTGATTACTGAACGCCTTAAGCACGGAGCAGAAATTGCTATTGCTTCAGTCAGAGAGACAGAAAGCAACAGAGAATGAGAGACGCCGTCACAGAGATGGAGAGGAAAGCACATGAAAACAGAGAACGTAGGTGACAGTGATAACGGTAGTTGAAAGTTTCATGAAACACTTCTCAAACTGCTGCTTTTCTTGAAACCTGAAACAAACAGATCTGTTCTGTCAAAAGGCCTCAAAACTCAGCACTCTCCGCACGCTCTCCCTGCATATCTGTTTTGATCATCTTAACAGCAATGTAATGGGGTTGGAAAAGTGATACTGCAGGGCTTGATACAAAACAGCAACCGGTTAGTCAGTTGTCTAGAAGACACTAATCATTAGGGAAAAGTATGCACTGCCACTTGTACTTTAAGCTCATATCTTTTCATCTAGTGATTTCTCACAGCTCCTCTTCAAGATTCACTATTCCATTTCATTTTTCTCCTTCTAATTACATCTCAAAGTTACAAGGATCTTCACAATCTGAACAATGTGATAATGCAGATCACACACATAAGCAAACACACTCCAGGGCACACGCACCTTCACCATCTTGCTTACGCAGAGTCACTGCTTGAGGGAACACAGCCAGAAAGAGAAGAGGGGAGGTAGATAGAGCCAGAGAGTAGCATCAACACAGTCTCACAAAAACATTCACACCAGACTGCAGAATAGAGAGCATACTCTCGCTAAATGAAAGTGGCCAAATCTGCCATCAAGTAACACACTACAAAACAGTGGCAGCAAAAACAACACTGCGCCTCAGTAAAAACCTTTCCCTTTTATTCTAGCAAACTAATTTACACATCAAGGCAAATAAAAGGTCACAGCCACAAATGACAACACAAACTTAAAGCACAAAGCTGCTGTCTTCACTTCATAGCGAGTGTTATTTCCTGTTGTTAACTTAGCTAAATATTAAAATAACTATGCTGTTGATCTTAAGACTACAAAAGGTTGTTAGCAGAGGTATTTACCATGGCATGAAGGGCCGCTGGCCAAGCCTGCTGTGTGTCCCTTATATTGTCAGAGGCTCAGGCATCAAGTCAAAGTGTGTGTCAAAGTGTGCATGGGAATAAAAACACATCCCTTCTCATACACACCTGACACACATGTCACATCGAAGCAACATCTCCCCGACTAGCACAGCGACGGCTGTGTGTATGTGCATGCACAGGTGTGTGGGAATAAAAAAATCCAACTTAGAGAGTGTCTGAGAGAGAAAATAAGCCCAAATGGTATATGGCTACAATCCCCACAACAAAACAGCTTCAGAACAAGGCTACAGATAAAAACAGCGATCACAGCAAAAAGCCCGTCTCTCCATCGCTCCTGCGCAACTCCGTCTCTGCTTTCCACCCTCTGCCTCTTTCTCTCTCCCTCTCTCACAATCAGGTGGCGCAATGAGCAGGCTCCTCTCGCTTCCCTCCAGTCACTATGACAACTGGGTACTGTGAGCATCCTGAATAGTTCATGGTGAGTCTGAGCAGGAAGCAATGGTGTCTCACACACCTACATTCTCACACACATATACACCAGTTCTGACGCTTGTTGACAGATTGTCTCTCTCCCGCGAACACATCCACAGCAATTCAGTTGACAGCAGGGAAAAACGTCACTCCCTTCAACACAGATTTCTGTTGTGGCCAATGTATGTGTCTGTGTGTAGCGTATCACCCAGCACTTCTAAACATTCCCATAGGGATACATCATCATATACAGTCCTACTGTCCTACTGTCCTGTTTTGTACCATGCAGAGTCTCTCTCACTCTGTGCTGATGTCCATCCCCACCCACACAACACAAAGGTTGTGCATCAAGTGAGGACTTTGTGTCTGGCTCCGACAAGTCCTCATACTGTTCTGGCACCAGTGTTTAAAGCATAGTGACATATGAAGCCACATAGGGCTCATCACAAGGGATTCATAGTAAACTCAAGACATCTGCAATGTGTGTTCACCAGCTGCAGCAAGAAGCTTTCACGCGATTTTGCAAGAGTGCAATTCCAGATGCAGTCATTGTTTTATTTCAACAACAATGTACTGCCACTGAACAACACAGGTCTGCAGACTGCATATGTAACAACATACTGTATGTTAACTTTTCCACTTATCACACATACTTTGTTTCATATTTTCATTTTAAGAGTTAAAACCTGAAATTTCTATTTATTTTTCTTTTGCAATCTAATCTATTTTCCAGATTTTTTTGCCCAGTTAGCATTGTTGTTATTGCACTATGTTAGATCCTCTGTCCCCTCTCTCCCGCTCTCTCTCCTCTTCCTGCGTCATCATCAGTGGCTCAGTGCCAACGAGAGAGGACAGGAGAGGGTAAGAGAGGAGAGGAGGCAGAGGACACACACATAACAGAGACACTGTACAAAATGGACTCTGAGTTGGAAACACGATGAATACAGGTTAGAGAGTAATTTCCAAGAAAAACTCATAAAAGATGACACACACATAAAAGATGACACAAATGAACTCCCCTGCAACAGTCACTACTTAAAACCACTGCTATGAACCTATTATCAATTCAAAGTGTGACTTCTTTATCTCTGGTGAATCATTCAAAACAGAGGGATGTATATATTATATATTTATATTCAGCATATGATAAATGCTCAACCTTGTACTTATGACTTAAATTTGAATCAGGCCAACCACATCAAACTCATATCTGCAGATCACTGGGTTCAGAGATACAAAGACAGACAGGCAGACAGACAGACAGACAGACAGATAGATAGATAGATAGATAGATAGATAGATAGATAGATAGATAGATAGATAGATAGATAGATAGATAGATAGATAGATAGATAGATAGATAGATAGATAGATAGATAGATAGATAGATAGATAGATAGATAGATAGATAGATAGATAGATAGATAGATAGATAGATAGATAGATAGATAGATAGATAGATCTTCAATTGTCATTGTCACAGGTACAATGAAATTTAAAGTTCTCTCCAGTCACTACCCCATTTATAAAAACATAGACCTAAAATATATAACTTATATTCATGTCTACTTATAATTTTTCATATTAATTAAGGAAAAATATACTTAAAAATATTATCTTGTGTAGCCCTTAACTGGTTGATGTGGACAATTTCACTCTCCACTTCCAGGGCTGAAAGCATATGAGTGAACCAAAAACAACAAGGTGCTGCACAAAACACACACAAACACACACAAACACACACACACACACACACACAAACACACACACACACACACACACACACACACACACACAGGTAATGAAGCATACAGAGCTGATCCACCAGCAGAGCTAACAGTCCACTCATCACTCTGTTCCACACCATTACAGTGCCACAATAGACAAGAAAGTTCACTGCTGAATTAGGTCTATGTGTATGTGTGTGTGTGTGTGTGTGTGTTGAACTTTCATAAAATTTTCACTCTGTTTATGGGCACAGAACAGAAACTTGTTTCACTATCCAAATCTCAACTCTGAATTTCCTTAATTCACCACTAATGTTATCCTCAGTTGTATAAATTATAATCTTAAGGCATGTTTGAAATAAAAGTAACAATGCATGGATCATCTAAACTCCTGTGACAGTGGGTCTCAAATCAACCAATACTGCATCTCAGGTGTATCTGCTGCATGATATTTTAATACAATCTCATAAATAATTGCTTCAATTGTGTTCATAATCTTAACTTCTCTCAGACAGAAATCATAAAATACTGGAAAATGAGGGATGGAAGTGGAGGATGGGAAAGGACAAAGGAGGACCACCAAGGAGACATTTGCTGGGGGTCCGATTAACCTGAAGGGGCCCAAGGTGAGCTAAGGAGGAGACGGTTTAGGCCTGGGTCACTGCTCGCACTCTCGGAAGATTTTTGACAGAATACCCAATATGGTAGTGATGAGTGAATGCCCGGACACTGGAGACACTTTCTATGCACTGTATGCCAACACACCATTAACGCAAACAGTTAAAAAAAAAAAAAGAACAAGGAAATTGGAGAACGCTGAATTTAATTCTCCCCTAAATGCTCTGAGCAGACACAACAAACACCCTAGCGCTCCTGACACATTGTCAATCAGAGACAGTTGAGGGGACTGCCGGATTTGTTATGATAGGTTCCGGTGACAGCTGAATGGCTCGCAGCAAAGGTGTTTCATCTTACAGAGGAGGGGGGGGGGGGGGGTGGCAGCTGATTGACCGAGGAATTCTCCAGTAGAACAATGCAATGGGGCCCCTTACAAATACTGTCGATGGAACAGGGTCTCTACTTGTTTTACTTGAACAAATTATGATTTGAGGAGTCAGGCAAAATGTATAATCACTGCAAGGGGAGGGGGAATAACTTCAGAGGGAAGAAAAGGTATGTAATGGGGATCATGTGACCTTAGATTATATGTAAAGACCTTTATAGTTACTATTATGGATGTGCAATATCGTGATAACATAAATTATAACATTTTCTGTAAATCAATGTTGAAAACAAGTGACACCAGTCATAACAAACCCTGCTCCTTGCAAAGACTGTAGATTATTTTGGCCTTGATCCAGCAGATGTGACCATGTCTATGCAAGTGCTGATGTCAGCATATTGATGTCTTCTATATATCTGTCAAGTTTGAAGTAAATTGAAATAAATGTATGTATCTTGCTCATTAAAAGTAAATGACAGGAAAAAAAAAGATGTAAAAAATTTATTTAAAATGGCTGCCACGCTTCTGTCAGCTGTGGCTACAAGTGTAGTTTATTAACATCACCAGAGGGAGCATGTGAGAGTGAATGAATAATGGATCACTAATGTGAAGTGCATTGAGTGGCCAAAAAAGCACTATATAAATCCAATCCATTATTGTTATTAAAAAAGTTAAATATCCCTCCTTTGAGAAACAATTTAAAACTTCCCAACTTCTGACCAACACAGGAATCAAAACCAGATAACGCATTCTGGTTTAACTTGAAAGAATAAATGCTTAAGTATCAGAAAAGGAGACAAATATAAATGAAAGGTGAGATAAAGGATAACTTGTTAAAAGCAGAAGTGAAACATGAGACAAACTTATGACAGTCCTGCGAGCAATGAAAGAACACAGACGCCATTCTGCTAATCATAACTCACACCAGCACACACAGAAGATACTGTACATGAACTAATGTGAGAACAAATATGTAAGGTTGATGCAAGAAAGTCTTGCTTGTGTTGTTCAAAGAGGTAAGATCCTTAGACATAAACCCAATGAGTGACTGCTGTCATGTGCTGAACATCTGGACTGTTGTCTGCTTATGTGTGTGAGTGGCTGCTAGTGCAGGTATTATATTATGTACATATGAAAGTGGTTTATACACTGACAATAAGATGTAACACATAAAACTTCACTGTAAATGCCATGACAATATCCAGATGGAATGGGATGGAAGCAATATGTAATGGGTCTTTGTGAAACGAAGTAATTTAAGCTAATGTAAAGTATGTTTCAGGCTGAAGGCACCAACAGCAGAACTGAGATTATATAAACCACTGTTGAGTCTGGTGACAATGCAATGTATTTAATTGTTATTATTATTATTATTATTATTATTATTATTATTATTATTATTATTATTATTATTATTATTATTATTATTATTATTATTATTATTATTATTATTATTATTATTATTATTATATTAGTGAGTATTGGCTGTTGGACTGACCTGTGAAGAAGTAATAGATTAAATCCATATCACAATGCTGTATTTATTTCAGCATCTAAAATAACTGCCAGCAGGAACATTTTAATTTTTTTATATGGTCTCCTCCCAAAAATCACATTTTTATTTACTAAACATATTATTATGTCTGTTTTTGTATTTGGTAGTGAGAGTGTACAAAGATTCTACTATAAGTGTAATTATTGTGCAATACTAATGTAAAAAATGTTAAACAGGCAACATTTGTCATATGGCAGGCCTGCAGAAATAGACACTAAGATGTAATATAACGGTGTTTGGCACATTTTGCAGTTATTCCATACTGAGCTGAGCTGATAGACATAGGATGATGAGAACACCCATCTGAAGCTCCTGTTGTACAGATCAAAGCCATCATTACCATGCATAAATAGGCAGGATGAAAGAGAGCCAGACGCCTGTTATTTTCCCATTCACAGTGTCAGCTGGAGACCAAAGACATGTTATTATATCTTAACAAGAGTTAAAAACAAACTAGACAGACTGATGATTTAGTGTGCTCTCAAGTGTGCATGCAAGGTGTGTAACAGATACATTATGAGGAAGACTGGGCAAAAACCAAACAGATGATGGAGGACAGAAAATTGATTTCCAACATATATAAAGTTCTGTATGAAGCAGATACTGTGCAGACATGAAATTAAGTTAATCATTCAAAAAGTGAAGGATACAACAGTGATCTATAGTCACAGGCAGGGATGCTGACTCCTGATCATTGAGAGCTATTATCCTTCAAGTTTTAGATGCAGGATAATAGTTCTTCCAACACACCTGACGATCATTATCAGCGGAGCTTGATGAGAGGTTTATCATTTGAATCAGATGTGTTGGAAGAGGGATACATCTAAAACATGCAAGATAGTAGCTCTTGTGGACCAGGATTGAGCACCCCTGGTCTATGGGGTAAGGATGTTAATGAAATACATAATTTAACAGAAAACTACTGGAGGACCACTGCTGATAAAATTGGTTAAGAGAAGAAAGGGAACCACACCATAGGACAGGGGTTAACTTTTGGAGAAGATGTAATGATAAGGCTGTTTTTTCCGTTTTTCCTGTCTTACAGCAAAATAAGAGCTTTTGGTTCTGAAAGACGTCCACTAGACTTACATATACTTATGCTATATATAATGTGGCTGCATTAAAATGATCCACCTGGTGGTTTCTACTTACAGAGAAATGCAGTCTAAAGTAACTAAATGTGAATTTGTATTAAAATAACATAGATATACATTCTGAAACCACTGCTATACAAAATGTAGAAAATAAAATGCAACAAAAAAACATCTGCAGCCTTAAATTCAGATTAAATGGCCACGGCCTGTTGTACCACATACTGTCCTCAAAGTTAGACTGCACAGAATGAAAAGACAACAGTAAGCTTCTTAAATACTGTAACTGGGACACCACAAAAACACACAGGACTGTTTCAGTTCCATGAATTACTGACTTTATAACACAAGTAGAGATTTGGAGGATGGATGGGAAAAGCGTGATGCAACTGCTGACCATAGAAATCAAAAACAACCACTGGTCGACACCAAGTACTTTCAGTAAATGTACTTGCACTTAACAACATGACTCTTTCTTAAAATCCACAGGATTGTAGCCTAAAATACACTACTAAATTCAAAGTGGAAAAGAGACAAATGAAACCCTTATGAAACAAGAAGTTCTGGACTCTTAAGTACAATGTATTTCTGCGTTCATGGTTTAGGTGCAAAATGCTAACTTGGTGTTAACACAACACAACACAGCCAGCAGAAAAAATATATTAACATCTGTGATTTCAATTTATTTATTTTTTATCACACTTTCTCAAAATAATTTAGCAAAGCAGAATGTATGTGGTGATGAGAATGTTAGTTTTGCATCATAAGTTTTGCTTGAAATGATAATTCATTCATTCATTCATCATCTGAAACCACTTTATCCTCACGAGGGTCAATTTTAGGTTGACCCATTAACCTATCAGAGCATCTCTTTGGATGAGCATGCAAACTCCACACAGAGGGTTCCTAGTTGGAATCAAACCCATGACCTTTGCATAATAATATTAAAAAATTAACAAAACCTCTAGCCAGGGCCATAACAACAACAAAATTTAACAGACCCTAACATAGATTAGTTTGGTGCCAAGAGTGTGATGAATGTGTATTTCAGAGAGCAGAACATCACACATGATGATTATGATATTATGCTCTGCCTTATAAAATGTATACATCCTGCCCAGCCACGTACCCTGATTAAAGTAGTGGGACATAAGACTAGAAGTGCAGATTTGAGCCTCTAAATGTTCCTTTTAAATCAAAATTCCATTTTCACAATATCTGTCATACACAATACAATTAAAAACAAGTATCTATTTAAAATAAAATATAATAATTACAATAAAAGTGTCTGAAACTAATCTGTCAGTGTAAATGAATACACAGATTCACAGATCATGAGTTACTTGGATCTTTCAGCTTGCTACAGTATAACATGTCTATTAGTATTCATGCTGCCTCTCTAACCCTGCAGCATTACATTCCCCTCTCACAAGAGATGTTCTATCAGTGCTGTGCTCAATTTGATGATCTGTCTCCTTGACCACACTGTTCCATAAAGACCACTGCTCCAGTTTCTAATAGCAGACAGAGGAACACAATCATACAAGTGTTTGACATGAAGGCAAAAGCAGAACAGGATGACCTTGACCTGAAAATGTACTGTGTGCATGATTAGCATCAATCCAAAGCACTGCTTGTACCTTCAATGTAAAAAAAAAAGTCATTTTGGAAAGTGACATATAATCTAACATATCCTGTTTAGAACAAATCAAATCAGATGAGCCTCACATGGCTGCAAACACACATTGGTACTACTCATACATACACACAACTCCTCCAGGCATCAGCATGGTGAGCTTCAACCCTGTTATATCTGGTGACTTAACAATGGGTTCTACTGTTGGAGAGTTCTTTCCAACGTGTAAAATTATCATCCTCCACCAACATTGTCAGCCGAAGGCGTCACCTCAGACACCTTTATAACATATTTATAACTAAGCAAATGAATAGGGCAAAATCTTATGATCTACACATGAGCAAACCATCTGAATGTCTACTTGATCACAACTAAAAGAAAAAACAAACAAACTTCCATTCAGGCAAAATCCTGGAGCATCACATTACTGGGCCTCTTCACCTGTATTTTTGTCAAAATAAGATTTCATTGTGTATCATGGTGCATTTAATTGAAGGACAGTAATACTTTTTCTATTTTGTGTCAAGTGGTACATTCAAAGCAACTGTCTAAAATCCACTATTAGAAAAAAAGGGAGATTAAAAAGAAAGTTTCATATCAAATCTTGTTGCTATAGAGGTGCCAGCCAAAAGAACAGAATTACAAATTTCATAAACACACAGACTAGTTAGTTTGTTTGTGATTTAATACAAATATTCAACAGGTTTCCCCATTTTTAATCTGTTCAGATTTTTGTATTGTACCCTCTCCAAAAACCTAATGCTCAGTCTATGGTTCTGTGCTTTTTATGAAGCTGTCCGTTCTTTTGTCTCTTTGCTCATACACAGACAAATACACAGACTGACAAACTTTTGGAGCCAGCAAAAAGAACAGTGGCCTTTTATGGGTGCTCATCTGAAATTCCCTAATGGAATATTCTGTTACACGATGAAAAAGAACAGCTCTCTTGCAAGACTTTCAGAATTTTCTATTGACGTCGGAAGAGATAAAAAGATGGAAAAAATGAATAGTGAAAAAATGAAAATAAAAATAAAAAAGCTTGTGTGTGGATGAGCCACAACGCATGCACAATATGGGCTAAACTTAAAATACTACCACATCCAATATATTAAAAATCATTAAAACAGAGTTTGCAACTATCCTCTATATGTGAGACCTATTTTTATTCACATGCTGTTGTGTATATATTACAGTATATAAACTGCATTATAATACATAGATAGAGAGAAGGAAAAGATAAGTATCACAGAAATGCTACATTAAACGCTGCTTACCTTGCACAGGTTAAAAATCTGCATTATGTTTAATCACTACTGAACCTCACAAGATTCAAACCAACACAAATCTCCAATTATAAACAAGACTAACAAAGTCAAACTGAGAAACCTAAATATACAAACACAGAACATTGTCACCAACCTTCTCCAGCTTTTCAAAATGCTCCCGCAGGAACTTCATAGGACGCTCAGGCTTAGCGATGCAGAGGTTCACAATGCACTCTTTGAGGATCTGCTGGATGTTGTGCTTCTGCACAAAAATTTCACAGCCCTTCAAACTCTCGTCTTCTTCCAGAGTGGAGGAGGAGGTGGCCATCTTATCTTTTATCTCTGTGACAGTGGGGAGAAAACAGGGTGGACCATGAGAGGAGGGGGGGAAGCTGAACAGAGAAAGGAGTTGAACTGGGTAACACTGGAAAAAGGGTTGAGGGAACTACCAAACTGAAAGGAGGAGTGAAATAAGGAACTCATACAATATGATAAAACAGGAAAATGGCAGAGGATAAAGAAGGACTGGCTCATGCGAAGGAGATAACTGAACACTATCTTGCTCAAGTTTCCACAAAAAGGCTGGATCTGTATGTGACCATTTGTCTTTAACGAATACAGGTAATATTGTTACCGGGCCATGATCAGGCAATAGAAGAACACTGAGAAATGTGTTATAAATGTGTTGAAAATATAGCCGTACTATTCAGTGCATGTAAAACATTTTCTGTGCTGTAAAGTAGGTCAGCTGCACAATAGTATTGCATCTTTATTGTGTTTGATGAAATACAATGAACTGCCTACTTTTCTCTTGTAAATGGACACACATTGATATCTAGTTATTGATAACAAACTAAGCTATTAAAATTACTTTGTAAGACCCAAAGAGCCACTAGTGGACCAAAACCTATCTACTGATATAGAATGTTTACTGTAATTACTTCTGATCATCTAATCCTCTCACTACATGTAAATAATTGGTGCAAAATGTAGTCTGCAACATGACAAATAAAGAGAGAATATTATGACAAATAGTTATAAATAACTTAAGGAAGGTTACATCTTGAGAGGATTTGATTTGGGAATTACCACAAAAGTTGTACTTAGTCTTTATGGGTTAAGTTGTTTCCAGATTACTCTAACTTAATCTTTACCTCCCTGTGTTGCCGGGTTCATTACTTTAAGTGTATTGAAGAACAACTTGTTGTGACCTTCAATTGTGATCAAGTTAGTTATCTTACATATACACAGATATAGAAGGGAAAACAACTTAAACTAGTGATGCACTATTAATACATGGTGTGTAATCTCCATTTTTCTCTTAGTACATTAAAAAGATTGAGCACTGTCGTTTAGCAAATTATATTGTGGTTGTAAATGTATTGTAGGTACATAGTGTGAAAGTTAATACTGCAGCAGCCAATGTAAATTATGTAACATCCTAAGCCAAATGGAAAAGGCTAAAATTATGTCAGACTACCGTATTGTTAAATGTCAAAAACATATCAATATATCAGGTCAGGAAGCAGAGCAGGTGCAGCTAACTGTTAACTACCTTGTAGTACTTCCTCAAAGGGAAATCACATCTACGACATGGCTATTACTGCATAATAAATCAAATCCAGGGATGCCTTCAGGGCTATGACATCTATCGAGTGCATTTTAATTATAGCAAATAGCAAAGCAGCACCAACATATAAAAAGTCAGCAATGTAATATGTGGAGCTAGGGATGAAGCTGAGCATCTGTTCCAGTACATTCAAATGACAGCTAGTTCAGCTAGCTTTGCTAACCTTACAATAACAACCAACCACAACGAAAGGGAATTAATGCGACAACCACGACTCGTAGTTGTCGTGGTTGTGTCCTTGAAAAACAGTGCGCTGGGTTCTTTCGCTGGTGTCCCTACCGTTATATTTAGAGGATGCTCAGTGCGAAAACACGTCGCTGGTGGCAGAGGTTGGTGAGGTACCGTTTGTTAGCTGGGATGCTGCTGCTGCTGTTGCTCTGCCTCTACCTTGGCTCGCTCTGCGTCAGTTCGGATGACGTCAATCTGTCATCCTCTCGACCGCAAAGGCGCGCTCCCGACGACCCAAACAGGAATGCGCGCAAACCTACTTGCAGTCAAAAAAAGAAAAAGAAAAAAAAAAAGAAAATATTCACCCTAAAATAATCTAATGGTGTAGTTGAAGAATACTCCCACTAACATGGTCATGTTTATTTACACTGGGCTTTTTCTGTTTGTTTGAAGAGCCTGAATCACGAAGGTTTATCTGGAACATGGAAACAACGAGACAGACACGTGAAACTATTATGCATGCAGCATCCTACGTGCGGAAAAAACTGTAAATCAAATGATGCCTTAATTTACATATTCGAAAAGAAGTGGGGGGAAGTTCAGAACTAATTTATCACCTCCCTTTTTCTGTAAGATAATTATTGATTACTAAACATTGTCAATACTACTTGCCCAACTTATAGTTTATGTATGTATGTATGTATGTATGTATGTATGTATGTATGTATGTATGTATGTATGTATGTATGTATGTATGTATGTATGTATGTATGTATGTATGTATGTATGTATGTATATGTACGTATATATGTATGTATGTATGTATGTATGTATGTATGTATGTATGTATGTATGTATGTATGTATGTATGTATGAATGTATGTATGTATGTACAGTATGTATGTATGTATGTATGTATGTATGTATGTATGTATGTATGTATGTATGTATGTATGTATGTATGTATGTATGTATGTATGTATGAATGTATGTATGTATGTATGTACAGTATGTATGTATGTATGTATGTATGTATGTATGTACTGTATGTATGTATGTATGTATGTATGTATGTATGTATGTATGTATGTATGTATGTATGTATGTATGTATGTATGTATGTATGTATGTATGTACGTATGTATGTATATATGTATATATGTATGTATGTACAGTATGTATGTATGTATGTATGTATGTATGTATGTATGTATGTATGTATGTATGTATGTATGTATGTATGTATGTATGAATGTATGTATGTATGTATGTATGTATGTATGTACGTATATATGTATATATGTATGTATGTACAGTATGTATGTATGTATGTATGTATGTATGTATGTATGTATGTATGTATGTATGAATGTATGTATGTATGTATGTATGTATGTATGTATGTATGTATGTATGTATGTATGTATGTACGTATGTATGTACGTATGTATGTATGTATGTATGTATGTATGTATGTATGTATGTATGAATGTATGTATGTATGTATGTATGTATGTATGTATGTATGTATGTATGTATGTATGTATGTATGTATGTATGTATGTATGAATGTATGTATGTATGTATGTATGCATGTATGTATGTATGTATGTATGTATGTATGAATGTATGTATGTATGTATGTATGTATGTACGTATATATGTATATATGTATGTATGTACAGTATGTATGTATGTATGTATGTATGTATGTATGTATGTATGTATGTATGTATGTACGTACGTACGTATGTACGTATGTATGTATGTATGTATGTATGTATGTATGTATGTATGTATGTATGTATGTATGTATGAATGTATGTATGTATGTATGTATGTATGTATGTATGTATGTATGTATGTATGTATGTATGTATGTATGTATGTATGTATGTATGTATGTATGAATGTATGTATGTATGTATGTATGTATGTATGTATGTATGTATGTATGTATGTATGTATGTATGTATGTACAGTATGTATGTATGTATGTATGTATGTATGTATGTATGTATGTATGTATGTATGTATGTATGTATGTATGTACAGTATGTATGTATGTATGTATGTATGTATGTATGTATGTATGTATGTATGTATGTATGTATGTATGTATGTATGTATGTATGAATGTATGTACAGTATGTATGTATGTATGTATGTATGTATGTATGTATGTATGTATGTATGTATGTATTAGTGTTTTAAAGTGCATAATATACATGCATTTACACACCTATACCATTTCTCTATTAATTTATTTTTCATTAAATAAATTTAAAAAAAATTCCTTGTCAGTCATCAAAATATACAGCATTTAAAACAATGTTGGATTAAACAATAATTAAAATGTAAAAAAAAAATTATATATATATATATATATATATATATATATATATATATATATAGTGAGAGAATATAACAAATTAATTTACACTATAGGACATTAAACCCTTTAAAATTTAACTGTAAAACGGAATAGGTTGAAGATGGTCATCATTGTATTTTTTTCTACTTTTTTCTAACAATTGTATGTATTCTCCCTATGTAATGTTTTTGCATTGATAATAAAAAGCTACACAAATATAGAAACACAAAATAATGTAGTGGTGATACCACATAGACAATTTTAGCAGCTGGTGTCATAAGGACTTGCATACAGACACAGGCACGGATCAATCTTATTTTTTCCTAGCAGGTAATGCATTATTGTATATTGTTAAGCATCTGAAGTTGCACTATTGCATTTCTTTCAAGTCATGTTTTAGTTAATGTTCTACAAGGCATTTGATAAATTTGATGTCAGTCAATCAATTTCAAGAAGCATAAATGTATAAATATGGATTAATTTAAACATAAAAATTGAGTTGTATTCAATTTTTTTTTTTTAATAAATTTACATTATTGTATTACTCATCTGACTTTAAGATAAATGATATATGTTAAATAATGATAGAAATAATAATTTTGCAATGTGTATACAAAATAACATTTGCAGTATTTGTTTCTGTCGTTTGACTGGAGTGTATGTATGTAATAAAAGTTTAAGCCAAGATTTGTGGGCAAACTGGTGAAGCATAACTATTAGGCTAGTGGCACAGGGTAAAAGTCCTTTTTTGCTATTTAATTACTCGAATTTTGGAACATACAATACAATATACAAACTCTAAAAGAGGACATTTCAATAATGCCAAGAGATAAATTCAAAGTAATTCTAATTTATAGTGGAATAATAAGTGGAGCAAGACTAAAAAAAAACAACCAACCAAACACAAATTCTTTATTTTCACCAAGTTATTTTTGTATACTAATTTATGAGCCTTGGTTTTGGGAAACGCTGAAAAAAAAACTGTTTGAATTCATTCTTGAATCAACTAAAGGAGGGCTTTGAATGTGTTTTATTTATAAATAGAATGGGTGTATGAATGGATATGACGTTTGCACAACAGAATAATGATATTATTATGATCAGATATAGACCAATCCCATTTATTCTAACAGTATTTAATAGTATCAAGGCTAAAAGTAATTTCCACTGCTAATGTGAGAAACGGGAAGAATGTACTCTGAACCCGGAAACTGCCGTAAAGCAGTCGTTTGTTTGTCGTGCTGCAGCAGGTAGCCATAGAAACAACATGGCAGCGATGGCGGCCGGAGATGAACAGCATGCTGCATCTGAAGTTTTAAGAGGACTAGCTCGTCATTTAAACTGCCTAAATGAAGACAATAAGGCGACAAGGAAGCGAGCCATTGAACAGATTAAAAGAGAAACCATTGATAAAAATCTTTCCAGCGGGGTGTTACAGGAGGTTTTCTCAGCCCTCCTGAAACCTCTCCTCAAATGTCTGTCAGATCCAATGGAAAGATGCAGAGAAACGGCGATTATGATGTTAAGTGAATGTATTCGATGTGTCCCCAAACCGGAGGAGTCGCTGCCTTATCTTATGCCGTGCCTTGCTCAGCGGCTCGGGGAGAAGGAAATTCAGGAACCCGCGGAGGAGCTTCGGCTGTCGGCTATGCAGATGTTGACTCTGACAGTGGAGGTGTGTGGGAAACAGTTAGCGCCCTATCTGAACCAAATGATCAGCATACTGCAAAGAACTATCACAGACCCTTACCCAGATGTCAGAAGAGAAAGCTGCAAGTGTACTGTAAAGTTTGCAAAGGCTGTGCCAGGTTAGTGAAAGTTTATTGTGTTGCTGGTCTCAGTGTTGTCCGTTGCTATGGTTTCCAGACACACAGCTGAATATTCTATTCTAATGTATTCTATTCTCTCTTCTTCTTTTTTATTTCTTTTTACCCCCACCCCCCCAAATAAAAGTACATTTCAAACAAGGTACAATGAGATGCATATATGTACACTGTAAATTCCTGAAAAGGGAAGTGTAAGATGAGTGAATAAATAAATATGTATAATGTTTGTACCAAACCAGACAATACAAAGTAGCAGGAGAAAACACACACATACACACACGTAGGATTCCATTTGCTCTTTTGTTTCTATTCTATTCTATTCTATTCTTTTTAAAGTTCTTTGTATTGGAGTTTTTCCCAATACATTTATATTTCAAACAAGGTATAATGAGACACATGTATATACTGTAAGTGTATATTATAAACAAGGAAATGGAAGATGAGTGAATAAATAAATACACACATAACATATGCACAAAACCAGACAAAACAAAGTAACAACAGGAGAAACATATATACACACACACACACACACATACACCACACAGTCATATTCTATTCTACTGTAGTATCTATATCGTAGGCAGGTCATTGTCATTTATGATTAATTAATAAAAGCCCCAAATTTTTGGGATTTAACTCTTTCCTGTTTGGACCAGTAATCTGGATTGATATTACAGAAAGAGATCTCAAGTCATATTATGGTACTTGGTTTTCTAAACTATCTCATATATTAACATCTTAGGCTATTATTGTTGTATTTGTATTGCATGATATTACATAAGGTATCACAGTCACAGAACTGAATTGACTCAAGTGTTGTACTCTTTCTTCTCAGAGCATTTTCACATGCAGGCTGAGAGTCTGGTCAAGCCTCTCATGCAGACTATTTCTCATCAGCACTCCCGGGTCCGAGTGTCTGTTATAGAAGCCACTGGGGCAGTCATTCAGCATGGCAGTGGGAAGAACGTTAATGATGTAGCGTCTCACCTGGCACAGCGGCTGTTTGATGACTCACCACAGGTTATAGTTATTGTATTTACCTACAGCTTTGAATTCATCCTTATATTTTCTGAGGCTTGAACAAAATGCTAAATGAGTACCTTGATGAAACAGAAATGCTCTTAATTATACCTTCCTTTTTGGTCCAGGTAAGAAAAGCTGTGACTATAGTTGTTGGTGATTGGCTGCTACACTTGAGAGACAGATACTCTTATTTCCACACACTTGTCCCACTCCTGTTGAGCAGCATCAGTGATGAAATCCCAGAAATAAGGTACAATGAGTTTGTGGTCATAAAATAATTTATCACAATAAAATATACAGTGCTTAACAAATGTATTAGTCCTCCTTTCCCCTTTTGAGCTGACTGACTGGACTTCTCTGAGAAGTCACTAACAAAATAAGCACAACGTTCAACCATTAAAGCTATTTTGTTCAGGTCAGGAATGTAAGTAAATGTCAATCTCAATCAATACATGATAATGTGCTTTACAACTTTTTTTTGAGTTTTTAAATTTAAAAATCCATGGATACCATACCAATTTTATTTCTAAAGCACTTTAAAGCGTTCATAATTGGCCAAAGTGCTATACATGAATCATAAAATGTAAAACAGTGATAACACAAGCTACAGAATGGATTAAATATAACAAAATACACCCGTTGTACAAATTGAAATCTGGTAAAAAAAAATAAAAATAAATAAGAAAAAACAAACAAAACAACAACAACAACAACAACATGGGAAATCAATACAAAATACCCCATTCATTGATTAAAAACCATTGAGAAAAAGTGCATTTTCAGACATGATTTAAATATGGGCAGAGACTGGATAACAATAATATTAATAATAATAATAAAGAGATCCTACATACTGGTTTATTAACCATTACAGAAACATAAAAAAGGGTTTTAGTATTGTTATTCTATTAATTTAGGGTAGGTGTGGCCTAAACCTTACCTTGGATAGTTGTCTTATCAACTTGTAAAGCACTGTGTGTTTTATATTCTGTATTTAATTAGATATGTTTCCCAATAATGGCAGTGACATATGTAATTGGACAAATGGTCAGTATTTTGTCCTCCCACTTGCAGTCTTCTAGCAGCCAATTCATGGAAACAGGTAGGCGCCCAGTGGGAGAAAGAGAATGAAGAAGACCTCAAAGACAAGATGGACTTCCTCCTCACCCCTCCACCCTTCTATCCAGAAGGAGGTCAGAAGCACTTTTTTTTCTTTCTTCCTGTCACATTTCATAAGTTTTAGTGTGTTTGCATATACTGTAGAGGCATGGAAACAAGATGGATTGAAATGCATAATAAAGAACAAAAATCATCAACAATAGCTCTGCATCTTAAATGATCATTGTCTTGCACTTGTGTTTTCATCATTCATTGGCAGAATTTTGCTCTTCTTGTCATTTACAGTTGATTAAACCCATAATAAGCAAGATTATCTAGTTAATGTGTAGATGCAAAGTTGGTCCCTTCTGTGTTTGTAATACAGGGATGAAAACCATGAAGCCAAGAAATGAGCATAAAATATAATTTTCTGATGGTTTACAGTGGTTAAGTTCTAAAATAAATATGGCTATGCTAAGGGCACACTTCATCAGGCACATAAACTAATAATTAGTGGCTGGAGAAACTGTGACATCATCTATTTGTGTCTGAATTGCCATTCTGAAGCCAGCGGTTTGTGATTTGCTTATTGTTTAATTGGCTTTCTGGGGCCAGAGTTGAATGTATTTGGACAAAGCCAGTGGAACTGGAGGAGCCTGAAAGGTTAGAGGCGAGTTAATGCTGTATGCTAGCTTACTGACTTCATGAGGTATTACGTAATAAACAAATTTTATGATCTTCTTAACCACAACTTCAGTGGAGCTGTCAGAAAAAACAGGTTTTATTGAAATAAATCAAACCGACAAAAATCAGACTCAGTGGACGAGGATGCTATCACACATGCTTGTTGATCAAAGTCTGTTTTGTGCCAATCTCAAGTTTCTATGACAATCCCTTCTTGGATAAGAGCCAATAATGTGATTTTGACCTTTCTGCTAAATGCGACCTTGACCTTTGACCTTTTGCAATATTGATAATTTTGTTATATGTATATATGCATCAGTGCGTGTGATATTATGATAATATATCCAGTATTTATTAAGTTACAGCGTGATATGTCTACACACACACTGTTACAGAAGTTAATTTTGCTATATGTCACCTTTGACCTCCAGAGATCTTAAATACTATTAGTCGTAGGTGATAACACCAAGTATGAAAATTGTAGAAATCTTCATTCCGCATCGTTTGGTACCAATCTGAAAATTCTGTGATCCTCCATTCTTGAGTTATAACTGATAATGTGATTTTGACCTTTTAGGTAATTGCGACTTTGACCATTACTCAAATGGATCCTTGCATCTGATGCCCATTAGCTATATTTATATGCCTATGTAATTTCATGGTGATATCTCAAGTATTCATTGAGTTATAGCATGATATGTCTCTGCAGACACACACAGTGTCTCTGCAGATGAATATACCACTACAGATTTTTAGTAGGTTATAAGTGATGATTTAGAGACTATTATTGTATGATTCAATATAGTACAGACTTTTTTATTAGGAAAATCTTTCACATCATTTGTTTAACCAAGAATCTACTATGAATATATTCTCTGCTTCGTGACTTATCTTTCCTGTCAGTTTGGACAGTTTCAGAGAGATTTGTTCATTCCAACATTTACTAGCTTATCTCAACGAAAGGCATGTTTTTTCAGATGCACAGTGTTCTTACTGTACGTCACTTGCATATTTGAAAGATCTTATAAGTGTCACATTACAATAATGAATGTGGAAACATAAAAGATAATATACACATTTATCTCAACTTCTCTGCTTAATATAGTAATGTGTTGTGCTTCAACCCTCAAACCTTACAAGGCAGTGTCAAGTATACATTTCTATTATTACATAAATATTTACAAGCTACTGCAAATGCTAAAAACTAGCTGATTGTAACAGGAATAGGGTTGAAAAGTAGAAAGAGAGTTGTTATTTGTCAGTATGTGAATGAGGAGCAAACTGAATGCTTGACCTGGGTGATGAGTGGTATCTTGACAATCTAGACACAGCTGATGTTTCCTTGGCAGAAAAAAAATCTGTGTACACAATCCAGCTAAGGATCCAGTATAAGATCTGGCTATATTCTTAGTATTCCCAACATCCTGTAAGATTATCTTTTGTAGTCTTTTAATAGAAGGATTACTTTAATTGAAGTGAAATTTAAGGTCGAAATGAGTGAGCTCTGAATTCCAGTGTCGCAATAGACTTCATTTTCCAGGTGCACTGGCTTCACTGGTCTCAAGAATACCTACCAATGCTTTCAACTACAGATTTAAGCGTTGTTAATCCAAATTACTACACTCACAGAAGCTGCTGCAATAAATTATCCACCCATTTTCATTGCTGTTCAGAGTTATAACATGCAGTAAAATATTATACTATGTATGACAGGCTACTTTTCAGTGCAGGAACTAGCTTGGAAAGATTAAGTGTCTGCCTGAAGGCTGTGAATAAGGCTGAACTTGAACAGGTTCATTGCCATATGCTTATTGGAGGAAAGTTTAGAACATGCATGTGTTTTGTGTCTTGAGTATTGTTCATTAGCTCTGAACCTTTGTTACAGGTCTTTCACCTATCCAACACAGACCTGTAGATTAAACCAGGCTTCTGGGAACAAGAAAGGAAAGAAAAAAATAAAGGTTTATCCCGTCTTGTTTTTTTAAATTTTTTTACCTGCCTTCATAAATCTGCCGGGCCTCCCAGTGTGAAGAGGTCACTGTCAGCAGTGAGAAACAGCCAGAAAAAGGCTTGTTTTGTCTTGTCCTGGTTTGTTTCTCTGATTTATCTCTGTCTTCCTTTAGTTGTCCCTTCTTTAGTTTTCTCTTCCTCTCTCATTAGGGTGTCCGACAGAGAAACGAGGTGAAGGGAGTGAGAGATGCAGGATTTGAAAAGTAAAAGACTGTTCAAGAGTGTGTTTCACATGCTCTGACAAGTTCCTCATGGGGAATCTCAGTCTTAAAAGGTGACAGATACCGTAAGCGGGATAAGTTGGAGCACACTTTTGTTAATCAATGGTGTTCATTGTTCTATAAAGGCTGTTTTTGGTGATGCAGTTGTTTGTTAGCAATCAGTTTTCTATAGATAGATAGATTCTCATGAAAAACAAAATCACAGTTAGTGGATGTTATTATTGGTACAATGTCGCTAAATTTGTTGAGTCACAACCACTTTTATTTCATTCTGTGCCCTTTTCACTCACATCAACTGGTGGAGGCAGATGGCCGCCTACCCAGGGCTCAGTTCTCTCAGAGGTTTTATTCTGCCAGTTTTTCTGTTTGTTGCTCTTGGAGGTTTTGTTGGGTTTCTCCTGTGTGTAGTATTTAAGTCCTTGGCCTGAGTTTGTGAAATGCCTCAAAATAATAATGTATTGGAGTGTATAAATAAAACTATATTTAATTGAAACTGTCTAATAATGAAATGGTTTGGTTGGTATGTTTACAGTATATGCCAATCCACCTTGATGTTCAACAATTTGTTCATTTTGGAAAATGTAATAAATCACAAACTAAAGGGAAATGAGACAGATTGAGAAGAAATCATAGACTGTGGGTCATAAACAGTGGGTGAAACCTCTGTGACATCACTGACTGGTTTGTGTTCTGTTGTTTTGAAGCTTGAGACCATTTTTGTTTAGAAACATGTATCCATGTACCCAGGACTGTAGAGTTGGAGAAGGGCAAAGGGGGACATACTAAATGTAATATTACGCAATTCCAACTTCTTAGAATGCTTAGATTTCTGAAATTTATAAACATTAATTGTAACAACCTCAGCTAGCAAGCTAGCTGACTGACTATATTATTGCATTTGAATTACAGTGAACAGCAACGAATACAGCAAAATGATGCTGGGTATTGTAATTATGTATTGGTAATAACAGAATCTTTGATGGCTTTGTTTGTGTAACTCCTTAAATACTTCGTAGTAAAACTCAGGGAAGAAATAGGTTTTATTCAGCAAAAAAAAGCTCAGGATTTCCAATTCAGCAACTGAGCTAAGACTAGCTTCCAAAAAAGCCATTATAGCACGTCACACATATGCAACACTCTCCTGTCAATCATAGTAGTCACTCCTTTAACTATGCCTTATTTTAACATGGGTCCCGACGAGGACTGACTGGCTTTTAGAGTCAGCCTCTTGTGTCCTTAGAAGATACTGCAGTTATTTTTGGCTTCACTTTCAACATTAGAAGTTACCAATCACTTTTAAGAAAGTAAGGAAACCTGATATAAAACTATATGAAGCACTCCCATTTGATAATGTACATGTGTGCAAAGTCATATATTTTTTATCTTCCAGTTGAACGTCCCGGGTTGGGCTGCAGGGAGCTAGTGGTGAGAAACCTTGGGCGGTTGGTGCCAGCTATCACTCATGATATAACTGACTGGTTGGTGGCCACCCGGGTCAGGACATCCCAGCTGCTCTCTGTGCTGCTGCTCCATGCAGAGGACCACAGCACCCAGCACCTTCAGCCTCTCCTCGCCACCCTTTATAGGGCATGCACTGACTCAGAGAGAGATGTTATCTCCAATGTGAGTAAAAGTGTAGTTCACTGTAAAAAGTAATACAACATATTTTTTCCTAACAACACAAAAGAATCAGCAAAGAATCAACTATCTCTTAAATTATATCTAATCTGAAATAAATATGGTTCTTATATTTGTGCATTTATATTTGTTTTATATCAATGACAGAGAGTTAGTCATCATAGAGTCTTTAAAAAGACTATTTATATATATTTATAAAGCATGTTATCTGCCTTTGTGTTCTACATCAGGGTATAGCCCGTCAACATCATCAGCTTGAGCTTCAGCCTGATCTTGCCAGATAGTTAACTCAAATTGATGTGTTACAAATGGGAACTACTGATCTATTATAACCTCTTCATAATTGATTCATGACTGAACAGTGTTTTCAGCTCAATTAACCATTGATAAACCATTAAAAACATTTTTTATAATGTTACTGTTTTTATAATGTGGTGATGTCAGTTTACTTGGATTTCATTCATCATACTCCATTTTCCATTATTATCCCATGCCAACATTAGATATTAGCATTCTCTAGGGAAACACTATTTTTTAGTATTTGATTATTTCCAGACCTACTGATTTCAGGGCACATCTGTTGAGCTCTGAGTCAGCACTGCTGGTGACATGTGAGTCTGTCCTCTGTTCTCAATTTAGACTGGGCTGCACACAGCCCAAGGACTTGGGATGCACCTGTTTACACTGAAGGACTCTGGTTCTTTGATATGTGGCAGATTAAAAAAATGACTTCTTTTCACTCTTATTGTCCATGACACTCCCATTTGCCTAATTTTACCCTTTTTGTCTCCTCTGTCTCTCTCTGTCTCGCTCTCTCTCACACTCTCTCTTTCTATTTCTCTCTCTCTCTCTGTCACACACACACACACACACACACACACACACACATACTCTCTCTCTATTTCTCTCTCTCTCACTCTCTGTCTCTCTCTCTCTCTCTGTCTCTGTACCCACAACCAGTGCCTGGCAGCTGCTAAACTGCTGGGGACCTTTGTCCCCCCTGAAGTCTTCCTAAAGCTTCTGTTGGATCATGTGTCCACCTCCTCCTCTCCCTCTCACCCCTGGGCTCCCCTCATGGTGCTGGCTGCCCTGCTGGGAGGCTGCTCCAAACCCCTCCTTAAACCACATCTCACAGAGATCGCCAACACACTGGCCCAACCCGACGTCTGCCAGGAATATCAACAGGTCAGCAGAGGGAACTTTGGTTGTGGTTAACCAGATGGTTTTTTTACTTTTTCATGTGTGAATGACTTTTTTTGCCCGTAATGCCATTCATCTTTCTCACACCCAACAGAACCACATCCTTTAAATGTTGGTAAAGTAAATGGACTGGAGTAGGGGCACCTTCTGAGTAGTAACTGTTGAAGAAGAAACAGTTACTGTTTGCAATATTAAACATTAAAGCCAGACTTATTTTTATCACAGCTATGCCAGGTTTTCTCTGCCCTCATGTCCTGATTTTTTTTTCTTCCTGATCTGTGTGCACCAGCTGTTTCACTTCCAGTCTTGATCGGTGATCTTGGCAGTGTCATAGAAGGTCATTTTCTACTCTCCATGTGTACCTTATTACTCTTATTTTTGGCAGTGACGATGCTGCAGTCATACTGTATATTTCTTGCCTAATTTGTCCCTCATGAAAATATGTTTCATGATAAGATGCCACATCTCTTACAAGGGTTTTAGTTGAAGAGTCCCTTTTCAATAGCACCACTGTACATGGGTCAGTTCAGTGAGTTCACTCTTGAGTAATTCTGCAAAACGCTGCCCCGGCTAAAGTGACAGTCAGGCCACATGGTGTTTTTCAAATCTAACATTTCAAGTCATGATCAAAAGCATCGCTGCTCACATGCAACTGTGAAATGTGCTCCTATAACGTTCCAGAAGAAATTATTAAAAAGCCTTTAGACTTCTTTGCAAATAACACTCACCCTGTGGAAAAATCCCATCAAATCTGCAACAGACTCTTCCCCTCTTCCTTTCCCCTTGCACCAAATATGTTTCCCTTTCAGAATCAAAATAACACTTGTCTAGCAGAAAACTATTTTCATATCTGGCCGCACCACTGACTCACCTATACCCATGACCCCACCTCCCTCCTAGTGAGACCTACAAGAATTTCCTCTCGAGGATAATAATAACATAAATCTACTAATTTCTCGTGACCTCTGCATGGCTGCTCTGACCCTACTGAACAGACAACACAACGCAGAGTTTTTGTTTTCTTTATAGCTCTGTGTAAGGTCTAGGTACCGGACTATGGGTCAGCCACCTTTATTCTTCTCTTCCCTCTCTCTCTGCCGAGCCATTAAAAGAGTCACTGAAATTTCAAAGCCCGTCTGGTCACAGCCTGTGATAAATGAGAAGGGAAACTGACCCCCTTCTGTCTTCCCTCGTTCCTATCCAGCAGGGGTCACCCAGAGAGAGAACTAACAGGACGGGCCGGTCACACGTTGTCACACAGATGGATGTAGACCTCTACATCCTCTCTGTCAGATTCTCTTTCTGCCTCCTTTTGTCACTCCCTCTGTGTCTGTTTCTGGCATTGTGATCTCACCCAGACAACGCACCTGCAGCATTCTTCGATAACAGCCAGAGTTCAGAGCAGGGAGCAGAGCCAGATCACTGGTTAGCTGTAAATAACACCATTACTGACATGAGCACCTGCATCCAGGACCTTGTCTTTTGTTTCTTTGTTGAAATACTGACACAGAAATCTGTGCATTCACTCGGCACACCGTTGGTCACACTTTCAGCCAAAGACATTGGCTTGTATCTTGATCCTTCACATGTGAATAATTGGGTTGAATTTTTACCTGTTCACCCGCAAAAGACAAAGCCACAAGGACAGCTGTGATATATTTGAAATGCCCATGCTTTAATTTAGTTGTTTTCTTTTAATATGGCAGTTAAAGAGCTCAAAAATATGTGTGCTTTGATCCAGCTTTAGAGAGTTATGTGCCACTTGAACCAGAGGCACGGAGAAATAGTAAGTGAAGTTTGACTTGGATAAGATGAAGCCTGTTAAGAAATGAAATATAAATAATCTTCAAAGTGAATACAGACAGGGGAAACTGTAAGGCCCTGTGGGGAGTTTGGGGAACAAGCTGAAGCACAAGCTGAATTTGGAAGCTGATATATGATGCTACTGCACAAGTTAACCTCTCGGGCTCTTTTAAGTCCCTGTTTTCTTTTCTTTATTTCAGTGGGGAAAAAGACAGCTTACAAAAATAAATGACAGATGCTTGGCAAAAAAATGAAAAAATATTGGTCATAAATTGAAGATGATGTCAGGACTTTGAGGGAAAATAAAAGGCGAACCAGCGGTTGGAGAAGCCACAGTGTTCGGAGATACCCTGTGTAGCATTTAATGCATGTTTGCTTTTGAAACACAGATGGCTTCTTGTCTTTTAAAGAATAATTCCACAGGGGATTAACAAACCCCCACCATCACACACACCTTACACAGCTGAGACACACTGTGTTGTGGGTTTCCATAGTGATGGAGACATCATGATACCTCCAGCACTTGAGTAAATTAATAAGATAGAAGGAGGAGGCCATAAAAGAATGAGCTGGACAGTGAATTAGCAGATAAATTTACAACCAAGTTTATTAAAGCTTAACATACGGTCTTAGTGAAATGTTGTAAAAACTTCCTGACCCACAGTAGCCCAGAGGACGAAATCAGCAGGAGAGTAGGCTACAAAGAATTCTCTGTGTCTTTTCATCTTGCTGGTGGTGTCACAACATCCAGTACTATGCTGAATATGCTAACATACGTACATGCATCAGTGTTTCTGTACATGCCTTTATGTCTGTGCTTTGTCAAGAATGACAACTGCATATTTTTCACTTCACCACTGAACGACAGATGAAGAGAGCAGAAGAAAGGCAGTATAGCAAACTTTATTTGACTGCAAGAGGTTGGGAGCCCATGCAATATGGGTGTTTGTTGTCCTGTTGCCATAGCAATGCTTATAATGGTGAGGAGTGGGCTCCCTACTATATAGGAATTCATAGTCAGGTACGACTGTATGAAGAGAAGTCACGTATTTGTGTGACTGATATATCTAGCGGTGGACGTGCTGTGTAACAGGCCCCAGGAGCGTGCCGAGGCCAATGAAACCAGGTGTATCTCTCCTTACTCCAGGTGTCCACCTAGTCATTACACTGTACCACTTTTTCCGCTCTCCCTCTTTCGCTCTCTTGGACAGCCCTAATGGTTGTTTTCCATTTGTGAATAATATGCACGTCCATGTGTCTGCCACTGTTTTTATCACTGCATTTCCACAACTGCCTGGCTTCAGCTCCTGCTGTTTTTTTGTGCCAATGAATGCCTGGATCACAGGCAGGGATTTCCCTCATCGATGACTATTAATGCACATACACACAAATATGTAGTACCATGCGTTGTGAATGCAGCAGCTTAGGCTATGAGGGAAAACCATGGTTATTTGCAGAATTTAGTTTAGTGCCTCGGGGAAACCTGTTTATACACTTAACTAAGACCCTAGATTGAAAATACATATAAGAGGCTTTTTTTCCAATGTGTATTCATGAATGCCTCCTACTCACCCTCTAGTACCAACACCCTGCTTCAAATTAAAAACATTTGCTCTTTTTCTTGTACACTGGAAGTCCTTAAGCTACCTTCTCTTCTCACAAGTTCTGGCATTTTTAATGCTCTGAGTATCTTTTCTTGGCTTAAGTTTTGTTTTCCTTTGCAGATGAATGCCAAGCTCTACTGTACAATGGCTACTCAAATTTGGGAAAATGTAGTGTGCCCCCTAGTGATACGTATGTTAAAATCAACCAAGCCTAAGTGGGTGTGTGTTGAGGGAGTGAGCATATGTAGAGGTATGAGCAGTGAGTGTTTCTTGCTCAGACACACAAACCAACTCCTCATCACTAGACCAAACACCTGGAGGGCGCTCTCAAAGTCCACATACAAAAACACACACTCTCTCTCAGCTCAGTCACACTCACCCACACTCACCTTCCATCTCCCTCCTCAATCTTCCCCCTCTCCGCCATCCAGCCCTAATGACAGGCCAGAAGAAAACAGGAAAAGAGGCCGTGATCCCAGTGATGGCATGGAAATTAGCCCGAGCCGCAGGTCTTTGTCTAAACATGAGCTCACCACAACACAGGCTGACAAGTGACAGCACACTCACACACACTTGTGCTTGAAGATGGAAACAAAGTTTTCACTCCCCATTGCTCTATCATACTGATCAACCGGAGGAATGTTTTGTCTTTTTTTTTTTTTTTAAGTTGCATTGGTGCATTACCATTTAGGGCATTAACATTGGAGCTATATAACAACACCTTTTAAAGTGCAAAAATCAGTCTTGCATTTATTTTCTTCTTTTTCTGTATTTCTCTGTCCTTTGGTCCTAGGTTTTATACTTAGAGCAGCTGTTGGCCTGCGTGGATGTCCTTCTGTGTCAGTGTGAGTCAGACTGTTGTTCAGTCAGCCTGCAGCTGTTACAGGTGCTGGTCACCGTCCAGAGCCTCTGTACTGAGCCACATCTCAGTGAGAAGGTGAGAAGACACAACTTAACAGTAAGAAGATACAGTACCATATGTATTGTCTGTGCAGCTGCACTATCACTTTCCTCTATGTGGCCAAAAAGCTGCAAGTCCTTTCACCTGTGTAATTCTTCAATTATTCTTTGACATGGTACTTACTCTGTGTTCTTTTTTTCCATCCAAGTTTTTTATTAGAAAGGTAAGTGGGTTTTATGAAGCAAGCAAGCTATTTGAGGAATGTGAGCATTTGTACAGGTTTAAAGTGGGCATGGCCAACTGTATAATTACCCACTTAGCCAGGAGAGCTAAAATTGCACCTTTCAAGTGGAACTTTAAATCTAGTCCTGGGTGACAGGAGGTGGGTGAAAGGCAAAGGAAAGAAAGAGAGAGACAGAAATGGGGAAAAAGGAGATAGCGAGACATGGACAGTGTTTTAGTGTGTCATCAGTCCCATTTGTGGTTCCATCACGCCTTCTTGCTGATATGCAAGTAATGAACTTACGGGATGTCATGGGCACAGTGACAAGTGGAGGATGGTGTCTGTGGTCAACATGTCATCTAACTTCGTGTCTCAGTCGGAGGCTAATGACAGGGGAAGGAACCAGAAGGGATTGGCACTGATACTTCCCAGACACCACATGGGGCACCAGTGTATGTGTGTGTTTATGTCTTCCTGTATCGATGTGTATGTTCAGACAGAGAACAGTGTTCAACTAGAGGCAGTTGCAGTGAAGGAGGAATGAATTAAGAAAAGGAGGGAGGGTGAGAATGGCCTTGGGCATTCCCTGGACCCAGAGGAAAAGAAGAACTTGTTTTCCCAGAAAAGGGGAACTCTTTCCCATCAGTGGATTGCTCATGGTTGTCTAGCTTTCCTCAGAAAGAGCCAATCTGTGATTTAGACTTTGTTTCTGTCCCTGTCCATCCCTGAGGGACTATGAAAGGAACTATGAAGTGCCCTAAAGGGTCAGTTCCCCTGCCCTAAAGAGTCAGCTAATTATTTACTCTCCTATCTCTCATTCCTGCCCTTTCCTCTTAGCTCAGCTTTATTGGTGTGTCTGTGTGTGTGTGTTTCTGTCTGTTCCTGCGCCTTTGTGACATCCTGTGTATCTGTCTGGGTTTTTGTTACTAAGTTGTTTTATGTGTAAGACCTTGTCATGCCTCCACTGTTGTTCTTCCCATGGATTCACATGAAGATTTTGTGCCTCCCATTTATGGATGACCTGCAGGCATCCGGAAATTGGAAGAAAACAGCTGTAATTGTTCAAGTTTAATATAATACCCTCTGCTCTGTCACATAATATTGATATATAGTGATTTTTTTTAAATATTTTTTTACACAATTCTTTATGTCTTAGAATACATTTTGAAACTGTGCTTGTATTATTTTGTTTATCTCCTGTCCTCCTTTTTTTTCTCTCCATCAGGCTCTGCAGAGTGCACAGCTCTTGTGTAAGGTGCAGAGCCTGGACTCTGTGACAGAGCTCTATAGACAACATATGGACCAGCTGCTGGGCTGGCTGTCTGCCTCTGTCAACAACTGGTCCAGTTACTCTCCACAGAGGCTTCAACTGCATATCATAGTCACACAATCAGGTGAGAAGTGAAGCCTGAATGTGCACATTGCCAAGTTATACCTCAGGTGCAGAAGGTAGTCGGTACAGCTGCAAAACACTGAACAAAGTCTAAGATTTTTGGTGTTCAGTCATTTATTAAAAGATACATTTTAGCTCGAACACATCAGTGACACTTTATAATCTACAGTATGTATAATGCTTTATCAAACATTACTTCACCATGTGGTTTGTGAAGCTACTCTTTCCTGAACTTGTTCAGACATAACTTGTTACATCATAATGTAAGCATCAAGCTGTTTGTCCTGTTCACACACGATCCATCATTAAGTCAGCACATTAGAACTAGCAGCTTTTGAAGCAGTAACAGCAATACTTTCTGGCATGGGGGATCTAAATAGTTTATTTAAATTAGTTCAGAGGCATACTTTTCGCAAGATTATTATATGTTTGCTTAAACAGTATATGAGGGAGAAGAAGTTATTGGATCCTTAAATGTTATAATGAAAAAATAATCCCTTATAAGTAGAAATACTGGATTGTCATGCATTTAAATGTATAAAAACAAACAGTACGGTGTTTAAGTTGGATACAAGTACCGGTACATACTTATTTCCCATCACTGCAGTATACTTACAAAGCCCCTGCATCACATGTTAAATGTCACAAACATCAAAAGTTTAAGTACACAGATCAGTTAACAGATCTCCAGACTGAGGAATGATGCAGTGTTGAGGGTTAAAATCTGTACAATTTATTGTTTGAAGCCACAACTGAGTGAATGCTGACCAGTGATCCACACCTTATGGTCTTTAAACACAACATTAGAGCTTCTCAGTATTTTCTGTCACCTTAGCAACGAGGCTTGTGGTCAAACGCACCCTTGGAAAAAAAATAATACAAGGCGGTCATTAGCACCAGTTGGCTTACTAACATTTGTAAATCCCTGTATCACCCTGCGTTTGTCAGTCAACCAGTTTGTCAGACATGTCAGAAGGGTTTTGTGTGTGCAGTGGTTTAAAAAGTTCTGACCTTCTCTTTGATGGTCAGACTTCACTTTACCTCGCTCTATACCATATAATCCTCCATGATCAGCACCTCCCTGTGCCACACTTTCATCTTTATTTCTTTCTCCTACCCCTCTCCCTTTTTCTAATTAGCTAGGCTGCTGGGTACCAGTCTAATCCTCAAACACGCACACACTCTGACACATTCACACACTCCTACAGCTAACTGACCAGTCCATTCTAAGTCCACTCAGTGATCCATGGGCAGGTCACTACATCAAACAGTGTCACAACCATCTGCTCTTGACCTTCCCAAAGATCAAGGCTACTTTGAAGCTCTGAGCTTGTGTGTGACTGTGTGTTTCTTTGTGTCAGGGCTGCACATTTTTAGCACCGTACGAAGCATCCCTAGCTTTCATTTATTTCATCATTTTTTTTGTCTATTAACCGGATGTAATGGGGGGCCACATAGAGAGCAAGTGTCTGCTTTGTTTGATGTACTCATGATTCAGGGAAGTTAGCCCTCTGCTGAACAATTGGCGGTAGTTCATTTGACAACTGAGAATTGCCTATCTGCTTACTCATCAGCTCTTTGCACTCTGTCTTTGCTGGAAACAGAAATAATTACTGCCCTGTCATATCCTCTATATAGTATGTTGTTATTCAGCTGAGAATGTCAGCTCCCTTGTGTATAGTCTAAAGTAAACTTGTTCCCTCTTTTTCTGTGGAAGAGGTTGAGTGCCTTGCTCAAGGACAGGATATGCGTTTAATCCATAAAGACCCAAACATCTACCGTCGGTCAAAAGCGTCAACTGATTTACACTCTTCATCCACTAATTCTATCAGTACGTGTACATAATTGTTGGAAAATGCAGTTTTTCATTTTTTCATGGTCATCAAATATGACCCATTTAGACATTCAGGGGCTCCGTAGTTAACGTGGAAAAACCATCATCTTCTACAACATTGATTCAAGAGTAAAACTCATGGAGTTGGATTAATGACAGTGGATGGAGACACTTGTTTTTCTGTTCAGTTAATGATGGATTTTACTGAAAAAGTCACTATTTTGGTTTCATACAACAACCTGTGAATTTACTTTGAACTGTTATGAATATCGACATGATCAACTAATTAAATACAGAAAAAGAGATGATTTTCACTGGAAAAAAAATACAAAATGCAGAAAATATAACAATAAGCAGTGGTAAATAACGTAGAAAAGTTTAATTTGGAAACTGCCACAAAAGTTGCACTGGGTCCTTTTGGATTAAAGTCTCTTCAAGCTGTAGCCTGGACTGTGTATTTCTGCATACACATTAGTTTAGTATTCCACTGGTGCCTTGTCATATCTGCAGTCGGCATGCAGCAAGTTACACACATCTCCTCTAACACACCCTTTGATTCAAACATTCCTTTTCAATAAATGAGGTTTCTCTCTCTCACTCTCTTTCTCTGTCTCTTTCTCTCTCCCTCACTGTTTCCCATATCTTTATGACATTGGCCGCCACCCTCAGGCAGAGTCACAGGATTTCCTCTGTCTCCTCTCATGTCTGTAAAATTGAGTCCAAAACAGGGAATGGACACTTATCACTCATTACGCATACATATGACTATATATAGCTTTGTAAACATGCAGTCAGACTGTTAATGGGTGTGTGTGTGTGTGTGTGTGCGGGTATGTATGACTACTATGGGACAACTTAGATTGTGAGTTTCTCATTTTTCCTGTAATTCACACTCATATAGTAAACTTTTCTCACACAAAGATCTTTTTATGTATCATTTCCTGAACTCTGTGTCACCGTCTCACCAGCCCATTTATCTCTCAATAACACAGGCCCTCAGGTCACTCAGTGCTAAACAAAAAGAGGTTGTCTGTAAGTTAACAGTTAGGTCTGTCAAAGAAGAATTAAGAAAATGCACAAAAAAAGTGTCCCTGTTTTGAGAAGACCACTGTTATTTTAAGGGAATATGTAGTATTTAGTGGTTAGGCTGAAAATAAGCGGTTACGGAATGAGTTTAAGACACTGGACAGTTGACTCAGCAGTGGGTAATACTTAAAAAAATAGTCCTTTTTTTTTGCACAATACCAAAATAGCACAATCTATAATTCCAAAGATACTACAACAAAACGCATTGCAGCATTAGTAAAGTAAATGTCTGTGTGTCAAAGGTCCAGTGATCGGGGAGTTTGTGAGCCGCTTGATGCCTCTCCTCCAGAAGTGCCTCCAACCAGACAGAGACCCAGAGATGAGGATGAGCATCTTCACAATGCTTGCCAAGTTGTTACTGGATGCAGCCAACACGCTGGATTCCCAGGGGTGAGGTGGACACACATACTCATACTCTGAGCATGAGAATGTTATTATATACACACACAATAGACTGAAATACTGTATGTGCAGTGCCATTTCATCACTGTGTAATGTTGTATTGTTTGGGTTTGTCTGGTCTGAAGTTTCCAAGACGGCATTATTAACCCAGCTCATATTTTTAGGCCATGCCTGACACGTAACCTGCAAATTAACACCATAACCACAAGGGACCATAATTAGGAACAGACATAGAAAATCTCAATACAACATTTCCTTTAGATCACCATATTCCAGCCTTAGAAGCTTTTTTTGGAGGTACAGTGGTTCAGGTAGGGTCACATAGTTATTGACAGAAAAATCTGTTCAGGTGATGTTTAGTTGATTGTACTACAGAAATTGAGAAGCCCATTCCAATCACTTGTTTCACCACTCAGGCTGTAAAAAGTGTCATCTGATTAGAAATGGGCTCTTAGGGACTGTTACATAGACTGAGTCATTCATACATGTCTCAGGATGATGAAAAGGCCGCAAAGGTTCATATTAACTGATGAAGGAAGGCTGAAGGAGAGGAAGTTACTCAGAGGAGAGCTCCAATTTGTGGGTTCTTCATCTTTACCCCCCCTCTTACCCTCCAGAACCCTCAGCTGTGCAGCCTTCAGCGCAGGCTCAAAGCTCTAATCTGAGGGAATGCATTAAGCCTGAGGCCCGTCCCAGATCCAAGTGATGACAACAGCTGCTTCTGTCGATCAGAAAGACAAACATCACCCATGGGGTTGCCATGGTGACATCTGTGCAGCTTGTAACTAACCCTAACCCTACAGCCAAGAGGTCTCTAAGTTTTTCCGTAACAAGGATCAATAGGTTATCTGAGATGCTGAAAGGTCTTCTGGCACGAAATGTGCAACAGTAAAGAACAAACAACAAAATGATATCCTCGACAATGCAATACGTGACGAAAATAACAGGAAGCATTCTTAAAGCCAAATCATTCTGTTACTTTGCCAAAAATATGGAAACTGGAACAGATTTCATGACATTATTCTTCCATAAATGTGCATATTAAACAAAAGAAGCCTCTGTTTCTCCTACTCTCCCAGTACGGCCACCTGCACTGCTAACTGCTTCTCTCATTCCTGAGCCGTATCTCCGGTAATCATGGGACCATCAGCAATCAGAAATCATGTTACACCTTCAAAAGGTCTTAAACGAATGTTTAACTTATGGTGGGCTGTGTGGTCTGCCATAACATTTCCATTCACACTCATCTCAACCTTTTATGGGCTGATCTTTGCTCAGCAGATTGTAGCCCACACACACACACACACACACATACACACGCATACTATATGTCATCAAGAGGACAATCATAGTTATAGAGCAAACCTTCCCTCTTTGTTCTTCAACCAAAATGACATAATGACAGCTCCACCATAGAACAAGCAGAAAGGGAAAGGGTTTTGTCTACATTATCCATCTACACACACGTAATGTCACTCTTTCATGTGGTTTTATGTACTGTGATTAAAAAGGTGGATGAGAAATCTAAGTAGAAGGCGATGTGTGAGAGTTGGCTCTTCTTTTCGTGGAAGTGGCATGTACAAGTCACATGCCAAAAAAGAGATAAAAGAGGGTGTTTTATATGTATGTGTGAACTGCAATCAGGATCTGACTTGAGTCTAAATTGAAGCTTTAAAGCCTTCAGTAAATGCCTACTTTGTCGTGATTCTGTGTATTGTTTAAGAAAATGCAATTTAATGACATGACATATAGAAATGAAAAGAAATCAACCCTTTTTCCCCCACAATTAGTTTAAGATGAAACATGGAAAGTAAAATCACATATGAATCACAGTTCAAAGCAATTCTCTGTGTTTCAGTGTTATCCATTATATGATGTTATGATGCAATGTTTTCTTAATGGTGTTAAATATAGTAAAATTTGTCTCTAGATTTGTTGTTTGTTCTGCTGTTCCTTTGTGGGTTTTAGAGAAGCACACAGGATTCACTGTGCAGAAGCCCCTGAGATGTACAGTCAAAATTCCCTGGCACTTGTATGTGTTTGTGCACACACATACAAATGAAAGGTGAAGTCCTACTCTTCTTTCCTTTGGATTTCATCCCTATAATGTGGAAATATGTCTCTCCATGTCTTGGCCTCATTCATGATGAGCTTTCAACACCTGTCTAGATGAGGAGGAGGTTGATCTAATGCAGCAGCACAAACCAGGCTGTATTAGTGGCACACAGTCTCCCCCTATTGGCACTGGAATGCTGTAGCACACTTCATTAAATGCATAACTTTATTCTGTCATAAACTAAATAGCCAGAGCTGATGGTTTGGAATAAAAGACACTACAGACTCTGGTAGTGTGTGAGAGGACTTCAGAGGGCCTAAGCCAGCGTGGAAACGAGAGGGAGAGGAAAAGGAGGAGACCCAGATGTTCTACTCCTCGCCTCCTGGTTCTCCTCCACTGCCCCCCCACCCCTCCTCTCTGAGAACAAGCGTGGGAAAATTACTACACAATAGTCATTTTTCTGCAGTTGGATTCTCAGTATTGCATGTTATTCAGTTGTTTTCAAAATGTCTTCCAGGACTTGAAAAAAAGAAGACATGCATTTCTGTGCTCCTGCTCTTACTAATACTCTTTAAATTGTTTGTCTCTCCATCTGCGCAGACATTTCCGAAATGAGTCGGAGAAGTTCCTGTGTGGCGTTCTGCTTCCTAACCTCGTGTGGCAGGCTGGTCGAACTGCTGCTGCTGTCCGTACGGCAGCCCTTAGCTGTCTGCTGGCACTGCTGCACGGTGGTTCTATTACACCCGGACAGGTACACACACCTTTTTTACTTGGGTAAAAATAGGTTATATCTACATAACACTGCATATTCATCTTCAGATTTAACACAGTGGTTACATCCATGTCCACTAGATATGAACTTCCCCCAGTAGCATGTACCTCTTTTCCCCCATCGGCAGAAACACTTTTTTATTGACTCAGCTGTAAGGGAAAAGATTTGGTAGTGCATTCTTGAAACCCATCAGGAGTTGACATTTAGTTCAAATGCTCTGTTTTGTCCATTTCACATCAAAACAGATGGTCCCACTTGGCCATTTAGGAAAATCTATCGTCCGCCATCATTCTGTCTTGGCCGCTGCAGGTAGCAGGTGTACGCGGGGGCATGTGGGTTCACATACCTTTGTCCCCGAGGAACAATGCTTCCATTTGTAGTGACTATCACCGGAACATGCCCCTGCACCTGCCTGTCAGAGCATGTGCCCAGTTACAGTATGTGCACTCTCACACACACATACACACATCTGGCTGTATTTGCCCTTGCGTGTGCAGAGTGACCAGCTGAAACTGGCTCACACACCTCTTCTGCTCACACGTCTTTAACTACAAAGCAAAGCAAACAGCTAAGGGACAATGTGGGCGTGTAGGTGTGTGGGTGTAGGTGTATATGATCAAACTTTAACTATCCGGTGGCGCCCAAAGTCCCCACAAGAGCAGGAAACCTTGAGAAACAATGACTAAATGCAGCCGAGTTACTCTCAGAGTTGTTAGGTTACACTTGAGATAAGAGGTCAGAGGATGAAATAAAAAAACATGTCCTGACATAACAAGTATGACATACGGACATAAAAGTATTTCCCAAAGGCAAATTAAACCGCCTTTCATTTAGAAGGACATTGTTTCCTCTCTACTCCCTGTGAAAACAATTAGCGGCTCCAGTTACGTTTGGCACCTTCACATTGTCACTGATGTCATGCCGGATCACATCTCTGCCAAATTTTCCTCCTCTTTGTGTCTCCGTCCATCCCTCCCCCTTCACCGTACTTTCACCGTTTCTTTTGTGCATTTAGGATAGCAAACAGACAGGGGGACAGAGGTTTTAGTAATCACCCCTCGGCCCGTGACCCAATGTGCTCAGCCTCACCTTGTTTGTCCATTTCCTCTGTTTTTCATCTGCTGGTGTGATGAAGACATCAGTCTTCATTGGACTTCTGAAGTTGGGCTTCATGCCTATGTGTCTGTACAAACTGATCCAGACCTAATGTGAAACTGTTTATACTTGAGGTGTTTTTTCATTTTCATTTTCAAGCAAATTGACAGTTTGGAACCTTTTCCTTTCTATAAGCCATCACTGTGACGTGTCATTTAGTATTCACAGCGTTCCTCCCTACTCTTCACTGTTAATGTGTAATGAAAGTATCAGCAAAGAGGTTTACAGAGGGTTATGAAAATAATAGCAACTGACACTGAGTATAGAGACACAGATGTCATTCTGGCAAGTTGTACATTTATAACCTCTTATTGAATATCGCACTCCTCAGCACTATGGAAATCTAAAGGAATTTAACCCTTCACCTCGGTAACCCTATTTTGCTTTTGTCATTTTTTGTGCAGCTTCTGTGTATTGAAGGGAAACTGAGTCCCCAAGTGTTGTCAGCCCTGACGGAGGACTCACAGATGGGCAGACTGATGGCTTGTCGTTCTCTGTCTTGCATACTCAGACTCATTGGAACCAGCCTGGACCCTGAGGCCCTTAACAAGATCTACCCTGGTAAGTAATGACAGGGTTCCCGTAGGCTCTTAAAAAGTCTTAAAAGTCTTGAATTTACACATCAGCATTTAATGCTTTTAAAAAGTCTTTAAAAGATATTAAATATGATATGGTAGGTCTTAAGGTATATTACCATCGACTTGTTGTCTGTATTGTGTTTAAATGTCCAAACTGCAAAGAAAGTCAAATAATTTGACTCAGTTTCACCTGTTCCAACTAGACAATGTATAATGAAATTAGGAAACAATTATTGATAACTTTGCAGGCTCCACTGAGGAATGACACAGAACATTCAGTTATGTGTATAGTATGTGTATCATATTTAATCTCTACTGAAACAAATAAATTTCCTAAATACTAGGTGCTAAGAATGTATTTATTTATTTTATTTATTTGCGTTTATGGCCTTGAAATAGGCAGTGAAATGGACACTGAATTCTGTTCTTAGTTTTAAAAAGCTGTTAAAAAGTTAGAAATGTAACTGTAGGAGTAATCTGTAATCTGTAGGAGTCATGAATGAACACTCACAAAAACGAGATCACTCCGAGAGCGCAGATCTTTGCAAAGCACCACAAGTCTGCCAAGGTTTGGATCTGGATGTTTATACCTACTGTTCCGTGTTCACTAATGATTTATTTTATTGGTCATCAGTAATCCCTTAGAGGGTTTTTAAAAATTCAAAGAAATCCTCGGCCCCGTTTTTGAGATATGGCCATTTCAATATTCGACCGCATATGACGTCACACAACGATCAAATTTCACATGTTAGATCTAATGTTAAATATGAAGCACAAGATATTGTCGGATTTAACAAAATATGTCAATGACCGTGCTTTAAGGTAAAGGTCATACATTTTGCAAATATACCATTCTCTTGACGTCATATCACATCAAAACATGACATCATCGAGCTTATGGTATTATCTCATCTGATATCTGAAGGTAAGATCAAGTGAATGCCAAAAAACACCTGATACTATCTTGTATGGATTCTGAGATATCACCACTTATGTGTTTTAGCTGTTGACCTTCACTGTGACCTTGACCTTTGTAGCTCAAAATGTAACGGTTTCTTCCTTGACGCATTATCAATCATCTCTGAAAGTTTCATCGAAATCCGTCCTTAACTTTTTGAGTTATCTTGCTGACAAACAAACAGACAAAACATAACCTCTTTCGCGCAGGTAAAAATGTCCCACTGTGTCACACCACACACTGAAATGTACATGTAAGCTTTTTAACAGATTTTGTGTTTTTATCTAATGAGTGATTTAAAACAATTTAGTTTGTTTATGATGAAAGAACAGGTATTCGATGTCAGATGCAGATCATGTTTGTTCAGACGTCGGTGTGTTCTTATAACCACCACTTTTACTTCATCATTTAAAATCAAAGCCTTAACCAACAACAGCAAACTCCATTTGGTTTTGTACTCATCTTGTACACAGAGCTGCTGAAGCGCCTGGATGACAGTAGTGAGGAGGTGCGCAGTGTGGCCCTTCAGGCCCTGGGGCTGTGGTTGTCCAGTCTAACTGAAGACTACAGCCCCCACATTTATGCTCCTCATCTGCAGTTCCTCTTCCGGGAGCTGCTCGTCTACCTGGATGACCCTAACAGCTCCGTGCAGGACCAAGCGCTCGGTGAGTTCGGGTGGGACGTTTGAACTAACTGGTTCAGAGTAATGTTTGACTACTGGTTAAAGGTAACCAGGAGGATCAAACATCCTAGTGCAACTTTGTGAAAACTGAACAAAAAAAATGCAGAATATAGAAATACAATACAGGAAATGAATAGAAGCTAAAGCTTTTAACTTGACAATAACTCATTTGAGAATAGAGTACAACCTTTCCATTTCCATTCCATTGGAAACTGTATGATGCCACAGTTTTTCCTGATATTGTCTTCTTCTTTTTTCATCTAATGAAATGTAATTTGCAGTGGACAGGTTTTTTTTGTTTGTTTTTTTTTGCTTTTTTTTTAAATAAAGCTGTGAAATTCTTGTCCACTACAGAGGACAAAAATGCATTGCTGGGTCTCAGGAGGATATAATAGTAATCTTAACAGTCTTTGCTGCTGAAAAAAAGAGGAAAAAGGGATGGGACTTTAACACTGTCTAATATAAAACATATTTTTTCGTGCACTGGATGTGATTTAATATGTGTTTAATATTAGCCGTGATTTTCTGATATACATTTAGCTTACACACAGATAATGAAGACAATGATGAAAACAGAGGTTAGTTGTGACGATCTGCAGACCAGCTGCTGTGTCCAAGACACTCACAAAGTGATGAGAGGAATTAGAGGTATCCTCTATCAGACAGTAGATTATAGGACTGGAAGTCTGTCAGCAGATCTTCTGTCTCTTTTATTTCCAAAGCTCTCCATGATCCTTCTTTTCCACACCATTCATCACCAATAGCAGTTTTAGTCATTCCCTCTGCCAAAGTAGGATTGGTCAGAACATTGAGAGGGAATTCACCACTGATGATAAAGATGCCATTAAAATCTTCTGATACCAAGTCACTGAACTCCTCTGTTCCACGGTTTGGTTTGGAAATAGCCGTGAACAAAAAAGATAATGGTTATGCACGAGGGCTGAATGAAATATCATACCATACAATATATCATATTGTACAATATATGCAACAAATCACATCATACCGGCCTTGATAGTTGATAGTTTTTTGGCATCACTGGGCATAGATAATTCAAGTGTTCTGAAAGGAAACAAGATGTGTGTTTCAGGCTGTATCTACCTTGACATGGATTTTTGGGTAATCACACGTGTTTTCAGACAGATAGGAAGTTAAATATGGGATTGATGGTCAGGACTCTTTTGGTCTACTCTAGGTCCCAACACAGAAGCTTGGAAAACTGCCTTCTCTTTTCCACAGCAGCAGATAACTGCATCAGGTCATCTATTTTTAAACATAGTCTTTGACTCTAGACTAAGAGGAGCTTCAAAAGCAAGTGTGCATTTCCAACTGATTTCAACTCCTGCAGCTTTTAAAGAAAATATATTCATTACAACATGGAAGCCTGTCTCACAAGGGTCACTACTTACTGGAATGATTGCATATGTGGGCGCTGCAGTCAGTGTGTGTATGTGTTAAAGAGGCACTAAATTCAGGGCGTTTTCACGACGAAAAATCTGAAGCAAAGTTCAAGTTTTTTTTAAACATCGTACACATGTGGTCTAGTGAGTTTTGCTTTCACACTGCTGTTTTGGGAACAGACTATGTATTCTGCCACCATCATCAACATAGACTGCATCCCCCTTTATAGGCGAGCAGCGTCTGACGTCAGCATGTTGTTAATTCAGTGTATTTTTAATGTGTTCCATCCAAAAGTGCAGACCACAGGAGATACTGCAGGTATGAAACTGTGCACTGCTTTGTACATCATCTCACACCAGTTCTGTGAAACTGACAAATCAATGCACATTTCATTACACTTTTTTAATACAGACATTATATATAATTCTTTTTCAATGTTTCACAGGATCATAAACTATTATTATTGTGCAGTGGTGGAAGTAATTATGTAGAAGTACTTCCTTGACTGTACTTAAATAGATTTTTTTTTAGGTATCTGTACTTTTGAGTATTTATTTTTGTGATAACTTTTTACTTTTACTCCCTACATTTTTGTATAAATATCTGTACTTAATACTCTTTACATTCTCAGAATAGACTCATTATTTTTCAAACTAGACAAATGTGACAGTATGAAAAATAAGTCGTAAATCATTAAATCAGAAATTGTGACTCTGTATATCATCATAATTTTGACTTTTTATGAGATTAAAAAGTCAAAATTATGATGATATATTCCATTTATTATCTCATAATTATGAAATTTTTCCTCATAATTTTGACATTAATCTCATAATTATGACTTTTTATCTCATACATTTGACTTCTTATCTCACGATTTAAGATTTTTTAATCCCGTAATTATCAAACTTTATTTCTTTTATGTTATGTATGGGTTTTTTTTAAATATTCTATTTATGAGTTTTGAATTTTTCCTAAATGTCCTGTCCATACCCACAAAACTGAGTACCCTGACCCAATAAAACACATTTTCTACACAGTAACTCACTTTTAAAGGCTTTTTTTTTAATTCTCTGTTTTTTCCTGGTTAAATATTATTTCATCCATAGAAAAAAATATATGTTTTACTTTTTACTTTATTACAATTGAGAAGTTATACTTTTTTTTTTTTTTAACTTTTACTTAAGTAAAGAAATTGAATCAGTACTTCTACTTTTCCAGAGTAGTTTTTCACACAAGTAGCTGTAATTCTACTTAAGTACATAATCTGAGTACTTTGACCATCTCTGTTTTTGTGGGCCATATATAATATCACTACCCCTTGACTCCCATAAACTATTAGGAGATTTATATATTCACTGCTTATCTGTGTAAATTTTCACCAACTCACCTGAGGTAGACTTATCTATTTGGTAAATCACTTCACTCCAGAACATTTCATAATAATCCCAGATAATGGTATCCACATGGGGACCCACCAGCCCCATCTGTTCACACAACCACCCTAGTTACTCCCTCCATCTTTTTTTTCTATCTGCCTGTCTTCCTCTTCTCATACCTGATGTTTTTTGTTTTTTTTGCGATGTCTTGTTGCTTAACGGCCGCATTTTATTGATTCATCTGTGGAAAATCTGAGACTTTTCCTAAGTGTTGAACTGAGGCTCAGCTGCTCTGGACTTTCACTCTCTCCCACTCACATGAATGTTCACTGTCATTACTTTTGACAGGACGCAGGTGAGCGCTGATGCCTTAGCCAACGATGAGAGGCCTTCCTACAGGATCACTCATCTTCATAGGGGGGGGGGGGCATTCTTACATTCACCAGATGCAGCAATAGCTTCCATACCATGAATATTAGCCTTGGATGGAGGGCATTTGAAAGCCCTCCAAAAACAATACGAATTTTTGTTTCTGAATCGGTTATCAAGTGTCTGTAACCTTGACTTCTAAAGGCAGAATAAAAGAGAAAAAAAAAATAAAGCCTTAGAGAGTGTGTCAGCCGAGCATAGACCCGTACTGTGATCGTCATGGGGTGCAGTAGATTGAGAACAGCATGTAGACAGTTCGGAGTCTCTTTGTGAAATGAGATGACCTCACATCTTGCTGAGTGATCATCTGTATCTGACAGCACCCATAACCGCCTGTGCCGCAAATATGGAAGCATTCTACACTCTCATGCATGTCTCTGTTTGAAGCTCTTTCTTCCTCGCTGTCTCTTTTTCTTTGTTCCTTTAAGAGTTGATCCCATTCTTATGCTTCTTAGATTTCAAACGCATATCTGTGAAATGGCCTGATGTCTGCAGCATGTCCTGACAGCATGACGGACAGCACCACCACCTCCTTTCCTCTCATCCCCATTTTTCTCATTCCTCCCATCCTTCTCTATAATCCGGCTGTCCCGGCACAGCGGCTGCTACCTGCTCAATCACACACATAGGCTTTTGGCACTCGTACAAGTCACTTCTCACAAGTCATCATTGTTCTTTAATTCCAAGTGCCTCTCCCATATCCCCCCACCTTCAGCACAACCGAACACAGTATACACAAAAGCTCAAAAATCCCCCTTAATCTCCTTAAAGAACAAAGGCGGGTTCCATTAAGTATCAGATGATGAGTTTACATGAGCTAACTCATCCTGAGAGACAGCATGTCAACACTGAAACAGTACTCTTGCTTTCTGGTTTTGAAAACATTTACCCATTGACAGCAATTTGAGTAATTCTATATACCTCTGGAAATCAGCAGCAGGATGTGGACTGATCTGGTGGCTTTAGAATCATTATCAAAGATCATTATTGCCTCCTGGTGGAAGAAAAAGGAACTTGGCTGTGCTTGAAATGAAAATGGAGCATAGTCCAACACTGCCTCCTGCTGGCTTCAACTAGCAAATGCACACTGTTACAAAAATCAGTCTGTTTAATCAGGAGTATTTTTTGAGTATTTTCCCTCATTGTGATTAATCTGAAATAAAATAGAACAGTTGTTTACAGTTTTCTTTCAAGTTGGTCTGTTGAAACTGTTGAAGGTGTTGAATAACCATGTTGATTGCATATATATATATATATATATATATATATATATATATATATATATATATATATATATATATATATATATATATATATATATATTTTATTTTGCATATGTTCTGTTTTAGCACATTTTAATGTTTTTTTCTGTAGAATTTTTGAATATGTTTTTAATTTTTCATCGTTTTTATTTTATTTTAATTGAGTTTTGTGGGGGTTTTTTCCTCCACATTTTTTGCGTTCCTTAGTGAATTTTTGTGTATTTTGTGGAAAATTTGAGTACACCCCCCCCCCCCCACACACACACACACACACACACACACCAGAGAGAACAGTCATGCAACATAGTGTTTCATGATTAATCAATATTAATCCAAAGCAACCTTGTGATTAATCTGATTAAACATTTTAGTCATTTGACAGCCCTAGTAAATACTCTTTTTTTTTTTTACTCAGTATTTTAAAGTCATTACAAATGCACTCACTATATTTTACCAAAACTACTTTGGCTAAACTAGACTCATTGACAAGTCCAAACATTTGGGAAATCATATTTATCCCGTAGGTAGGATTAGACTTTAAAGTATTTGATGATAAAACATTAGAAAACAATTGACTGTGATAACTTTCCAACTGTTGTTGATGACTTATAGAGGACTCTGATCATGTCCTGTTTCATCTCATATCCTGTGTGCTGACCTTTTTGGGGTGTTTTGTCTCCAGAGATCTTGAGGAAAGGCAGCTCCATCCACCCTGCTCTTCTGAAGACAGAGGTGGAGGTGGTCCGGAACAAACATCGGTGCCCTCTCTACTGTGACCAGCTGCTCCAACACATCAGCGCGACATCAGCTGAGACACCAGCAGACGTCTCCAAGTGACAAACAACACAGAATAAGGACTTTGAAAAGAAATCTGGTTTTAGAGAGCAGTTTATAGCAGAATATTCCTCAATAAATGGAACAATGCTTAAAGAAATGCCTTAAAATTTAAAAGCCTTCTACATAATTTCCAGTTAGAAGAACATAGAATATTAGTATTTTTATGCAGAATGTGTTTGCAAAACCATTTATTGAAGTTCTCTTGTTCAACTTTATTCACCTACTGCGTTTGATTTGTTTTTATGGAAATGGTTGATTGATTTATTGTGATTAAATTTACATGTTTACCTTTTTGTGCTTAACCCATAAAGACCCAAACAGCCACCATCGACTAAAATTATCTAAAATGTTTAACACCGGTTGATCCACTAATCCTACAACCTTCACTTATTATTCTAAGCTTTTATGAACATCTGCAGTTGCATAAAAAAAATTCTTAGACCAACAAAAATATAAGTTATGAAATCAAGTACTGTGTCATGTGACTAAAACACACCGAAAATAAAACACTGAATGAATAAAAGCACTGTTTTTGTCAGTGCAATGCCATAGGTACTGGTTATTATCAAGAAAACCATGGGAAATTGATAGATATCAGTTCTGAAATTGAGCTCTTTTTGTTGCTATTGTTATATATGTCTGAACAAACATACCTTTAGTTGTACCAGGCACTAAAATGAACAAAAAACTGAAAAAGAAACAAGGGAGGTCTAATAATTTCTTTCACTAACTGCACGTGATCCATAAATGAAACAGCTGACTATACTATATTAATGGGGGTAGTGGGTGGGGGGTAGAGCTGTCAGATAGCACTGGGCATTGATGGGTTAATGTATGAGACTCTTGATAGAACATTCCTGCACCAATTTTCTTTGTTTCTTAGCATCCTGACCTCCAGATGGTGCTAAGCCTTAGAATGAACAGCAGTGTTATTGTGCCTTCAAAATAAAAGTGTAACGTTGCATCCTTTTTTTTTATGTTGAAATATCTGAAAACGGTGATGTTAAATTAAAATAAATTTATGTCTTTTAAATGTGGAGTCAATTTGGTTTGTAATACATCATAGAAGTAGGAATATAAAGTATGATTAGATTAAATTATTTATTAGTATTATTATTATTATATTATTATTATTGCTTCCTGGGGCCGGATGTGTATTAATAAAGTGTGGTTGATGGTTGGGATGGTGTGATCCACCTTCTGTTAGTCTGTAAACTGCAACATCTGATGCTTGGTCATCATCTGTGTGTGATCTCTGTGTCCTGTCACCATGTAGTCACCTACAGACTGCAGAGCTACCTCATGACATCCTCCTCCTGAACATCCATCCACAGATCCTCCTCATCCTCTTCTAAACAAACGTCCGCGCGCTTCTTTTTCTCTCATCATGTTACAAATCGGAGACGAGCTGATGTATTTCTCGTCCGTGTTCCTGCTCGTGATGCTGGGCACGAGGAGCGCAACGGGGGCCTGTGCCTTCACCGTGTTCCTTTACGTTTTCATGATGATGTTCCGCTTCCCTCCGGTGCCGGCGGACCAGGCCAGCCGGGTGCTGCGGCCCAGGGCTTCTTTTGGTGGCGTCCCGGTGGTGGCGCACCGCGGAGGAAGTCACGACGCACCGGAGAACACCCTGGCAGCGATCAGAGAGGTCAAATATGACAAACACACATGTGGTTTCATTCTGATGGATGATCACAACAGCCCAGGACTGTGGTTCTGATTCCTTTATTTAGATTGAATTCATTTGCAACACATGTTAAAACACCTTAAAAGAAAAGAGGGGGTGCTTTTTATTTATTTATTTTATTAGATTTTATTTTTATTTTATTTATGTTCCACCTCCATAGTTCCCTGACTCATGCATGGTTCCTGTGCATGTTAACCCTTAGTAGCCTTATCTGGGCTAGTATTCCTTCTTCCTGAAGAAATCTACACATTTTCCATTTATTTTCACTAGATATTTCACTTTATGTCAGAATTGAAATATTTTCTCTAGTGTCTTCATTCCCCTGATAGAAGAGATTGTTATGCACGTTTTGATATGTAACACTTTTAATTAATTAATTGTTTTTTTTATCTATTTAAAGGTGATTAGAAGCAAATATGGCATTTACAGTGATGCGGGAAAAGTATTGTCTAGTTTGTTTGTTTTTAAATCACACTTATAGATGCTTAAGCTCATCAAGTACATATTAATATCAAAGATAACTTGAATAAATGCAAGATGCCATTTTGTGTAGTCTAATTTATAAGAGGGGGAAAGGCTATCCAACATCCAACCTTGCCCTGTGTTAAAAAAGTAATTGCCCATAATTGCAATAACACCAGCAAGTCCATGTAAGAACTTCATTCACATTATTTTAGCCATCCATTTAACATTTTAGTTGATAGACACACACCGTTACAACTCTTCTTATTCTCAATGCAATATCAGCTGTTTTTTGTTTTGTTAAATTTTCAGTGTTTTTTTTTTTTGTGTATGTGTCTTCTTCCATTATCTTCCATTGCAGGCCAGTAGAAACGGGGCTACAGGAGTGGAGCTGGATTTGAGTTTCACAGCTGATGGAGTGCCTGTATTGATGCATGATGAGACTGTGGACCGCACCACCAATGGCTCTGGGCCAATCAGCAAACTGCAGTTCATGCAGTTAAGAAGACTAGATGCTGCTGCACGCCACAGGCTGAAGTAAGATGTGATTATCATTAGTCTGCAGATTACACTATATAATAATGAACATTTATGAACTAGTATGTACAAAACAAGCCCCAACCCCTCTGTCTCTATAATTACATATATTCTAAATCAATGGAAGAAAAGATCAATCTGGATATAAATGTTTCTGTTTCAAGGTTCTTTTAAGGAATAGTGTACAGTTAATACCTTTCATTTATTATTAGTGTTTACTGTATGAGTTTAGAATGGACTATTGTTGTTTTATGTAGATATTTTTAGTGTGGATGTATGGCTGTGATTTCTATTTTGTGTGACATCTGCTGCTGCTGTCGCTGTCTTAGCCAGGACACTCTTGAAAAGGAGATTTTCAGTCCCAATGAGCTTTTTACCTGGTTAAATAATGGTTAAATAAAAAAATACATGAATAAATAAATGAATAAACCTGAATGTGGGGAAGACCTCTGTTTTACCTTATACTGTATATATGCTTTTTTTTAATCGTCAGAGACAAATTCAGTGCAGAGAAAGTCCCAACTCTGCAGGAGGCGGTGGAGGAATGCATCAGATACCAACTGACCATTTTCTTTGATGTAAAAGATCAACCAGATAAGGTATTGTACATTTATTATCCATCTGATTGCTTCAGATTTTGTCTTGGTTATTGTCCCACACCCTGAAAGGATATTTTTTTTGTGGTTCAGGTTGTTTGTTTGTATTTTAACACTCTAGCAGCAGAACTATTGGTTGAATTCATACCAAATTGGGTTTATATATTTACAGTGACCCAGAGTAGATCTCATTACATTATGGAAGAAGTTGGCCAAAGTAAAAAATATTTATGAATTTTTCAATTCTTTACTAATAATGGGGGGAATTTCTATAAAAGCATTATTTTTGTTTCAATTTACTCCACACTTGGCATATATATATAGAGGATTTTGCTGACATCAACACATGCATAGACATGATAACATCAGCTGGATGGATGCCAAAATAAGTTACAATACATGTGAGGTCCGAGGTCTGTTGTGCCTGGCACCACTTGTTTATGGTATGTTATCATGCATCATTTCCAGGCTGCATCAGCGCTTCATGCTTTGTATAAAAAGTTCCCGGCCCTTTACAATTCCAGCATCGTTTCATCCTTTGAACCCAAAGTCATTTACAAGGTAATAAAAATTAGACTAACCTGCTTATCACTGCCTCTGCCTTTACAAGCCACACATATTTACTGAAGTCTGCCACCTCCTCTGGTGCACAGATGCGTCAGACTGACCCTAAAGTGGTCACAGCGCTCACCCACCGGCCTTGGAGACTGAGTCATTATGAGGATGGCACCCCTCGGACCCTGTCTGCCGTGGTCCAACTGTGGTCTGCTGCTCTGGATGTTTTACTGGACTGGGCCCACCACCACCTCCTGTGGAAGCTCTGTGGGATCTCTGCCATCTTTGTACAGAAAGATTTCATCTCATTGTAAGTGAAATAAAGATAGTTTTCTAAAGTTTATAAAGAAAAAAAGGGGATTTTTTACAATATTACGTGTTATTTTAGCATTTACACATGTGTATTACAACTTACAGACCACAGTAGATCTACAAAAACTTTTACTTACTTTCCACCTCTGGTTACAATACTGTTAAAATGGCTTCTCCTACAGCTTCTAGTACAAGTGTGAGTGAAATTACCATAATGACCCAATAAAGCCTATAAAATGTAACATCTCAGGTTTCAGAAACCATTGGAATTTTTCTAGTTGTACAAGCAGTGGAAGAGTTACAGCTATCCAAAATGAATAAGTGCTGCTGAGTGTGTCAGTGATGGCACGTCAGGTTTGACAGAGTTCATTTCAAGTGCTTTTAGCTCTACCCTCTGTCTCACCTCCATCAATATTTCTGCAAAAACATACCTATCTATAGTACAAAGATCAAACCTGCACCATTTTACACCATTTCATTTTTTTCATCAGAGAAACTCGGCCTGATCCAAAATAATCTGCACATATAGAAATAGTTAAGTAATGGGGCAAGGCAAGGCAAGGCAAATTTATTTGTATAGCACATTTCATGTACAGGACAACTCAAGGTGCTTTACACAAAAACAGAAACAGAAGAAAATTAAAATCATAAAGATGCATTAAAAGACAATTAAAATCAAGACATAAAAACATTTTAAATCAAATAATAATCTAAGTAAAAGCTCCAGTGAACAATAATGTTTTCAGGCCTGATTTAAATGAACTGACAGTTTTTCTCAGACCTCAGGTATCCAGGTAGTTTGTTCCACAGTTGAGGAGCAGAGTAACTGAATGATGCCTCACTTTGTTTCATTCTTATCTTTGGAACACACAGTAAACCTGTTCCTGATGACCTATGACCTCAGGGCTCTGGATGCTTCATAGGGAACCAGTAGGTCTAGGATGTATTTGGGTCCAAGGCCGTTTAGTGCTTTATAGACCAGGAGTAAGGTTTTGAATTCTATCCTTTGACCCACAGGAAGCCAATGTAAGGATTTGAGGACGGGTGTGATGTGGTCCAGTTTCCTGGTACTGGTCAGGACTCTGGCAGCAGCGTTTTGGGGGGGCAAAAAAGGAAATGGATAAAAGTGTTGTTCTTATTAATGCTGTTTCTTTCTTCCTTTTCTTCTTCTTGATCCTAAACCAGGGACTATATCCAGTACTGGGCAGAGCGAGGTGTAGAGGTGGTGGGCTGGACTGTGAACACCGCTGTGGAGAAAGACTACTACCAAGACCTGTTGAAGATCGGTTACATTACTGACAGTCTGCTGGAAGACTGCGACCCCCGCTATTGAATGTTTCACAAAATGTCCAGAAAAGATGATTTAGAACAGAAACTTGTAAAAAAAAAAAAAAAAAAAGCATCAGAAGCTGGAAATTCTGCATAAACCTGCCTAAACCAGTTTCTTTTGTACATTTAGAGAATTTACTTGATAAATAATCACTGTAGACTTTAACTTAATGACGAAAGAATTTAGTCAATTGGTGCTAACTAGCTGTGTAGTTGCATACATCCAAAGCTTAAAATACTAACTTGACTTAATGATTAGAATATACAGTAGTTACCTGTAGCTGGATTACAGGTAATTTTACAATAAATCAACAGAAACAATAAATAAGAATGAATGCTGAATACTTGTTCATATTCTATTACCAGCAGCAATACCTCCAACTTTCCAGGACTACACTTCTTTGGGAATCTTTTCTACCAACAGTACTGAGGCTTTTGAGCCCCTTTAAAAAAAAAGACAGTAGTATACAGTACAGTAACAATAGACATTTTAGCATCACATTAATGCCTGCTGCCATAATAATTAACTCCAATGATTTGTTTCTGGTTTTGAAGTGATTAAATGGGTTGTTTCTTCTGAAGCTTCTACTACAAGATCCGCTGTTGCACTTATATTTGGAAATTTCTAACGTATATTAGCCATATAAATTCCTAACCCATAAAGACCCAAACAGATGACTAAAACCATCTGCTAATGTAAAATGTTAATCTACACATTTTTTTCAATACAATAGTAATGGATAGGATTTATATTGTGCTTTTTTGGCCACTCAAAAGTGCTTCACATTAGTGATCCATTATTCATTTGCTCTCACATGCTCCCTCTGGTGGTGGTAAACTACATACATAGCTACAGTTGCCCTGGGGCAGACTGACAGATGCGTGGCAGCCATTTTGCACCTACCACCTCTGACAACCACCAAACATTCATACACCAGTGTGAGTGACACTGGAGGTAAGGAGGGTGAAGTGCCTTGCCCAAGGACACCAACTGAGCCATGGCCGGCCCTGTACATTTAGATAATTGGTGTAAATGGAGTTATTAATCTTTTCATAGTCATCAGATATGACCTATTTGGACGTTCAAAGGGTAGTTACCATGGAAACTGTCTTCTTCTACAACATGGATTCACCAGTAAAACACATGGAGTTGGATCAATTACAGTGGATGGAGGTGCTTGGTTTTACAATCAGTTAATATATTTGCTGAAAAAGTATTTATTTTTCTTCAGTTTGCTCTTGATTAAAAAAAAACTCAATTTGAATCTAAGCTTTTCTGAACAAATACATGGTCAGTAAGTGATATATAGGAAAACACCTAATGTTCACTCAAAAACACAAATTACAAAGAGTGGTGTGATAATAAATTGTAATAAATCACATAAGAAAAGTAAAAAAAATAAATAAATAAAATTTGGAAGTAAAAGTAGCACTGGGTCTTTATGGGTTAATTGAATCTCAGCAATTTGTGATAATTAATTTATTTTCTGCCATACCAATTGCTAATATGTATGGAACCCAAAAGAAAATTGTAATTGTATGTTGTTAAAAGCTTCAAATTCCCAGAAATATAAAAAAATGGCCTTGCTCTTCAGTCATCTAAAAATTAAAAAATAATCTTTTTTTAGTTCATCCAATCTTGTTAATTAATCACAAATATCCACTGGTAAAGAATGTCTTTAGAACATATGATTGTACTCTTGAGTTGTCGTGTAAATTAAGTTTACAGCACTTATTTAATGTTGTGTTTAAATGAAAATCCTTAATAAAATGTTTTTGAGTCTACTAAATTATCTATACATCATGTCTTAATGATCACTAGGTGAGTTGTAACGTTGTATGGTAAAGCCTGGTTGGGTTGTAAACATAGTTTGGTTTATACATTTACTCTGTGTACCTGATGCTCCCTGTTTGTAGTGTAAACACAGAGATACTGGTCACATGGAGGTTTCCTACAGGAGCTGCTGAAGTGTTTGGCTCATGATTTGAACACATTTTTGAGGATTTAATAGTCTACAGATCTTTATCCAGAAAGAAACCAACTTTAAAAGGGAAATGTTTCATTGGATTCTTCATATTATTGCTCTGTTTCTATCCCCGAGTGTTACGACCCTGCTCATGACTCATAAGAAAAGGGTCCGACACAATTTACAAGCATCAGGAGTGCCAAAGGAAGTAACTTAATTCATTAGCAATTTAACTAGACAAAAACTATTGAATTAGAAAGTCAGTTAACCTACACCTGACTGGTCAACCAAACAGAACTAAAAGAAGGGAAGACACCCAGACCAACCCACAAAGATCTGGGTTCTTCCCTCTACCCTAACAAACAAAGAAAAACACCCAAAACAAACACTTACCTAAAAAGGAAAACTGAAAACAGGACTATCGACCAATCAGGGAAACAACCAAATTCTGCTAAAGAAAAAAAGAAAGACAGGTGGTGGTGGAAGATGACGGCAGCTGCTCCTGCTGCTATGAAACCCTTGTCCTCTACAGAAGATAATAATCCATTGTTGGGTCGCAGGGGAATATTTTAGATCAGTAACTTAACATAAAGATTTTCATCTACTTTTACTCTTTTTTTTATACTAAAATAAAGATAAAATGTGTAGTTTTCATTATTTCTAGGTTATTATGGTCATATTTTACTGGTCTGACCCAATTGAGATCTAATTGTTCTGCATGTGGAATCTGAGAGTCATTTTTACTCCATTCATTGTTATTATCTTGACTGTAATTCTTTCTATGGGCCAGATTGGACCCTTTGGTGGCCCACATGTTTGACACCTGTTGTGTAGGGCATTAGCTTAGCTGTGCTCGACGGCTCTAGCTGTAGCAAATGTAATTTGCTACAGGGGACGGTTTAGTTATGCTCAATGTAACTTTTGGCTAGATTTCCATTAAACTGGCCAATGAATCACAGTGAAGTATAGAGTCAGAGGTGTAACAAAGTGACGACAGAGCTGCTGCCATTTGAAGAGAAACAACCAGAAACAACCATAGAAGAAGAACAACAACAATGATAGATTGGCTGCCAGTGAATCGATGTATAAACGACCCACAAACTACCTCATACCTCACATACCTGCATTTATTTCTGTGTATAAATTTGATGTCAATGCTTGTAAATTAATATGGTGAGAAAATATTTTTGTTCTGCTTCATCATTGAAAAGTTATCAACGTGCAGAATCTAAACCAGGGGTCGACAACCTGTAACACCCAAAGAGACATTTGAACAGAAACTAAAACTCTGGGAGCCCCTCATTATCTTTAAAACTCTCAGCTATGTGTCCCAAGCCTTATTTTTTTATGTAAATGTTTTGTGTGTATGTGTGTGTGTGTGTGTGTGTGTGTATATATATATATATATATATATATATATATATATATATATATATATATATATATATATATATATATATATATATATATATATATATAATTGTAATGCAAGTTTTAATTGAGGCAAAAATCCTCTTGTTTTTCTTAAAGCATTTCAACTTGTTCGTGTTATTCAGATTTTTAAGGAAATGGTGTAAATGTAAACATCAACATAATGTTTTACCCTTATTATTTTACTGGTCCGGCCCACTAACTGAACTAAAACGAGTTTGACACACACACACACACACACACACACACACACACACACACACACACACACACACACACACACACACACCAAGAAAAAAAATAAAATCGTGTGACCTAGTGATTAAAAAAATACAATAATTAAAAAAAAAACATGTATTTTTAAGCTGGTGAAAGAATAAATAAAATGCAAGTGCAATGAATGGATGTATAGCACATATATAAAAAGTACTCTTGTGTTTTTTTCTGAGTTTATTCATGTTTAGGAAGCATTAAAGTGCCAGTATTTTCCTGTTTTTCGTGTCCAGTTTTTGGCTCCACGCCTCAGACTCTGTCCCTTTAAAGCGCCATGGGAGGCGTGTAAGGACGTAGACAAGTGTATCTGCGCTTTGACGGTGTGAGTTCAATGTCTCATGAATGACAGCCTCTGTTTTAGCTGCGTGACATTGTGACTCTACGGGACATCCGAACGCTACATAATTTCCACGGGTGGACAGGTGAAAAGCGGTGGATGTGATGCGCCAGAGTGTCTGGATTTGCGCGTAAAAAGCAGATTATTGGCGCACGGTGGCTGGAAGAGGTTACCAAACCGACCATCCGGTGTTATGTCAGCTCTGGATTTTAGCTTCATACTGAATTTTTGTGCCTAATCGGTTCAAAGGGAGACTAACGCGCAGTTAATAATAAGAGAGAAAGTTTGTGCTCGTGGGCTGATCCTGGAGGAATGGTGTTGAACTTTAAGTGCCTTTAAGACTCGATCTGCTCCACTTCTGTCTGACCTACTGTTCCCACCATCTTCTCACTTAAAGTTTACAGGTGCATGATGTACACGATCACGAGAGGTCCAAGCAAACTGGTCACCCAGAGACGCACAGGTGAGTCAGGACGTCCGCAGAATTAAAATTGATGTTAATCTTACGACTTTACAAAACAAAAACATGAATAACATATAATCTGGTTAGAAACATGTGGTTTGTAAAGTGTCTTTTTTTTTTTTTTTTTTTTTTTTTTTTGGTCATGAAAAGGTCCCACACAGCCACTGGAGAACAAAACCAACGACTTTAAGCACAAACAAACATCTTGGTCTATGCCTGAGTAAGTATTTCACTAAAACATGTAACTAATGCATAATGTGTCAAAGTTTTTAATCAAAATGCAACTTAAACTTTATTATATTGTTGGTATGTTGATGTGAAAATGGCAGCAAAATACAACTTTAGTCTTAAAATGGCAACATTCAGATGCACACCCGGAATATTTCAGACACCTTCACCCTCTTGTTTTCATGCCATTGAACCAGTGTGTTTGTGTGTGTGTGTGTGTGTGTGTGTGTGTCTGTGTGTGTGTGTGTGTGACCTTGTGTGAAAGCATAGTCCTTCATTCAGCTGTTGCAATCCCAAACAACCTTGTTTGACTTTGACAAACTTTTCTTCATTTTGTCCCCTTCAGCCTCCCTGCACCCAAGATAGTTTTCCACCGACCAAATGGTAAAAAGTACCACCACCCTGCCCCAGCTCTCCCAGTGGACGAGCAGCAGGAAGAGAGTTTTACCCCCGCACATGAGGAAAACGTGAGGTTTGTGTATGAAGGTAAGGAAATGAATGAATGGACCCCCCCCCCCCCCCTTTAACTTTATTGAACATTGAATAGAACAAAAGAATTCAACACAGAGAAGGAAAAAAAGTTTTGCCAGGGGCCACAAACAAAAAACATTAAATGCATTACACAAATATAAAGTTTTAATGGCTTTAGTGTTAGTGGAGTTCTTATATTGTGTGAATATATACCAATATTTATGAATATGAAATGTAGCTAATAAAATGATATGGTTAATTATATAATATTGTCTGCTTTTGGAAAGAATAAAAGAAGTGTAATCAAATGGTATATTTTCAAAACGAATAGTAAAACTGTTATCAATAGAAGTAGACAGGAAATGAATGAATGGATTGTCAGACTGGACATGCACAAAACACAGCTGGAACATACGGTCCAGACATGTAGTTTTTTTGTCCTCGTCATTGTTTTACTATCACTACCACGCCATCCACCCCCCTCTCCCAGCGGCTGTGTTCTCCACCCCCCCAGACCTCACCCACACAGCTGCTCTGACACTGATAGCCATGATAGGAACCTACTAGAGGACTGCTTTCACACACCCACATATCATACTCTTCTGCAGACCTCGTGACCCCACACAGTAGCACATGTGCAGAAAGAAACAACCTCAACACACACCATATATTCTAGGGAAGAAAGGTTTCATCCATTTTCAGGAAAATCTAAAAAAAAAAAATACAATAAAATAAAAATTCTTACAGGTAGGAATGGGCTGCATGCAAGGTATCACACCTTATGAGGTATTTTTTGTCCATTGTAGAGATTTTTGCCACACCGTTATACCGTCCATCCTGTAGATAGCAGTAATGCAAAATTTCGAACGTCCGCCTGCTGCCTGTAAGAAGCAGCTAGCACCACAGTCTTCCTAAATGCTATGTTAGCAAAAGCATTTTGTTTAAATAAGGTACAAATCTAAAATATATAGTTTATGTAGTGTACCTTTTGTTATAATGGTGTGTGATACCAACATATTTCGATTCAGGTCCCTACAATTTCATTTACAGGGTGTCTGAAAAGCGAGCTAACAAGCTAACAGCCAAAGTCATGGCAGCCATAGAATTTATGACGACAACAAAAACAATTGTGCTAAATGTTAACACTGCCTTAAAATTTAACACACTGAACCAGCCTTAATAACTGTATGTTACTATATCCAGTTGAGTTACTATTAGTCATGGTATTTGACTGGTGTTGGCAACTAAAATGACTGTTCAGAGTTACAAACTATTTTGCTAACGTTAGCATGCTAAGTGCTGCTACAGTGTTTGCTACCATACCATTGCTACCATTGAGATGTGTTGTGCTATGAATATGAAGAAAGTCTGCACAAATATGAAAGACTGCACTTGGAACTATATGACCACTAACAAACTGTTCGCTGTCTTTTATACTTTATTTATTATTAATGTATAGTATCCTAAAAAGTAAGTACTCCCATTGGCTCAAATTATACCTCATATACATTTTTGGTCAGACCGCCCATTCCTACTTACAGGATGAAAAGGTAAAAAAAAAAAAAAAAAAAATTTGCACGGCGACCTATTTTTTAAGTGTGAGTTTCTACTTACTGGGGGTTTTAATCTCAAAAGAGGCTTCATTTGGTTTGTTACTGTCTGTTTCCTGTGAGGTGTTGTTAAAGCTCAGCCACAACAGCCCATAAACAACCTCAGGGACCTTGGTAAAGACCTGACAAGGACACATAGTAGACCTGACCCCTGTAGGCAAACACCATTAATCAATAATGATAAACCAATGTATGATAGTTTTTTTTTTTTTTTTTAAATCCTTGTATCAGGCTGTTGCGTTCAGTTTAAAAGGTTCATTTTATTTTGAGCCCAAAAAATCATCAAAACATCAATCAAAATGTATTAACAAAAAATTATTTTGCACTCAAAGGAGTGAGAAGAAGTAAAACGTATAAGCTCCCACCCACTTCTTACAAAGTAAAAATTCAATAGATGATTCCGCTTCCTATGATTTAACATAATTTTTTTAATGTCCATTTATCATTAAAACAAAAATGTATGTGTAACATGTGTATATTGTATGAATGTTGTGATGTGGGATTCTCAAAAATAATAATAATTTTAAAACATGGATATGACCAAAGATAACATTAACTAACTGAACCTAAATGACAAAAAAAAGAAGGAAAATGAGAGACATGGAGGAAAAGGGTGTAATAAAGTTGAATACATAAATGAAAATAACCAGATCAGATTAAAAGTACAATTTATCTAAATAAATATGCCACCAATGATAATGCCATTGCTCAAAATACATCACTTTACCATATATTTTCTTGTATTACAGGTTATTCCACATTAGAGACAATTCAGTTTTTACCACATGATGAAAAAGGGAAAATGTTTTAAACTGTTCCAAATGTATTCATAAGTAGGTCAGTAAATTTTATTTATATAGCGCCTTTCATAAAGTCCTTTACAGTTTAGCATAGAATGTCACTAAAAGCTTAATATAAAATAAAATGTGTGACAGACAAAACCACCGTGAAAAAACGAAATAAAAACAAGTCCATAAAACATCAATCCAGACTAAACACCTGCCTAAAAAGATAAACTTTGAGTTCCTTCCTAAAGGAGACATATGATTCAATACTCAGAAGAGGCAGTGGGTTCCACATGTGTGTATAAAGAGCGTTCCCCTTGGGTCCTGAGTGGAACCACCATGATGACCTTAGAGAGCACGAGGGAAAGTTGAGTCTAAAGGAGCTCTGTTATGTACAGAGGGGTTTGATCATGGAGGGCTCAGAAGGTGACAACTAGTGCTGTTAAGAGATTAAAGGACAACTTCAGCAGATTAATTCAGCTGCATTGCTTAAAACTTTTGACTTGTGAGCAGAAGTGCGAAGTAATGACGTATAAATACTATGTTACTGTACTTTAAGTAGATTTTCAGGTATCTGTACTTGAGTATTTATTTTTCTGGCAATAAATATTTGTACTTTCTACTCACATTTTGAGAATAGACAATATTCTAATTATGACTTTTGTCTCATGATTGTGACTTTTTTTTTTTTATCTCCAAATGTTTTGTTTTTTAAATCTCATATTTTACTTTTTAAATTCTCATGAGGACTTTTGATCTGATTTGGACTTTCTCACAATTTTGACTTCTTATCCCAAAATTATGCATGTACTTCTACTTAAGTACAGAATGTGAGTACTTTTGACACCTCTGCTTGTTGATAGTGACGACGCATCCATTTTTTTTATCTGACCCTCATAGAGTCCTTGAGTGGAGAAGTAAGCAGGGCAACCAACACAGAGGGTGTAACTTGCCATTGTCTTTAAATCTCTTAACATACATAAAATATCACTCCAGAAGATATGCAACATCAGCAGACGCCTAGCAACATGTCACAGTAGCATATATGACTGGAAAAGAGTACAAAAGTAGAAAAGTATAAATCTTTTAAATGTGCTATACAAATGAAGTTGATTGATTGACTAATTAACAAAATGGAAGGTGCTGTGAATAGTCTCTAGATGCACTTTACATTTAGGAGCTGGATTTAAAAGCAACACAAATGTGGCGTAGCCTGGTTCAAGGGTACAGACAGGATATTCAAACTGGGGGGGGGGGGTCTGTACTGGAACATATGAACGACCTGGAAATTCTGAATTTATTACATTACAACTAACAGCTGACAGTGGCTCTACAAATGGAATGGAATAGAATAGAGTAGAATTCTCCCTCTCCACCTTCTCTTCCTTTCACCTGTAAGCCTAATGCACTACTACCCTCCTGTGCATGTCTTTCCATTTCGCCTCCCTCACTGCCATCTTCAGGAACTACCTGCAAGCCAGGACAGTTATAACATTTTAACACAGCCTATGAAAATCCAATATTTACACACTGTCATCACACACAGAAAGTCCCTCACAAAACTGCAAAACTTGTTTTAAAACCATTACGTTCCAACTGTTTAACATATTGAGAGGCTGGGGGGCTGTGTATGTGTATGTGTGTGTGTGTGTGTGTGTGTGTGTAGACTAAACCAGTGTATCCTGACTTTCAAACTATAGTTTTGTGTTGCGTGAATGGCAGTCAGTCAACGCCTCTTCTCATAATTTCCTTATGAAACCATATGCTTGCTGAAATCTAACCTAATTAAACATTAAAGCAGCCTTAACTTAAGGCATTAGTGCCATTGACAGTATTTAACATGACTTTTCTACAGGCAGACGACCAGTCCCAGAAGACTAAAGTTTATCTGTAACTTACTCTGTACTATTTTATTTTCAAGGTGATATTACTATGAACAGATTTAAGGTGATATAATGCAAGGCACAGTTTACTTACAGTTGTTGGTTTTTGAAAAAACAATAGTTTTATGCCTTTATGTTCGCCTCATCATGCCGTGTCGGTATGTTATGGGGTCCTGAAGTAGCTGTCCCCATTGATGCCTGGAAAACTATTTGTGGATAACCATGACTACTAAGGTCGAGATGACGCAGCCTGTCCAGCTCAACAAACCAAATATCAGTTGTTTTATGAGAGATCACTGCTGCGCACCTTTACAAATTCAACCTAATGTTAATGAATATTTTGATTTCCCTATGATGTTTGCCTTATCCAGAGTAAGAAAAGTTTTTCTTTTTTTTTAACAAATGTTTGTTAATCCGGGTGTGTCAAGACCCCCCTGACACACCTGCTATCTGCGCCCATGGCCAGATGTGTGTAGGCTCTGAGGTTTAATGACAAACATGGGGACATATAGCAGAGGAAAAAAAAGTTTTCAGATACCCTTAAAATTTGACATGACCTTAAATATATAATGAAATATTTTGCAGAAAAATATTTTTTGCATTTCAAAAACACCCAGTTGCTTCAGAGGCAAACAAATGCAAGTAATTTTTGTGTTTATTGATAAAAAGAAAAAAATAACTAAACTGGAAAACCACTCCAAAAGCATAGACATCCCCCTAAAACTGTTTTCCACCACCGTAGACTCTACAGGCGATCCTGTGGATGTGTTTACTCAGGTGTTGTCTTTTCAGCTTGGCAGGAGGTTGCAGACCAGAGGCCAGAGGACCAAGGACCAGTCCACTATAAGGAGACTGTGCCCAACCCACACATGAAGGGTGAGTGCAGCTTCTCCACTGCAATTATTATATTCATTCAACAGCAACTGTTAAAAGATCAAACTTTATTTATATAGCACTTCATGCATGGTGCATCTAGCACAAAGCGCTTTACATCCACAATTTTTGTAATATAATAAATCTTTATCACAAAGTTATGTACTTTGGCATATGTACTATTTTACTTAGCATTAGTCTTATGGTATAATTGCCTCATTTGCACATGGTAGGGTTTATCACCTAATTAGACGTCCAACCTCCTCCAGCAAAGTGTGGCATCTGTTGTACTTAAAATCTGTTGATATAAAAGTTAGTTGAAATGCAATATTATTCAGATGGTCAGTAAAAAGAAAATTGGATATCGGTCAGATTGTCAAAAAAGAGAAGTCAGATTTGAGTCACTGTATTCTGCAGAGTGAACATGGTCTTATACTCGTGTGTTCAGTCTTATAAACTTTGTATTCATAGCTTATTAAATATGGATAGAAATACAGATTTAAGTAATTCCATACACTAGTGATGTTTTTATCCCTGCAAATAATAAAAAAAAAGACTCCAAATGAAAAATAAGAGTTAAGCCTCTAAACGGTTGTCATCTTCCAAAACGTTTGGAAGATGACATTTTGAAGGCTTAATAACTGTTGAACCACTAATCCTGTCATCAATACACTGAAATAATTTTCATTTAAGCTTTTCAGCAGCATCAGATTTGTCTTTTTTGGACATTCAGAAACATGGCCATCTTCTGTAACATTAATTTACAACATGACAGCGGTATTATATGCTTTTTTTCTCTTCAGTTTTAACAATTTTTTAGCTTATTTAAAACCATCTGGATGGTCAGTAAATTAAATATAGGCAACTAAGATTTTTACAGTCAAACAAATGTTAAAGCTTGTTAAATTTGGAAGTTGACTCAAATAAGTTTCTAAAGGTTAATCATATGGTCATTGGGGGGGGGTTAAATAGATTTTTTTTCCCACCAGAATAAAATGTACTGTATGTTAAGACATTTCTTCCCTAATCCTCTTTTGTATGATTATGAAAAAAACTTGTAAAAAAATAAATAGGAATCAGTTCCTTAATGTAACTTTTCTTAGCATTAGGAAAAAAGTACTTGTAGATACACAGCATTTATTTCATTATGTTAAGGCTTTTCTCATCTTCCCTTCTTTCAGATTTTGTTCCAATTGACCTGGATGAATGGTGGGCACAGCGCTTCCTTGCCAACATAGACAAACTCTCCTGACACTGATGGATTTTGACTGACAGTTAGGAGACACAGCCTGAAGCAGGAGGCCTCACCATGGACCAGAGGAAGCCTAAAAACAGAAGGTTGTGGTTGATCAACATATCCCGATGTGGTTCAGATACATGGACAGCGCTGGGATGCTGACGTAGAAACCACAGATCACTTGAATTGAACTTGAGGCTTTTAACTATGATCCATCCAGTTCTAATTTTCAGTCTGGGATTGATGCCAGAATGCAGCACATCATCTGGAAACTGAGGTTTGTCCATAACCCAACAGTCATGTTACTTTGAAATGCAGTAAAAGTGTTTGCAAGAAGCTCTGCAGTGGTATTTTCTTTAATTATTTTTTCTTATTAGACTGTTAGACAATTCTGCAAGAAATATTTTCACATTTGATATATTTATTTAGAGACCACAAAACCATTTAAATACAGGGGGAAAAAAAATCATCTGACCCATCTAGCTGTAATTGGCTGATTTATTTTTCCTCCTGTTTCTTTTGACTTTCTTTGCACTGAATATTTAGCGTTTAAAAAAGGCAAAAATAAGTCTGACCATGTTTCACAAAATGTAAAAGTACATGTATAGATCTAATTAGAGGCTGTAACTGAACCGACAGCAGATTGAACATGGAGTCGATATACTGTTGTCAGAATGTGGACTTAAATGGAGCTTGATACAGCATGAGGACAACTGTTTAAGAATAAGCACACAAAGGCTCAGTGCAGTTCATTGTCTCAGAGTTTAAGCCTTCGTGTGCTCTCCATCAGCACGGGTGAAACCAGCGCTCACTGGACGGTTTTAATAAGGTGGAAAGGGATGTGATTTTTACAGCTAAAGACCAACAAAAGCTTGTAGTGCTCCACAGAAGCCGCCGTTCTCCAGCTTTTGTAGGCCGCTTAGCTGCAGTAAGTCTTCAGTCTACGTGCGCCATCCTTAAAGTGGCCCAAGCGTCTGCACCGTCCATGTCTGCATGTGTTGCAGCGTCTCAGTGTTTCTCCAAAGCTTTAGTCAGCAGGTCGTTGAGGCGGCCAATCATCGGCCGTGGATCGTCGTTTAAACCAGCCGCGATCATGGCGTTGTCGTAGATCTGCCAAATACAGATTAAAACTTAATGGAACACGCATACCCAAACGGTATCCTGTTTGGACTGCACAAGATTTCAGTGCAAAGGTATGATTTCCGACACTGCCACAAAATTGTAATCAGGCAGTGCATTAACGTTTCCTGTCAGTGTTCTTTTGAATAAAGCCAACTTGAGGGTTGAAAATTATGTAACAACATTTTTTAAATTCAGCAGCAATATTGGTCACCATTTTGTTTTGTTTTTTGGCCACTACAATGTGTGCACTCGAGACTTGCAGGAAAAAAATATTAGACCACCCTTGTTTTCTTTAATTTCTTGTTCATCTTAATGCCTGCTACAGCATGTCTAAACATAATTCATAAGTTTAATTTCAGAGCTCATATCCATATTTTCCCATGGTTTTATTGATGATAAAATAACTTGCGTTCTTACATCTATATATGGCATCGTACTGACAAATAGTGCTTTTAGGCATTTGTGTTTTCTTTTCTCCGTTTTACTCCCATGATACATACAGGAGTTAGTACTTGATTGTATAACCACTGCCTCCGACTTATTTGTACCAAAAAGCAAAATTTAATTTTAAGACATTTTCAAGACAAGCTTGAAGCTACAATTTGGAAACGTATTCTAATATTAAAACTTAATGTAAGAGCTGGTTTTGTCGTGAAATGATCAATACCAATAAGGGCAAATATTTGACAATTCCTGCAGGTTTTTGTGCTGGAAATTCACTCGTGTTCTCACTGTGACACTTAAAATGACCTTGAATATGTCAGATACGTTACAGAATCTAATCTCAGTACCTGTTCCAGTAGAAGTCCTGCCAGTTCAGAGTTTGTTTCCTTCAGCGTGTGCATCTTCTTGATCAGATCATGCCTACCACAAATAAAGATCAATAAATATCAACATATTAAATAATACAGATGTTTAGCAGAGTGCCCCCGTGTCCTACCCTGCATTGATCTCCAGTGTAGGCTGCAGGATCTGGGCTCTCTCCTCAGCACTTCGGGCCAGCTGTTGAGTCCGAAGGAAGTGGCGTGCGGCGCCCATCTCCAGCACTGTGATCATAGCTGGGTGTGTGTCCAGACGTGGGGTTACCTGGGAGACCAGAGAAAACAATGATTTAAGACTTGGGCTTGTTTTCCTTTCATATCCATGCGAGTCCAGTAGTTTTCATTACCTTTATGTTGGTGACTCGGGGGCCCAGAGCATTTTTCATCCACGCCATCAGGTCATCAGCCTGTTCCTGTGTCAGACGCTCAGATGCTGCATAAATTGACACATAAGCGTGAGAAAAACAGCCACAACACAACCTACTGTATTGACTAAAATTCTAGGTAAAAAAAAAATACATAATAGGGGCTTTAACACTGGGTGTATCTAATATTATAATTTCCTGCACAGTGCTGAATATAAATAGTCAGGAAATGTCAGTTACTGTTCTTTACAATAAGGAACATAGTGCAACAAATAGTTAATTCTTAAAAGTGTACAAATACAATGCAGACAAAGGGCTAGAGTAATTCACCTGAATGATTGCACTGAAATAAAAAATAATTAAGTAAACCATGTGAAAGAGGCCAGTTATGCGTTTAAAAGCATGGATATGCAGTGTTGAGAAAAAGTTTTCGGACACCCCATTTGTGATATAATGCGTTAAGAATCATTCTTACGTCACTGAAATCTGTGTATAAGCATTGTTCCCTTTTCCAAACCCACATGCTCTGTTCTGTTGAGGTCAAAACTAGATGTTTCAGCAGAAAAACATCCAGAACATGACGTGTTGAAATCGTTATTTTTTTCTTATGAACAATAACCAAAACTTTAAAAAAAAAAATGCATACATTTGTCTGATGCAGCCACATGTCTTCTGCAAATATTTCATGAGAATATTGGACAAATATTTTAAGAGTGCACGAACATTTTTCCACTACTAAATGTGCATATTTTTGGTGTAAAAATGGGATAAATGGAGTATTGTGAGGGGGACCAGACCAGGTTTGCTGTCCTGGAACTTCTCCTCCTTGTAGTGATCCACTACAATGTCTGTCTCAACTGAGATCAGCTTCTTCTTGTCAAACTCCCGGAGGTGGAGCAGAGTCAGCTCATCAAACTGTTCATAGCAGAACAGCACCTGCATGAGGGAAACAGACTTTAAATGCTGGACTGAATTATTTTTACCACTGACTGTTCATAAACCAACTCTTCCACAAAGCTAATATAATTTACAGCCGCGTGGCTTTTTACCTCCATGTCTTTCTGTTTCATGGCCTCGTAGTAAGGCGAGTGCTCTGCTAGGTGGCGGTTGGGGGCACACAGGTAGTAGATGTTGCGTGTGCCGGCCTTCATGCGGGAGCTGTATTCCGTTAGATTGGTGTGTTCACCTGCCGGCAGGGCAGACGACTCATACCGGAGCAGCTTCGCGATGTCCTCCTGCGTAAAAAGGAGCATGAAGAGAGACAGAAACTCTATTAACATTTGGTCTAGACCAATGGTTCTTAACCCTGGTCCTTGAGGACCACTATCCTGCATGTTTTAAATGCTTTCCTCTTTCAGCACACTTGGCAGTCATTATCAGGCTTCTGCAGAGCTGGATGATAGGCCGGTCATTTGAATCAGGTGTTTTGGAAGTGCAGGTTAGTGGGCCTCGAGGACCAGGGTTAAGAACCACTGGTCTAGACCAAGACATTGCTTAAAGAACATTATTTTATTTAACCCATAAAGAAACAGTCTGACTTTTGTGTCGGTTCCCAAATTCATGTTTCCCCTCACTATTTAACCTTTCCTAAATGATTCATCACATAGCATCATTATATTATCTGCATTTTTTTCGGTAAAAATCATCCATTGTCCTATACTTAATTTGCTGATCATGTAAAGGTTCAACAAAGCACAGTAAATTCAAAGGTTATTTATATCAAAGCTGAAGAAAAAAATGGCTTGTTCAGTAACATCTATCATTGAAAATACAAACAAGTATCTCCAACAATTGTTATTTATTAAACTCCTTGGGGTTTGCTGGTGAATTAATGTCGTAGAAGATGGTGTTTCCACATTCACTACGGAGCCTCTGAACATCCAAATGGATCATGTCTAATGACCATAAAAAGAAGACAAACTTCATTTTACTTGATTTTTTTTTTACATGTCTTAATATTAACAGACAAACAGTTATTAAATAATTTTTATTTTTAGATGATTTTTGTCTAGGAATGCAAATGATCAATTAATCCATTATTCATTAGTTGGTTGACCTTATTGATTTAATGATTAATTAATAAGCAACAATTTTCCTGAGTACCTGAATTTCTCTTTCAATAGGGTCTATAAGAATAAAAGCTAAATATTGTTTATATACTTCATGAACAAAGCATGTCATATTCCTTAATGATTCATTTATTGTACTATTAGGGATAGAGTACAGGCGATTTATTAATTTATGGAGCATAACTAGATATATTCTGTAGCAAAATTCAATGAAATAAATGGATCTAAAGAAAGGCTGTGTAGAAGAAATGAGCATTTCTGACTTTGCATCACTACTTGAAATGATGGTGCAAAATTTGGTTTTGACAGTGGATATTTGGATCTTTATGGGTTAACCAAGTAAGTTAATTAAGGACTCATACTCCTTTTCAGTAATGATGTGGACATCTAGAGACAAATAATCTCACACACATTCACACATATGGGCAGTTTAGATTAATCAATTAACCTACTTGTGCATGTGTTTGAATAAGAATAGTTGGAAAATGTCACCTTCATTTTTATAAAATATAAAATGAAAATGCTGATAAATCACCTTGACATCCTGCTCCTGCGTGGTGACGATTCCCTCCCTCATAAAGAGGCCAAAGTCCTCAAAGAACTTGTTGTATTTCTCAGGCTCTTTCTTGCTCTGGTCCAACAGGAAGCGGATCACCCTCTGCTGCAGAACATCACGCAGCTTCCTGAGGTGAGACAAGAAGGTAGCACAAGAAAAGAAAAATCAGTTATGAATTCAGAGCAAACTAGATTACTCTGAGAGCGCAGACTTCCACAAAGCAATGCAAGGTTTGGATCTGGTTTGTAACTTCTTTGTAAACTAATGTTCCTTGTTCGCTAACGATTTATTTTTTATCGGTCATTAATAATCCCTTAGAGGGTTTAAAAAAATTTCAAAGAAATCCTCAAGATATGGCCATTTCAATTTCCGGCCACGTGTGACGTCACTGACATGATGTGATGTTGCACAATGACCAAATTTCACATGTTAGATCTAATGTGAAATTTGAAGCACAAGATATTGTTGGATTTAACAAAATATGTCAATAACCCTGCTTTAAGATAAAGATCGTACATTTTGCAAATATACCACTTTGAAATTTTACATTGCGGTAAATGGAGAATACATTTCGAAGAGATCCAGAATCCAGGATTCTGAAATCTAATTGATTAGTCCTTGTGTCATTCCCAAGCTATCCTCAAGGTTTCATCAAAATGCGTCCATAACTTTTTGAGTTGTGTTGTACAAAGACAACCAAAGACAGACAAACACTGGCAGAAACATAACCTCCTTGGCGGAGGTAAAAAATGTTTTTTAAAAAAAAAAAAGGGACTCTGGTCCAAACTTTCAGGTGTTAAAATACATTTTAAGGACAATGTTCATGTTGTTCTTGATGCATCAGAAGAAGTGTGGTGTTGTACCTAATGAGGGCGCTCTCCTGCAAAAGTTCTCTGCTCAGATTCAGTGGAATGTCTTCACTGTCCACCACACCTGCGCGCGCACACACACACACACACACACACACAGGTTGGATGGGAAACACTTCAACTGCACTGGAATTAATCTTAACTGTTTACACTTATGTGAAATAAAGTAATCTGAACCATGCATGTTCCTTTTCTATTAATTTTATATATTCAAGGTTTGGATGAATTCCAGCATTCTTTAGGTTTTCAAAGCTCATAATTTCAAGCCTTTTAACAAATCATGAATATTTACATTTTCTAACAAAAGAGAAAAGAAGAAAATTAATCACATCAACTAATGCTACATGATGTGGTATTGCAATAATGATTATTCATTTATAATTCCAATTATTAGTGAAAGGTTCAAAGGAAAAACTGCAAATGTGGGAGACACGGCCAAAAATGTAACTCTAGACTGTTTTCAATGTTTTGGACAATTGCACGGATTAAAGCAAAAAAAATAAAAAAAAAAAATACAATAAAAACTCATCTGACTGAACTTTTTACCGATTGGACATCCAATCAAGTACCCCCCACCCCCACAGGCCAACCCCTTAGAAAACCAATGTAGCCCTCAATATGGAACATACATTTTTGGGGCTGATGCCAATGGAGGGTTAAAAAAAAAAGCAGATATATCAGCCGATATCTGACATTGGCCGATATATGAAATAAGAACATTTATCTACACAGACTAAAAAAATATATTAATTAATTGTGGACATGTGGATTAATATTTGCAGAAATCTTTGTTTATCTTACAAAGATAATTGACAACTTTGCTAAATTCTTTCTAATCTTTTCTATATATTTATTCTGATAGACTAATATTTGATCCATGAGGAACAACAGGTTGTAGGTACAGTAGTTTTTTAAGACAATATAAACAAGGTACAGGTGGAGATACCTCGGAGAAAGCGCAACCACTTGGGCAGGATGTCTGTGGCTTTGGTTTGGATCAGGACCTTCCTGCTGTACAGAGCTACACTGGAGCCCATTTCCCTGCTCACATCAAACATGCTTGGTTTCTGTTGACAGAATTACACCCAAACTTTAAAAAAAACAAACAAAACCCAAGTCAAAAGTAAGAAGAGCTTACTGCCACCTGGTGGCGCAACACTTTACTCCTTCTGCTCACTGATACCTACCTACTCACAGATTAACTTTCAATATTTTTTAAAACATTTCAAAATCTGAAAACATAAATCCAAAATTTAAATTAAGACATCAAACTGTGCACTGCACTTCTCTTCATGGAATTCCATGTGTTAAATTTGGAAAAAAAAATGAAGTGAATAGTGTCTGAGAAATGGAATGGGCAAAACATTTGGATGGATGGACAGAATTCCCTTATATCTACATACCATAAACCCCATCAGACTGGACTAAGAATTACATGAAATAACATCAAAGGGTTGTCATAAAAAATAAAAATAAAAAAAAAAAACTACTGAGGTCCTCACCGAATCAGGAACATAAAAGATGCTACGTATGTTGAGCGGCGCGTCAGCACGGTAATGCAGCGTATAGCGAGGCTTATCATAGGCCTGTGCAATGTAGCGGTAAAACTCCTCATGCTGCCAGTCGCTGATCTCTTTAGGCTCCATCATCCACAAGGCCTGAGGTTAGAGAGAAGAAAAACAGTAATTCGTTTATTTTTGTCAGCTTTAGGTAGCTTTGATCGTGTCGTTTGTTTTGTGTTCAACAGCAGCTACAGAGGTTCCATCATACACTTGAAAAGCCACTGATGAACATGACAAACTAACAGTTAATATGCAAATCAGACTCACCTGCAGAGTGTTGAGCCTCCGTCCATTCAGGAAGATGGGGAAACTCACAAAGTTGCTGTACTTGGTAACAACATCTGAAACATAAAACAGATTTTATTTGTAGCTCATTTGATCGTTAAAGTCATTCATGAAGCAGCTCTGGCAGTTTTACCTTTAACTCTGTCCTCAGACGAAAACTCTTTACAATCATCTTTGAGGTGCAGCACAATCTTTGTGCCCTGTTGAACACCACTGGCTTCAGCAATCTCAAAGACACCAGAGCTGTAAGAGATGGTGACAATGTTTTAAACTCACTAACAGATCCAATTCTGCTGGACAGTAAAATGTTCATCTTCATTTCCCCTTCTTCTTCTTCCTCACCCATCTGAGGACCACTTGTATCCGGGAGCGTCTGGCTCTGCAGACCGGGAATAGACTTCCACGCGATCTGCCACCATGAAGGCCGAATAGAATCCAACCCCAAACTGACCAATGATGGTGCTGCTGGCCTCTGCCTGGTTCTGCAGTGCATCTAAAAATGCCTGTTTAAAAAAACAAAACAAAAAAAAGATTGTGAACCCAGTAAAAGACCCTAACAGTTCTTAACTCGTAACAGACCCAACTATGACACTACTATTTGTACTGCCTTTCAGGCTTTAGCACATTGAGCAGACAAAGTCATCTAATCAATGTAAAGATGAAGCCAGTGTTTGTCCATGTTACCTTAGAACCAGAGCGAGCAATAGTGCCCAGGTTTGCCACAAGCTCCTCTTGGTTCATCCCCACTCCAGTGTCCTGTTAAGAGGGAAAATATTTGTTCAATTCAAACATTAATTTCAAACATGAAAAAAAGAGGAAAGATATTTTTTAAAATTTTACTAAATACAACACAAACTGTTATGGAAAAACTAAGCTTCATTGTCACATTCAGAGCAGTTCTGAAAGGGATCTGGATGAGTTTCCTACATTTAAACACAACATGGTGCTGAAAAAAAAACTGAAAATATCAGTAATCCTAAACCTGCAGAAGTTGTACACCTTCCAGAGACATGGAATTACCTGGATGGTGAAGGTGCCTTTGTTTGCATCGCTCTGCAGGTGGATCTCCATGGGGGCTGTTTCTCCACCTGCCGTGATCAATCGATGGCGCAGTTTTTCCAGAGCATCACTGCCATTGGATATAAGTTCTCTGATGAACACCTGGTGGGATGAGTGGGAGTCAGAGAAAAAGAATTATAGTCATAAACGTAAAACTCAAGTAAAAGCTGGAGATCCTCTTTCCAATGGAATCCTCACCTCTTTTTCAGAGTACAGGGACCTGGCGACAATGTCCAGCAACTTTTTTGTCTCGGCCTGAAATTCATGTTTGGAGAAACTACCTGGAAAACAAAACACAGGACAGTTGCATGTTTACCATGACAATAAAACATGACCTCTACTTCTAGTTACAAAGCTGAGGTCTGCAGCTGGCACCTTGTACAGACTCTGTGTCACTGATGATGGTGTGCAGAGGCTCCTCTTCAGGCTCTTTCTCAGCCTCCTGGGTGCTATAGTATGACTGCTGGCTGAAACCAAGGCAGGAGCTCCATACTCTGGGCTGGCTGCTCCATTTCTGCAGATGTCCTGCCTGTAAATCTGATGATAAGGAGAACAGCAAGATGAGAAAAAGAATGTATTAAATTCTCGAGTGACTGGGGTCTATATTTACAACATTCAAGACATTGCATCTATCAAGATGAAGTAGAAGACAAGTGTGTGATTAAACTTTACAGGCAGTGATTGCACGATTAACGACATGGTGTTTGATGAACAATGAATTGGATAGGAAGATTTCACTAGAATCACGAGTGAAAAGCATGTTTTTCAGACAAATGTAAGCACTTGTGATGTGCTATCCAACTTCATATTTGCACTCCACCAAAATTTCAAACCTAAATGCTATAGTTTTTATTTGACTTCTTTGTCAAATTAATGCATTTTTATATAGATATTTTCAGTAGGTTTGTGATCAGCTTTTATAAGAGGAGAATTAAATGCAACTCAAGTTTTCCAATTACTGGATTATCTAGACACTGCAATGACATAGTTAATGGGGTTAGGTTTTTTTTTTTTTTTACAAATGTTATAGACATACTATATAAAACAGCAAAAATATATAGAGTATGTTAAAATAACTGTAATATGAATCTAAAAATATATAATAGTAAACACTGACAGTGCATATTTTACCTTTAGCGGGTATGTGTTGTTGATACGTTACTAGCGTAGTTTTACTCAAAAGTTTAAAATGCATAACTTCTATATAGTGTGGAATTAGTACTTGTACTCAAGTAAAATATCTGAATAAAGTCCAACCAGTACTTACTGTCTGGACCATGTAGAAACACAAATCTGAAATATTTAGACCGTTAACTGGTTAGTCAAGGCAATATCCATAGTTTTATCCATTACTGCATCAGATGGCAATTGTTTTTACAGTCGTTTTGATGTTTCAACAGTCTTAATGGGTTTTCACTTTGCTTTTAAAGGCGACTGTGTTATACACGAATAAACTGTTAATATACACATTGAGGCTGATACAATACCATCGCAATACTTCCGTGGCAATGGTATGGTGTATGTCAACCACATAAAACAGAAATATCGGCGTTTACAAAGGTTTTCACATAAGAGTTAGTTTGAGGATGATACTTTTCAGTCATCTATTTGCTAGCCGGCTAAGCTAACATAATTTCTGACACATCTTACCTCTAATGTTGGAACGCGACAACACTCGGCTGCTCAGGCCTCGAACACACGGAACCACCCGTGAACTGGTCCTTTGTGAAGAACCGAGGGCGAACCGAGCCAGTAAAAGACAACGGGACATGACGAATATGTAGCAGGGAAGACCTCAGGTCGACTTGTTAAGGGACACACGCTTGAACGTCAAAGCAGACAGGCCCCAATATGGCGCATAATGATGACGTCTTCGGGCATACCCCATACTGCCCGATAATAAATTATAATTTACTGTATTTCATATGTTTAATAAAATATTAAAGTACCGGTAAACACATTATGTATTTAACCTTACCTAATATGCTCTTATTTTATGTTTCAATATCATTATAATTAAATGTTAATTTAGCAAATGTTTTGTAATGACCTTCAAGGTCAAACGGTCAACAAATATAAACTCACAAAAATTCACGTTTAAGTCAAAAATAATGAAAATGATGCACATGGATCTGTCATACTGATGAAGACCAAAGTTTACCATTTCTAAAAAAGAGGAAACAAATAAGATTAACAGTACTTTTATGATGAAACACAAACACACACCAATTCATTTATCCAGGTTACAGACATCTTTCACAATGAGATTCTAAATAGATTGGAATTATTTTAATCCTACTACTGATGAAAACTAACCCTTTACAAACAAATAAATGCAAACAGAAAGTTCTGTGGCACACAGGTTTATTTAACAATATGGTATATAAGTACGAAATGAGCCATTTGAACCAGTTTGTACAGTGATTTCATTCTTATTTTCTGCATATTTACAGTACTGTCTAGCTGCATGACTTACATTAGAGAACAGTTCATCAATTCAAGTTTAATGCAAGAGAGAAAATGATGCACAAAACTCTCTGAACACAAATCAGCAGTCAAACAAGTTAATTCCCACCACAGGCAAAAAGAGGTTCAGGACTTAATGAGAATTTCTTTAGACTGAAGAAGAGACAAAGCAATTTTTAACATCTGCAAGACAAATACTGGGCCCAGGCCAGTAAAAAACAACATTCCGGCACCTGTGAACATTAACAAGCTTCAATGCAGGTTTCTCTTATACCTGCATTTTGTGTTTGGGTGTGTGCAATAGTTTCTAAATCTATACAAATACGTTAATCTCCCATAGACTCTGCAACAGGAAAGAAATTAAGGCTTTCCCAAAGGCAGTCCTTTTGAAAAATGGCATATTAGAATAAATTAGCCAGGAACGGACAAACTGAGCAAGAGGTGAAACCTGGCAAAAAATTTCCAGACAAATAATTTTACAGTCTTCTCAACACAAATAAGATATTAATTTGCAAGGTACAAAATAAAAAAAATTGAATCATAAAATGAAATTTTTTTTTTGTTTTCAGAAATTTTGTTAAGAAAGTCAATACCATAGCATAACAAATGAAAAACAAATTAAAACAACACAAAGACCAGAGCAAATTCTTGCAAGACTGGTCTGAACCAAAAATATATTCTTTGTGTCTTTGTTGTCTTCTTTTTTTATCAGCAATTATTAAATCACTCTGTGTTGGAAGAAAAAGCAGTCCTTTGATTTAAGGAAATGTTCACAGTCCATAGGCCTTGTAGGACTCATTTCTTTGTATTCATTTTATCTTTTTACATCTGCGAATACAAAATATTCTCAGCTGATAACAGAAAAAGGCCTTTCTTCTGTCACAAAATGCTACAATCCTTCAACAAATTTCTCCAGCGTGTCTCCCGTTGTGTCACCCACAATACTCATGTCATTACTCAACCCCCGGTTTGGTGTGTTAAGTTGGGGGAGCATAGCACTCTGCTCTGGTGTACCCATGTGTCCCTGTTCCATGGCGCTTGACATGGGGCCTCCGAGGCTAGGGTGCGGAGAGCTGGAGTGGAGGGCACCGTGCTGAGGTGAGGGCTGCGGCTGTATCCGCGGGGAAGGACTGGAATGGGGGGGCTGCTGTGAGGGGGGGCGCGGTGATTGCACAGGGGCTGGGGAGCGTACTTGGTTTCCTAGGGTGTTTGCCATCGTTTGGCCCGGTAAGTGAGCTCCTCCTTGGGCTTGGCCTTGAAGCATGTGGGGTTGTGGACTCATTGAATTAGCCTGTGCTGGAGAGCCCATCTGCTGCTTCAGCATCTGCTGCTGCTGTTGCTGCTGCTGAAGCATGCGCTGTTGGAGAAGGTTCTGAGATCCATCCATACCCATACCAGGTTGGCCCATTTGGGATGTGGGTGGCAACTGGCCCATGGGCCCCCCACCCCCTTGCATAGCCATTTGCTGCTGCATACGAAGCTGGGAGTAGCTTGCTGGCCCTGGCTGCTGTTGGGGGAACTGACCATGGGCCTGAGGCATTCCTCCCTGTTGCTGCTGCGCCTGCTGTTGCTGCATCTGTTGCATTCGGAGCAGCTGTCTACGGTACAGCTGGGGATTGCCATTTTGAGCAGCATTCATCATCTGGCCTTGGGGGCCCATGGGTGCCATGCCCTGAGGCCCTGGTTGTTGTTGTGGAGGCTGCTGCTGAGGTGCCATCCCTGGTCTCTGCTGCACCTGATTCGCCATTGCTGCCATGGCCTGCATTCCTGCCTGGGACCCCAGCATGGCTTGAGGGTTCTGCTGCTGCTGAGCTTGCTGCGGCGGTTGGGGCTGGTTGGCCTGGTATTTCGCTGTCCTCTGTTTAATGAATGCAGCCATGAGGTGGGGGTTAGACTTGAGGATATTGAGGACCTGCTGCTGCTGCTGGGGGGAGCTGGGAGATTTTAGGGTGCGCAGTAATTCCTGCAAAGCGCTCGGCGCAATGTTGCCAGGGATCCCCCTTGGCATGTTCTGCTGCTGTGGTGTCATGCCCTGTGGTGACGGCCCCTGGGGAGGCATAACCCCAGGCATTTGCAGACCCTGTTGCTGAGGCATCATGGGTCTCTGCATGAGCTGACCTTGCTGGGGCATCGGGTTTCCCTGAGCCTGCTGAGGAGCCATTGGGCCCTGTTGAGAAGGGACCTGTGGCTGATGGCCCTGGGGATTCTGCATGGGATTCTGCATCCCTGGACCCCACTGTCCTTGCTGCATAGCCTGCATCACCTGAGGGCACCGTGGTCCCTGCATCATTTGCATCTGGCCCTGCATGGGCCCCATCATTCGCGGGAGGTTCATGGGCATACCATTCAGGCCATAATTCTGCTGTTGTTTTGCCTTAGCAACCATCTCAATCTGTTTAGCCACCTTCAGGGCTGCCAGCAGTGGCTGCTGTTGTTGCTGCTGTGGCTGTTGAGGCAGAGGCTGCTGCTGGTGTGACAGGTTAGGCAGGGGTGACTGCTGCGGATGAAGAGGGGATGACTGAGGCCCAGGTTTGCCCTGTGGGACAGGAGTGGGAGGCTGGCTGTTGCGTCCACTGTTGGGGAAGCCTTGGGCAATGTTGACCGGGTTTGGTGGTTGTTGCTGTTGGGGCTGGTTAGGCAAAGGCTGGGGGGTCTGGGGTGTATTAGGCTGCTGCCCAGAGTTGGGGGTGTCAGGGGCAGCTGAGGTAGGTGGAGACGGCATGGGCATACCCCGTCCAGCCATCGTTGCCATTCTGCGGCGCATCATCTGAGCTTGTTGGAGCCTATGCTGCAGCTGCTGCTGACGGAGTTTGTGCTTAATGTTGAGACAGAAGGGAACAGGACACTTGTTCTCCTGACAGTGCTTGGCATGATAGCAACATAAAGCAATGAGCTGTTTACACACAGGACAACCACCATTGGTCTTGCGCTTGCAACCCTTGGTATGTTGAACCACCCTCTTCATCTTCTGACATGATGGCAGAGAGCAGTTGGCGTTGCGGCACTGACAGGCATGCACCAAGGACTGGATACAGCGCTGAATGCTGAGACGTCGGCTCTCCTGTGGGCTCTTGGAGGCCTCTCCACCCTGGCCGTTGCTGTCATCATCTATACCAAGACCCCACTTCACCATCTGATGCTCATGGCCCTTAGCATTGTAGCAGTTAATGCATAGGTCATAGTCCTAATGGTTACAATGTAGAAAATATTAGTAAAGTGTCAAATTTAAATGATCCAAACATTGATATAGTTGTACATTTGAGTTTTGAAGAATTATGACTCCTTACCTCACAGACAGTGCAGTGCCAGCGAGTCTCTACATGGTGCTTGCACTCATTGCAGGTGTACACAAAACGGTCCTGGCCCTGGTTGTGCAACTCCACCAACATGCACATTGTACTCCACTTGCATCTTCTCAGTGAGCTAAACTCCCAGTGCTTGTCCCTGGCCAAAGTCAGAAAGGCATCACGGCCATCCATCAGGTCACAGGTCAAGAGAGGGTCGGGATCCATGATAGGAGGCAGGGTGTTAATGACTGGCCCAGCATGGAGGTGAATAACAAAAAACACCTGGCAACAAAGAGCAAAAGGAAATACATACTTAGTTATCAAGAGTCATTGTCATCCGTTATGATGGATCTTTAAAAAAAAAGTAAACCTCTTAACTTTTATCCATATATGTTTTGTCATACTCTGTCTCATGTACTATATGTTCATAAATGCATGGACTGCCGTGTTTGTGCTGTTCCCACCTCCTTATGTTTCTCCATCGTGGCGTAGAGCTTCTGGGACAGATCATTGGCTACATTCGGCATCCCAGGCTTTTTCTTGTTGGCTCTGCTGACGCTGCTCTTGTTTTTGTTGGTTTTTTTGTTATTCTTCTTTTTGGCATTCTTGCTGTCAGTGTGGGTTCCCTTAAAAAAGATGGACATGATCATTTAGAGAAGGGAGTGCACAACAGACAAGTTGGGGTTATGCAATTAGTCTGAGTGGTTATTCAATGCTTAAGTGGCTGCTGAAAGCTTTTATATAATGAGGACTTGAGAATGATAAAATCTGAGATGAGACAGATGCTGGAAGACCTGTGTTCTACACCGTTTTCAAATAATGAGTCTTCCTTTTTAAAAACCAAGTCTAAGAGCTCAATCTGTTTATCCATGCATCTCACCTCTGTAGTTTCAGAGGAGGCTGTGTTTTCCTCCTTTTTCCTCTCCTCCTCCTCCTGCTCCAGCTCCTTGATGCTCTCCTCCAATACATTGGGCCAAAAGTCACCCTCAAAGTACGGCAGCTCATAAGCACTAGTCAGCCTGTCTTCTGTTGCTTGCTTGAAAATGTCCTAAACCGAAACACACAAGATGTCCGTCAGCTGAGATGGTGATAACATTTGGCTTGTGGACATCACAGATGTAAATTAAAAATCAGTTTGCTTCTTGACATAAACTTCCAACAGGTAAAAGTGATTAAAGTGATTACAGTGCAACAGGAAAGATGCTGCTCAGTGGAAATTAATGTAGTTAAAATTTGGATTTCTCTCAATTATTTCCTGTAATAATTGCTGTCAAACAGAAGGGGGAGCCCCTCCATTCTGCAAAACTCACAAGTACATTTATTGCAACTCCACATGGCACGTCAGAGCTCATCAAGTTGATTAAGTTGTTATGGTTCTTAAAAGACATCCATAATTTTTGCAGGTTTAAAGAAGTTGATTTCAAGACATTTTAAGACCATTATGTTGTTTAAGACAAACTTCATGTACTCAGGCCAGACTTTGGTAAAGTACATATAGTGATAATAGGTGTTTGCACATCTTACATATTATGACTTTCCATGAACTTGAGGCCTTTATTCTAAAGGTTCCACTTCTTTTCATTTCCATCCTTAAAATATTTTTTAGTACCTGTGGCCTATGATTAAATTTTTTTTGCATCTTGGGACTCATTTTAAACTATGGTGACAAAGATATGTCTGACCTTATAATCGTGTAGGATCCTCTCAGCAAAAGCTTTATCCAGCATCTTTCTGTACCACTCCTGTAACCTCTTGGGCTTTGGGATCTTCTGGTCAGGAGGATGGCAATGGAAAATGTAGTCATCTCCTTCACTAGGTGGGCAGGCCCAGATGTGACCCATCACATACCTGGGAATAACAAAAGTTATTAGGAATTCCAAAGCAAAAGACTTCAAAGATACCTGCCAGGCTGTAAAATACCATATTGTGTAAAGTTACACACCCCAGTTTCTTCACATACTCCAGGTAGCCTATTAAGATCTCATGGTACACTGCAGTCCTTAGCAAACGTGGTCTGAAGAAATGAATACTGTCGAGGTATGATATGTAAACCCGTCTGCAATAAATGGAAAATTTGTTATAACATGAGATCAAAAAAAAGATGGTTGACAATTTGGTGTGTTTGCCATCATGTTACCTTGTATTTGGAAATGGGCACTCAGAGCCGTACTCCTGGACATGCATACCAAAGAAACAGACGTCAACTCCATCGATTTCTTCAAATGCAAAAAGTGCTTTGGTTCTGTAAGGGAAGCTCTCCACCATTTCGCCTGAGTCTACAAACCTGTGAAAAAACAAGCAGGTTCAAGTATGAACATTGGCTTTTCAGTCGCCACTTTTACACAGAGATGCTGGAAAAAAGGTGAGATCATGATCCCACCTTTTTGACACTATTAACTGATTTCCACAGCAAGGCCAAAGAAGGTGAAACAAACTGGACTTTTACACAATGGACCCACATTCCAAAATCAAAAGGGCAGTGAAGTAACACATATGGTATATAGTCCTCCACGAGAAGTGACAACAGCTGATGGACCTGGGTGTCTCCCCAGTTTGACATATTTTTGGACATGTTGATATGTTTTGTTTTGTTTTTTTACTGTGCACAACCCACACTCATTTGTAAATCCCTCCAATGTGGGGGTCGTAGGTCAACAAAACTTTATGCCCTAGTTGCACAAAAAAGATTTTCCCTTTTACAGGGTGTTCTGGACGATCCATAGTATTACCAACATACATAAGACATTCAAATTTACTGTATATTTGGAGATATATTGAGCAAAAAATAAACACTAACAAAGACTACTATGGAAATTAAAATATGCAGGACTAGATTTGTGCTCATTCAAAAACAATTTTATCAATATTAGCAACCAAAAATTTGCCTAATTCCAACATTTGTATTTTTTCTATATATGGACAATAGTGATGTACTAAATTATGAGAGGGGCCATTAAAAGAGTCCAATTTTCATACATTGTCATCATTCACTTGTTGCTGAATGATGATAATGGGTGACGGGTGAAGGTGGATGCAAAATACTCATTTGCTTTCAGACAACTATATTTGCAATATTCTGAAAAATGATGATAGAATTTTTGCATGATGACTAGAAGTGTGGAAATTTGTTTGTTCAAGGAATGCACCAGGATACAGATATCATAATTAAGTACTGGATTAAGAGTCTTGTTTAGACCAACTCCGTATATAAAATCATCAGATAATGTTTGTTATGATATGAAGCTATATAAATAAAATTTGAGTGATTAATTGATAATTCAATTAAAATGGTGAGGTCAGTGAGGCTTCACACACTTTCTTTTAATGCACTGAAGGACCTGAGTTTTTTATGTTTATATACTATGGTGGAAATCTCAGGCAGTCATTATAAAAAGATAAAGCTGTTGTCAGTGTTTATATTTGCAGTCTTTATGAAAGTACTTTTTAAATAAAACAGGGTTCAGATGAACTGACTTCTTGTATTAAATGTAAATATGAATACATAAATAAACCATATGTACAGTAACATAGAACACAGAGGATACAATACACTGAAATACATCAAGTCTTGTGAACTGGTAAATTGTATATGAAATCCAGTCACAAGGCCATTGAAGGTTCACATACCAAAAAAACTAACACACAAATGAGGCTTAATGGCTCAAGTATGTTTGAAGATGTCCTCTACTATATTCACATATTTACTATCCAGAATGTCAGAGGCTTAAATATAAATAAAAATACTGTAACAGCTGATTAAAACCTTACCTAGACTTCATACCAGGCTTTACATCCACAGTTTTATCAGAGCTGGCCACAACTCGCACAAACACTTCTCCAGCTTCAGGATGGTTTTGCCTTTTCAAGTATTTATTCACTCTGTCTTCAATGTAGGTCCCTAATCTCGTAGACTGCAACCCTTTACAAGGACAAAACATTCAAGATTAATGTAAGAATTAAATATTGGTTCAGTCTGATTCACTATCTATTGCACACAACTTACTTCTGGCTGAGAACTTGTTCTCCTTTCTTGTTTTCGCAGACTTCTTCAGACAGTTGTCACAGATAAAGCTAGAACAACCATAAAGATTATTTAATGTCAGTCTTTTCATCACAGTAGATGAATCAGTTGTTAAGTGCTTAATTTAGATAAAAGATGTAAAATGTGTGCTTTACATATTAAACCGCTAAGAGCAGTGAGAAAACATACCCTGATGGCCAAATGACATCATAGTGCAGCACACAGATCTGATGCATCTTCCTTCCACAGTCTTTACATTCAACAAACCTGCAAGAAAAGGAATATGGTTACCTTTGTTTTGGGACACCAGTGAAAAATCACTGCACAAAAACAAAGAAACAACTACTATCCAGTGGGTACTCACGGCTCAGGATCCAACATGTCGTTTTTCTTCTTTTCAAATTGCTCTTTTGAAATCATGCTGCATGAGGAAAAACCAACAATAAACACCCAAATTCACTTTGGCACCTCTGAAAGTATTAACTCCTTCCTACACAATCAAGTTGAGGAGAAAAAACACTGATAATCTCACATGACCTCAGGCAGTGTGCCGTCACACCGTCCGGGTAACTTACGTCTGCGGCTGTGCCGGATCATCCCCCAGGGTCACACTGTTTCCCTGGATCTCGTTGAAGCACTTCTCACAGAAGTGATACCTGTCGGCAATAAGGCCATATTTGGGTGAACTGCAGCCAGCACACACAGTAGTAGCACAGGTAAACCGGTGCATAGGTGGAAGAATGCAGAGTGAATGGAGCACAGGGCAACAACCGAGGACGGAGCATGGACAGCGAACAGATGGAAGGACACACACACAGGCAGAGGCACAGGTTAGTCACAATTGAAATGGTCATGATCCAGCCACATTCAAACTGGAAAAGACTTGGGGACACACATGCTAAGTTCTGTTAATGATGGCAAAAGAATTTCAACAAGAAATGAATGAACACTAGGAACTACAGTTTACTGACACTACACAATCAAGTCGCATGCTTCAATATATTTTAGACTATCACATGCATGATGAACTAATGAATAAATTAGTGAAATGGTCATGCAAGGGGAGACAGACTGACTGAATGCATATACTTGTGTATGGGTAATGTTTAAATCCATTTATTTAATGTGTTTTCAGTGCTCACATACTTAAGACCAAATGAGAGGCTAAATTATGACATACTTTACTGCACCCTAAATATTTTCACCTTGATAAAAAAATGATTGAGTAAAACCATATAGATATTAAGTTAAATATAACTAACTTAAGTATTGTATGATTAATTGGTCAGCCTGGCTGCATTTTGTAAAACGCAAGAGTAGAATGGTATTGCGTGACAGTAAAGTGCAGTAACGTAGTTTGTACTCCAGGGGGAACTTTGGTGCCAAATTTGAAGCACAATAGAAAAGTATAAGAGCCATGAGGCTCAACTACATTCAACCTGCTTGACCACACACACTAAATGACATCGAGTGATATCTTACCCATCGAGTAAATAACCTCATGGCTATGTATAGTGTGTTTGTTTTGAAAAGAGCATCATTCTCTATGATTCATGATTGAAAATGCAACTTCATTGCCTCTTTAGAACTAAGTCATCTTTGCATTCATCAGTAGACCTCTGAGGAGTCACGCAGGTTTACCTGTTCTGGTAGCTGTAATATGTGCCATCCCTGGAAATCGTACACAGCTGTTTGCCATAGCAACACAGCGTCTGTGGTGAGAATTCGTACTGTGGAAACCAAAAGAAATGTAAGATTCTTGATGTTTTAGTAGACATATGTAGAGTTCAGTTCATATGGAATAAAAGTCCATTTGTATGTAAACATAAAACTGAAATGACAAAAGTGTATCAAATTTAGAAAGAGAAGTCTTTTTGTTGACTTCTCACCATAAAAAGCCTCACCTTTCTTCCGCAGCAGTAGCCCAAGACCTGCATGACGGGATCAATCTCTGACTCGAACACCTCTGCCAGTTTGGTGCAGTATTTGTAAACACGGGATGTTTTGCGGTTGTACAACCAGGCATTGTTGAACATGAGCCACACATCATCCACATACTGCCATGGCTCCTGGTACTGACCAGTATCCAGCTTCCGTTTGATAGTAGATAGGTCAATAGGATTCTTCACTATGTCAAAGTAGTCCTGTAGAGCAAGTGATGGACATTTGTAGGCATCAACACTCAGTTTTAAGTCTTTGTGTGGATGCTGTACTATTAGAACAATTCTGTGTGTGTGTGTGTGTGTGTGTGTGTGTGTGTGTGTGTGTGTGTGTGTGTGTGTATCCAAGTGTGGACACTCACAGGGATGCCAAGAAGCATCGGGTCTACAGGTTGTCTGAAGGGCAAAGACTCTGGGTCTTGCCTGTACAGGGCCTCAAGTGTTGGCATTAGGGCTTGTCTTAGCTCCTCTGGCTTAAAAACTAAACAGACAACCAAAATGTTAGAAAAAATCCACTTCACACCAGACAGACAACTTAAGATAATTATATAACACTGTACCAAGTTTTATTCATCTATACGTACTGATGAATGAGCCCTTTAGCAGGCTTAAAATAGAGACGATGTGATGCTTACCTTTTTTGCGAGCCTGGGTGGTGGAGGCTGTTGATGTGCTGTTGGCCCCACCGTCCTCCTCTTCTTTGGGTTCTGCCTTCATCTCCGGCTTTTTCTCCTCAGTTTCCATTGGTTCTTGCTTTGGCTCTGCTGCATCTGGCTCCTCTTTCTTCACCAGTGGGGGTTTGGTATCTTCATCCTTTGTAAGTACAACAATAATTTGCAGTAATTTGTAAAAGTGTCTCAAAATATAGTGTTGATACATTTGGAGGGAAACATTGCAACTTCAATTAAAGAGTGATGAAAGTTTAAACCAGTGGCTAAAATAAAATGTTAAAAAAAATCCCATGGTATGTTTTGTTGTTGTCTTTCTCTCATTTCCCCTACAATACAATTATTTAGTCTTATTTTTTTGCTCCTGCTCATCTTCAATCCTAACTCAACGTGTTTTACAGCTTAAAAAAACTTAAGCCATTAACCTAATGTTGGATGGAACCAGTCACTCACCTCCATTTTTATATCCATCTGCTTCTTGCCCGAGTTACTATCATCTTCTTCAGATTTGATTTCAGGTTTGGTTTCAGTGCTGTTCATGTCAGGCAAGGCCTGCTGTGAGCTCAGCTCAGCCACAGAGCCTGGGGTGGGAACTCTGTTGTCGATGCTCGCTGCTGCCTGGGACATCTTACAACATGACGAAATTTTGATTATGTTATGAAAAGCCATGTATGATAAAAATGATAAATATTTTTTTAAAGGCTATAATAAATATATAAATATAGATGCACACGCAATTGAATATTAACATAAATAACTTATAACACTCAAGTATGAAACTGGGTTTCTTTGCAGTATTGGAATGCTTATATATTTTTTAAAAAGCTACCGTTACATAATCATTTTACTATTTGGTCAAAAATCATTGATTGTGGGAGGAGCCCAAGGAGAGAAGCTGATGTTTTGCACCAGCTAATGGGGATCCTAATAATAAAGAAGCGTCATGTAAAATGCTTGGAAGAGAACAATAATACAGCTGCTCACCGGTGTGCTAGGGTGCTGTGCCTGCACTGAAGTGGGCTGCTGTATTTGGTTGGGGGGCTCAGGCTGGGGCTGCAGGGGTGTGAGCGGCTGGGGTGGGTCAGGAGGTGTACTCATGGCTGAGGGGGGGCCAGGGAGGCTGCTGGGTATGTGAGTTGGAGTTGAGGAAGGCCCACCCGTGGAGGCAGGGGTAGAGGGCTGGGGTGGCACCTGGGCTTGCACAGGAGCGTGATGCTGTATCTGTTGTTGCTGCTGTTGTTGCTGCTGTTGCTGCATGCTGGCAGAGGCATTGGGTGGAGGAGTAGTACCCAGGGTGGGCTGGGCTCCAGTGCCACAGGGCAGCTGGGAGCTGAGTGAGCCCAGTGCATTCAGGGGAAGGTTAGAGTTTTGTGGCTGCTGGCACGGAAATAGATAAACACAGAGTGGACAGTTAGTATACACCAATACATAACACATGTTGATACTCTAAAGGCACATAAAACTTTGGCGTCAGTTCCTTTACCTGTGTGACACTAGTCTTAGGTAATGATTGGCCCAGGCCAACATTCACATTCATTGATCCACCTGGGGCTGCAGGGAACTGAGTTTGTTGCAAAAACTGGCCCTGGTTCGTTGGCTGAGCTACCATATTATTCGCATGACTACCCATTATTCCTTGAGTTTGAGGCATCCTTGATGGGGACATGCTCATCTGTAAATTAGAAGAGGGGTGAAACACCAAGTATGAATTTAATATATAGCAGCAAAGTATGAATAAAATGTATTGAACCTGTTTATCATCAATATCGCTACCCCAACTACGCTAAATTCCCAACAATGTCACTTTGACAAACAGTGGACTCAATAGGAACAGTATTGTGCTGCTGTTCTAAAGCCAAGGGACAACAAAATGTAAGAGTTTTAAGTCACGCCATTGGCTTTGCTTGGATTAGATTATACTGTGGAATATAATGCATGTAATGCATAAACTGAGAAGAAGTTTTAACAACCAAAGACAGCACATCCTATGTTGATGCTTTAAAAGTGTCACAACAGTGTCACAGACAGCACTGAGGAGGAGGTGAAAGGATAATGATAAGAAAATGGAAAATTACTACAGATAGGAGACTAAAGATATGTGCAAGACAAGTTTTAGACAAGTGGACAGTGAATAATTATTCTAAAAAAATAATAAAATAAAATAAAAAATAATAATGGGTGAGAAGAAAATATAATAGAATTAGCACGACCAAAGATTTGTAATATATGGGGAAACACAGAGATCCAGAAGAAAGATCTAACCGCTGGGACGGAGCTCATGTTCATCTGTTGTGGATGGTTCATGGGGGAAGGAGCACGTGCTCCCATGGGTGCCTGAGACATCTGCGTGTTCTGCATCGCCATTGGGTTAAACTGATTGATTCCTGTGGGAAAAACACATGCAACACATGTACATCCTTTTATTATACCTGGGAATTCTGGTAATTTAATATTCTTCATCCTTCTGGGATAGAAGAGGAACTGAACCACCCAACATATATTTTAAGTGTGCAGGAAACTGCATTCCACTTACTTTTAATTTTCAATGGTGGTTTACAGACGGTTATAGTATTTTTTTTTTCAAAACCAGGATGTACAGGGCCTTTTCCCTGATATGATAATGAAAATGGGTTCTTACATACCTTGCGGCACCTGCATACGGTTCATTATCTGATTTGGCATGTTGGGCATAGGCACAGGTCCATCTGAAATGAGATACATTAGTATATAACATATTTATGACAGCAAAAAAACCGAATAAATTTATACAGATAAATAATTATATTGATTTATCAACAAGTTTAGAAAGTTTATCTACTAACTGGGAGGTCGGACAGCCTGTCCTTGGCCCATAGCATTAGGCTGAGCCATTCCAGGTTGCTGGGGCCCAGCTGTGCCCACCATACTAGGCTGTTTTTGAAGACGTGAGCGCCTCTTCTCCTCCAGTTCCTTTTGAATCTTGTAGATCTTCTCGGCTAGGAAGTGGTAATACTCATCCTACAGAATATAATGCCATATTAGTAAAGGTAGGCAAGACATGTTTAAAGCAATTTTTTACTGTATTCCTTGATTGGTGCTCGCATCCTATCGGGGTAATTTTCTGTTTATCCTGAGTAGTTGGCAGTTACCTTTTAATATAATAACACATGTTTTACTATATATATATATATATATATATATATATATATATATATATATATATATATAATGTGCATAATAGTGTGATAAGAGAAAGCACAACTTAGTTACCCTGCTGTTAGCTGACTCATACATGTCACCCTCCACCTTGCGTGCATATGCCACCAAGTTCTCCATTCGCCGGTCCTTCAGCGCTGCGGGATCTGGGGTGGGGAATATGGCTTGTACACTGCAAAGACAAGCAGCAAACATATATGGCAATGTTACAAAAAGCTTTATTACATTTATATTTCACAGAACCTGAGTATTTATATTTCATTAAGTATAATATCACAGTTGTGCTTACAGTTTGTGCACCAGGTGGGTGCGCAGGTCCTGAGTGACATGTTCATGCCAGGCCTTCCTTACTCCACTAGCAGAAAGAGGGGTGGCAGTTGGCAGGTTTCCCATGCCTCCTGCTACTGACCCATCTGGCATCAACTGACTGGAGAACAGAGGGAGGAAAATTGTGCAACTTAATCTAAAAGGATAAAGTATGAGTAATGCCATACATTACTGCTTAAACAAACCAACTTGTACATAACCAGAAATGGGAGACAAACCAAAAGCTAAATTTAAAAAGGGTGCTAGGACAAAGGAGATTAAGATCATGTATGTCAACAGAAGAGGTACACTGAAAGTCCTGATAGCAACAGCCTGGTTTGTTATTATAGTAAGTGTGTCATACAAAGGATGAAAGAGCTCACTTGTTGAGTGAAGAGGGCAAAGAGGAGTCGGAGTGCATCCCAGCCTGATCTGAAGTAGGGACACCCATGCCTCCTGGCATCTGGTTCATCTGATTAGTGCCTGAAAACCACAGGTCACCATTTACATGAATTCGTAAAAATGGTTCAGTGGTATATGTATTGCATTGCTATCCCTTGTATGTAAATTTACGGCTTAAATCAAGCCGATTCACCACCTACCTAGGGTGTTCATAGTACGCAGCTGCGGGTGTTGGGGACCCTGTGGGTTTTGCTGTGTAGGTCCCTGGCCCTGGTTTTGCCCTTGAACCTGAGCAGGGGACTGGTTCCCATACGGCAGGCCCAGGGCTGCATAGGCCCTCTGCATGGAGCTGGGGTCAATGTGTGTGGCAGCACTGTTGATGGCTGTGGCACTGGGACCAGGACCCACATTGCTGATGGGGTTCTGCAGACCAGCCCCCGGAGAACTGAGCATAGCTAGAGAGAAGAGAAGGACACATTCATGACATGGCAAAGTCAAATAAATAATGAATTTAATAAATGCCTCACAATAATGACAAAGTATATGCTATAAATATAACCATTAACTGCAAACATTTACACTTTAATAATTCACTTGTATCTATTTTCTGCTTGGTTTTTTTGTGCACTTTGGTTTTTCTTGTATTTTGCTGCTGTTTCCACTGCAACACTGTGGAATCAACAATTAGATCTTATTTTATATATTATATAGATGGATATATTAAAAAAATGAATTAATAAAAAATAAAACCAAAGTAATAACTATTATTTTTCTTCTGAACAAAACAATTTAAAAAAAATTGCATTTGTCTGTGTAAAAAACATCTGTGTGTAAAGGAACAACTTGAGGCGTTCCCAATATAAAATCCCTGCAGTGCTCCCTGCTGTGTTGATTGCTGACAGGGAGCACGCTGCCTCTGTAGGGGATTTAAATCTGTCATAAGGCCTTTGACCAATCAGAGAGTACGCTGTCCAAAGGCCCTGCCCCACTGATAGCAGAGCCACAGCGCCCCTCCCCTAGGTTTCACATTACATGCCCAGCCTTTCTGGAGGAATCCTCTGACTGACTGAGCTCCCCCAGCCAGCGAGCCAACACAGAGCAGCAGCAGCGAAACACAACCTGCAGGTGGCACCACCTTATACAACACACTGAGACATCAGACTTGCTGCTCAGTGATAGCTGCTTTGTCAGACAGTTATTGCCAAGTCTTTTCCCCTCAAAATAACTACAAGTTATCAGTTAACAGTATTGTCTACGTGCATGATTTTAAATATGAAGCACAATATTTTTTTGAATGGATTTACAAACAAAAATGAGGCCAGGTGAGATGGTGAATTTACTTACGCTGTTGGTTCCTCTTGTCACTAGCATTCTTCAAAGGCAAGCAGACTGGACAGTCGTGCCGTGTACAGTTCTTCCAGTGGGAGATGATCTGCCTGGATGATGCGCAGTGAGCCACTGGGAAAACATAAAATGGGAGACAAGGAGAGAGTGTTATTCTGTCACTCAACAGTCTTGTGACATAAGGTGTGTTTCCACTAACAGAACTTCCGGGCCATTTTACAGGAACTTGTGCGAGTGTTTCCACTGACCGGGCCATTTCGATAAGCGCCCTATCGGACCTTTACAGGAACTAAGGGAGTACCTACTCCTGGATAGGTACTCCAGAGCGGCCCGATAGAGCCGCTGGGCAGAAGGTGCGCAAATTGGTTGTCCAAAATGACATCATCAGATTGAAACAATCAACTCAAGAGTAGTTTTTTTTTTCTACTCAAGAGTAGTTGCTGGAGGAGGTTTACCACACGACGAAGCAGAACTTCTCACTGTTCCAGCTCTCTGTCTCATTCATCTTGGTTTCTTCTTCCAGAGCAACTTTTCTTCTTTCAGTCTCTGATACCATTACTGTGTAAAGCAAGAGCACAAATGCAACAAACATCCCAACTTCATCCGTGTCCACGTTAGGGATGTTAACCGACGACCGTTTGACAGATGGTTGACCACATCAACATTGTCCGGTCATAATTTTCTGCCGTCAGTTAAAAAACAAAACAAAAAAAAAAACAGCCTGCATCAGTCATTCCACTGCACAAACTATTTTGTATTATAGTGTAGGTTATAAAGAGGAAGCTTTGTGATCTCTCCATAGGATAAATTTTAAAATGATTAATATGAGCATTAGCAACTGTATTATAATTTATTAATAGCAAACTCAGAGCTTGAGCAGAGCTCAATTAATCTGTGTGGTTTGCCTCGCACCAGTTTAGAACGTTTACTCAAAACATAAACAAAACACAAACCAAGAACTTCTGTAACATGTAGAGACTGGGACAGTAAGTTGTCACCATGAAACCCAAAAGCGCGGTGGATGAGTTGTGTTCTCCATCTGACAGGCTTATTTAAAATGACATGAAGGGTGGACTACGGCAAAAGGAGTTTATACTGTAGGCTGGTGGCAATTGGTAAGGTTTTTTTACACCATATTTAGCAGCAGAATTTAATGGAACACATAGTGTTTTCTCTATGTGTGACAGTTTAAAATGAGCTTTTAACATAACATTGCTCGACCTCGCAGTGTGACAAGTGTTTAGTGGCTGTGTGAGCCGACAAAGAAAGTGTTTTCTTTTTTCAGTGATTGACTTCAACCAGTTAATGAGGCTCAGTGATCGGTCAAGATTTTTAATTAAATTTTGCCATACATATTCCACATCTAGTCTTGTGATTTCCTCCCCTGCTGCTGCTTTGTTTTGATGCTTTTTGTTAGTGATGTTACCATAGCAACTGACGCGATATAATGACGCCATGGAAAGGTTCCTATCGGACCATTTCTGTATGGAGACAACGCCTGAGAGGACCAGGCTAACTCCCCCAAAAAAGTCCCAGAAGTTCCGACAGTGGAAACACGCCTATAAGGGGTATAAAAAAAATAATAAAATAAAAAACACTTTGGAATTTAAACACCAGTGCAATACACATTACAATGAATGTTGACCTACCTCAATGAGCAAACATTTGGACTGTAACATTTATGATATAGAGTACGTTGAAAATGAGCCAATAGACTTTCAGGAAAGAGTTGTTACAGTGAGCATCATAAGATTAAATTTCTACCTGATTCCATAATTAAAATTTAGCAGGTGAAGAATGGTGATCAAATAGCTACTATAAAATATGTTGGTAGGTCAACAACTGTGCAAAGGATTTTACAAAAAAAATTTTTTTTTATATCAGTAACACTCAATCGTGTCAGCAAAACTTTTTAATGCTATTCCCTTTCTTTGGAAAGAGATTTTGCACCAAAACACTTAACAGGGCTTGATCACAGTTCATAATTCTGTATACAATATAGATTTAACAAGCATTCCTCTTAAGCCACCCCTTTCACTCACCCAAACAGGCCTTGCCGGCCTGGCAGTGGGTCATGTGGTTGAGGACGTTCTTCATGGTACGGCAGTGGGGCAGAGTGCAGGCCCTCACCTCCCCGTTGGCCTGCTCCCGTCGCTGGCACTTGTGTGCGTGGAGCAGCAGGACCAGCTGCTGCTGAATGAGTTTACGCTTCTCAGGGTCGGCTGTTGGACCTGCTGATACTCCACCACCAGCCCCAGGGACCATGCCCACTGATGCTACCTGCTGCTGCATCTGAGACTGCAACAGTCCCAACACGCAGATTAGATATAAAAAATATATTGCTTTTCATCTGAGAAAAAGAAGGCACTCAAACAAAGACATATAGCATACTATGTGGTTCCAGTTATGATTTTCAAACCAAAGAAGCAGTGTCCATATGGTTGTTATAGTACATCAAATAAGCTACTGCAGACAGTGTGTGTGGGCTGCGTGAAGTTGAGGCCTGTATTAAGGAAGTTGTTACCTTTCACACATTTCCTGTGAGAATTTTACAATCCGTAAATTTGCCAAATTAATGCTACAGTATTAATTTAACACTAGCTACACTTTTGACTGTCTTTGGTGACTAGATTTAAGTCCTATAAGCAACACAAGTCAACAATTAATCAATTAGTCTTTCCTTCCTCTGAGTACTATAACCAGATCATTATGTCAAACACTCATAATTTATTAACCCATACCACTGTTAAAAAAAGAAGTCCTTTTGTTGTTTTGATCCATGAGAAAATGCATAGATTGACTGTAACACAATGTTTAACCCCAGATGGATGTTGGAAGAGTAATGACAGACTTGCAACTGAGAAAGAGAGAGGTATTTTCCACGAGTTGGTAAAAGTCTGCTTAAATGTGTACTATGCTTTCCATATTACACACACATTAACACATTACAAAACAGGAGACAGTGTGTTTTAAAGCAGCATGGCCACGTTTCTGTAAGACATCTGTGACATCCCTTATTAAAGTCCAAAGAACACTGTGTAGTCTGAAATCAAACCCTTCATTAACTGTTATCCATGTGTTCATTTCTGCTGTCTAGTGGAATGTGAAGCAACAGGTGACAAAGTCTAAACAAAATTGGTATAAGTATATTAAATTTCAAAAGCAAGAGGTCATTAGCCTGAAGCAAAGAATGGGATGGAACAGTTAACAACATTAAACAAAAATAACAAAAACAAAACCAAATAAAAAAAATACAACACTCACCATGTTTGGCACATTCCCAGTTCCTTTCAGCTCTGCGGGGAACTGGGGCAGGTTGTTGGTAAGAGCTGTCTTGTTCTGGAGCTGTTGGGCATTGACCCCTGTTGCCCCCATCTGCTGCACCCCAGCCTGGCCATACTGCTGGCCAAATGGAGCTCCTGATATCCCCATCTACATCGTGAACACGGTGTTCAATAGATTAGCTTTGCAAACAGCATATCATCATTTAGCCCACCTAAATGTTAACATTTGCACTGATGTGTATATTCTAATCGAACGACTGCTAATTTAATAAGATGCTGACCAACACATGAGCTTCAACGGCAAATAGAAACTATAGATATTGGTGTCATGTCTCGGTAAGAGGTTCTATCAAAAAGAACCTCAAGTTGAACTTTGCTCATTTTCTTTTCAAATAAAAGTTGTCCCTTTGTTAGATCAAATCAGTAATCCATTCCTATCCCTGGCCTCTATATCTGCCCACAGCCTTTGCCTGCTTATCTAAACAGTGGCCAAAGCAGCAGCCGGCTTTGCTTCACGGAGGTTCCCCACTGACAGTAGTGCGCTGGCTGACAGAGCAAACCCAGCCCAGCGGAGAGAGAGAGAGACACACACAGGAGAGCGACCAGCTTTCTCAACAGCTGAGCTGAGCTGAGCAGAGCACTGCGCTGCTGCCTGCCCCTCCCCCAACGGCTGCACACAAACACACAGATGCCTGCCGCCTCCCTCCCATTCAGACGTGAGCGTGGACTCAGCCTCCTCTTACGTGAAGGCTTTCCCACTTGGGGAAAGTGGCAGAACTACAACAACTTAATAGAAGTATCTGAGGACTTGAACAAAAGAGGCTGCCCTTGTGGACATAACACAGAAGACAGATACAAACTAGGAACAGAGTCTCACATAGGGTGCACACCAGGATGGAAATTACTCCAAAAGTGTGGAAGAGGCTCAGAGAATGCCCAACAGTAAAGGGAATATATTTTAGGCCTGATGCACTTATTTATTTACATATATAACAAGAAATCACAGGTGCTGGTAGATGTGACACACAAAGTTGGCCATTTATGATTGGATTACAAAACACACCTTCCAGGTCTCAACAGAACCCAAGTGTCAAAAAAGAAGGTTCTCCCACTTGACAGTCTGGACTTATTTTACAAGGAGGCCGCCAGGCTAGAGGCTCACAGGAAGCCATCAGTGTTTCCCCTCCTCTTGGCATGTCCTCTTTTCTCCTCCTCTGTTCGTCCCCGTCCACCCTTACCTCCCCCACCGAAACAACAACACACACAGGCTGCTCTAAAACATGATTTACGGCTCCATTATCAAAGGCCAAGAGGCCCAGAGAGAGAAGGCATACAACAGAAAGAAGAGAAAAGAGAAACAGTTGGAGCAAAAGCTAAATACTAGCTAATGAAAACATAGTCAAAAAGACCAAAAAAAGACAAAAACATTTTAAAAAGAAAATATAGGTAATAAACAAAATAATTTGCCTATGCCTCACTTTATTGTAGAGTAATAGTGATTAAATGTCATTAACTAAACCAACCAAATAATATAATTACAAAAACTTTGTAGAATATAAGTCTAGTACACATTCTTATTTTGTGCAACTACAAACTTTCATTTCTGTATTTTCACATGGTGGGAGAGTTGAAAAAACACGCGTGTAGCTTCACACAGCTTTGTGCCGTTACATTAATAAAGCCTGTGTCAAATTTCACCTGCATTCCTAATGGAAATACCTGACACTTGCAGTGTAAATTCCTGTCATCTTTTCTATTGAAGAGGTGGATGAAGTGTAGATCATAATGTTGGATACAACACTGATGTGGCTGATGGATGAACCAGCCTCCAATTTGAGATAGACTTTATAGTCTATAATTTCTAACTTATTTTTTCCTTCCAAATGTAAATGATGTAAAAAGAAATTGTGAGATACTTTCCTTGTATATTTCTATAAGAATGTCTAACTGTGATTCTCTGAGTCCTGCATTTGGGTCCATCACCTGTTTGGAGAGCCAACACCGTCACATCCAGCTCCAATCAATGACAGAATAATTCCTTAAATTAGTCATCTCGCACAGATCTACCAAACACCAGTTGTGCAAAAATGTAATTTGAAAATGACAAAATGAGTCATACTGCAGTACATGATGATACGAAACCATGAGGGGCGTACCGTTTACCAGTGCACCCCTATTATCTACTCCCAATTTCATGTCAAACAACCCAAAACCTTTATGTCTCAAAGCAATGGAAATGCCTTCATTCAATCATTAATTTTCTGGATTACTTAATCCTCTTAAGGTCATGGAGCAGCACTGTGGTCAAACCATATACCTTCCTTCATGATCGTATGAGATATACATCATTACTATGAGCACACTAATCATATTGTGGCAAAATATAAGAAATTTTTTTAATCATGTCTATTAGTGGAAGGAGGACTGTTTCATGTGGCAATGTCTGTTGAAATCGACTTAGTTAGAAGTAGCTAGCTGGTTTACCCTTGGTTTCCTGTTGAACCACAAAGCCCTGAAACTCCCAGACACCGAACAAAACATTTTCTCATTGTACACCTGAAAGCCCTTGAGTGTACAGGTATTTACATATAACTCTACTTGACACATTCTCTAAAATATTTTTTTTCTTTCACGGGATAAATGAGTAAAATGTGTCTGTTGTGTTATTGCGGACTACACTGTTAAATTAACTGTCAGATCAGTGAAGCACAGGAATGCAGTGATAAACACATCAGCATTGATCTGCTATCAAACTGTTGGGCTGTCCCAGGTTAGACCCAAAGAGATTGATGCTCTTGGCTGCAGATTCAACTCCCTCAGCTGACTGTCTGCTTCCTCTAGCAGACTCAAAAGATGAGCAAATCAGTACAAGGTGAGGAGGACAACACCATTGGCAGAACTAGAATTTTATCCCTGGGCAAGGGGGTAGCCAAGTCTATTTCAGGGGATCAATGGTTCCTATCAGATACACAAATAATCACTATCACTTAGGATTAACCAGAAAACAACAGTCTCTTTTTAGCGATTGTGTGCTGTATATCTGTTTAACTAATGTGTTTAAATTATGCATTATTGTTAATATTAGTATTTATTCTCACATGGTGTTAAGCCTGTTGTTCTTATCTTGTGTTCTTGGTCATGTAATAATTTTTGTCTTTTTGTTATATATACATACACACCTTTCTTTCTTTCAACATTAAACTTCCAGGGACTACAGATGAAAGAAAACTAGTCAGCGATTATTTCTGGTGCATGCACATGTTAATTAATGTACATTGATCTTTCTTAAATAAATGCAATTATAAACAGTAAGTAGCTATGTATTAAGCACACAGAAAATAAACTGCTTACCATTTGTATGATTTAGTAATATTCTGCTGTTGTAATGTCTCTCATTTTGAAAAAAACCTGAAAGTATGAGAAGGGTTAAATAATTCTGCATGCAACTGTAGATGACGTTATATTTCACTAGTCTTAGTTTTGTTCTTAAAATGCCCCCCAAAAGTGATTTTAATTCATCTTAAATATCCTGAAGAACCATTCTGTGCATTATCATCAGCTATTGGTTAAGCGAAAAACACACTCTTTACTGAAAAAAAAAATCTTAAATTGAAAACAACAACCCGAGGGACAAAAAAAAAGACTGTTGGTGTGCTTAATTTTTTTTTTTTTTTACCAAGCCTCATTCACAAAAATAAAAAAGTTAGGCTTGATCTGACAAAGTGAGGGACACAGACACAGCCTAACGTGCCATTTGGTTGTCTTGTCCAAATTCCTACTGTAACTAAATGCCCAGCACCGTTAATCACTCACCTCTGTAACAGAAGTCTGTCCACTGTCCCTCTCTCTCCCTGACTCTGGTTATGACTCACTATCAATCTGCTGTCAAAAGGGATCGGGAGGGATTCATTAAACATAGTTTTTTTTTCTTCTATCAAGTGAAATAAGTGAGCTAATGTTTCCATTAGCAAAACACGTGTCTTGTGGGGACATTTGGACTTACTTTTCGCTTCTTTGTCATGAATTTCCTGATGTCCATTTTGTATGGGGAAAGAGCAAATATTGCAAACAATCCATAAGCTTACTTGTAATTTGTTATTGCTTAGTTGAATATGAATATAACGTGGCCTAGTGTTAATATTGAGAGCTACCGAACATTACCTTCTGTTTCCAGCAGCCTGCTACTGCACTCACTGCCCGAGAATTCTTCACCTCATGCTACAGCAGTTGTAGGTTGTCCAGAAAACATGGACTGGATTCAATAGTAGACTGTGTGTTTTCTATTAGCAATCAAGTAGAATGGATAATTTTAAGAGGCAATAGAAACTGCACTGGATGAAACAATGTCTTATGTTAAATATGGTGGAGGGTCCAAATGAAGAATTTAGCAATTTGGAGGAGACACGTCCCCTTTGTATTGAATAGTGGTGACGCTCATGGGTCAGTCTTGATTCTGAAATTCAGAATAAAATCCAACTCTGGCTGAAGGAGTGTGCTGCCTTTTCTGTTTCACTCAATAGTTCCTTCTTCTTTTTCTTCTTTCCCATGTCTTCTATTGTAAGGTGGATTGCAACACCTTGTGGTAGCTTGCATTGCGCCATCTACTGTACAGGAGGAACCAAGCAGTTCAAAATGCGACTGGCTTTTCTCGTGCAGTGCTGCAAACATGTCAATCATCTGGGACTGACATGAAATCTGATTGGCTACTTGAGGTAGTTAATCAGATTTCATGGGGGGTATTTGCCACCTGAGCTACCTCTGTAGCTCCGCTCCTGGACAACACACCAGTCTAGCATGTCCAGAATATGGATAAATTAATTACACTTATTCTGATTTAGAAAAATATGCTAAAATTAAAAGGAGATGGATCTACATTTTTCAGTAATTCACCCATCATAGAAGGTGCATGCATTTTCAGATGAGTTCTTACAAAATTTCAACCAACATTTAAAGAAAGAAAATAATCAAATTTGTTGCCATTATAAAAGCAATTAAAAACTAGATGAAAATGACAAACATATGACAAAAAAAATTAATTAGGCTGGCAAGATAACATACCACTTATAATTAATTAACTATATAAAAAAACAGCAATAAAAAAGTATAGCATATAACTGCATAGTAACCACACTAATGCCATGTTACCACTCAACTTGACTTGGTTCGCTTGAGTGTGTTTTCATCACGAAAAAGGACTTTCACTGAGGTTCCAAGCAATACAAAAAGGTGATGTATAAACCCTGCAGACACTTGAGTTGTTTCTGTGACCTACCTATTTACAAAATACAAATGTGGAAGTTGACAGTAAACATCAATGTATTAATCATATATTAATGATGACAGTCCAAAACTGCCCCTTTCTTGAAAATTTCACGGAAATTGGTCAATGCTTTCTGTGTAATGTTGCTGACAAATAAATGGATGGACGGACAAACAAAAAACAAACCAAAAACGATACCCTCACCTCCCCTTTAGATGGCAGGATAAAAATTTCCAGATGAGACTGAATCTAAACTAGAATCATTCCCTAATGGCTGTGGTAAGGAATCTTCCTAACATAAGAATAGTCTAAGACTTATGATCCCTTCCAGACAAGATTTGACCTCTTAGTTCTCTGATCTAGCACAAACCATAATCCTACCATAATGAACTAACTTCACCAAAAAGACGTTCAGATGCAAACAGAAGGTCTATCTAGGAACGGCTGCAATGGACAGCAGTCTAAAATGTGGCACACCTTACAAAGTTCCTGAGTTGACCCACTCATTTCTCCAAATTCCTTTTGAAACTCTCTCCCCAAAAACTTAAATATGCAATCATTTTGGAAAAATACTGAAAAGCAATGTATATGTAGCAATATAATACATTTCAACAATCTTAACCTCGTGTTGTGTGTACATCTGGTCATTTGGTGTAAAAACAACTGGTGAGTTGTGGGATTAATTAACCTGAAATGTGAGCCTTACCTTATTCATGTTTCCAGCTTGCTGAGCATTCAACGCATTGTGTGCACCCAACTGTGGCCCTCCTTGGGTCAGTGTCTCAGCCAGCACACTGCCTCCAACACCAGGTCCACCACCAACTTGTGTCCCCTGCATGCCTTGTCCCTGGTACTGCATACCAGGGCCGGGCCTCCCTCGGCCTGCAGGTCCAAGGGCCCCATTCATCACCTGTCCCGGCTGGCCCATCACTCCATGACCTTGCCCACTGTTCAACATGGCTTGATTGAAGCCCATGGCTGGGCCCCCATTGCCTTGTCCTGTAGCAGCACCTCCCTTTTGAGATTGGGGAGACTGATGATTGGGGGAGCCCTGTCCTAGTGGACTTTTACCAAGCACAGCACCTAGTTGACTTCCAACCATGCCTCCTTGCTGGGGGCTGGCAGAGTTGAGACCACCTCCCAAGATGGATGAGCTTCCTGGTCGTAGTAGCTCAGATAGCTGCTTATGTTTGGCGGCTGCATCAGGGACGATAGAGTTGAGACCAGGACCCCCTCCACCGCCTGAGCCACCATTAGAGGACATTCCCATCTGGGACAAGTCCCCATTTGGAATGAGCTCATCTGGAAGGTCATTTTCTAGGTCGAACAGAGACACAAGATCTAAAATAAAGGAAAGGAAACAGAGGTAAGTATACACAGGCATCATTAATACAAGTGCTGCATACATAAGCAACATTGATACATCAGCAAAAAAAAAAGACATTTGTTTCACCAGAAGAGTTTAAAGGTAGTATAATAAATTATATACTACTTATTAAGGGTATAAACTGATTTGAATTGGTTATCGGTCTGTGGCGTATGAAATCCGAATGAATCAGTCCATGGAGCCCTGAATCGGCAAAACTGACTACGAATGGTCTGATGGCCTAGATTTATGGCCATGAATCTGTTTCCTGAGGTCCAGCCACTGGTCTGTAATTATGTTCTTTATATCTGTGGCCAAGTGGCTTAACAATGCCATAACATTTACTTTAAATAAATGTATACAGGTTAAAACTATGGAGAGCTGGAGGCTTATCCGCTGATTTTTGCAGGCACGGGCAGAGGTAAAGTTCAAGGACATGTAGGCGGGTAGTGGACAGGAAGTGACAAAATAAAAGCATATTCATGGATGAAACCCCTGATCAGTGGCTGATCCACAAAGCTGAATGGTTTCATTTTGAAGGGAGCTTTATATACACCCACAGATTTCCAAAACACAGGAAACCAGTCCCTTCAGTGTTAACACGTACTAGCAGATGTCAGTGATGGTGTGTGTTTTAACTGACAATAAAGCTCAAAAGTAAGCTACTGTGTAGACCACGTTATTGTGATTAACAATGCTCGGGACGGCGTTAGGGACAGCCACAGCTCAGTTGGTAGAGCAGGTCATCCAGTAATTGAAGGGTTGGTAGTTCGAATCCCGCTCTGTCCTGGTCGGTCCATTGTGTCCTTGGGCAAGACACTTCACCCTCCTTGCCTCCAGTGTTACTCACACTGGTGTATGAATGAGTGCAAATGTTTGGTGATGGGGCCGTAGGCGCAAAATGGCTGCCACACTTTAGTCAGTCTGCCCCAGGGCTACATATGTAGTTTACCACCACCAGAGAGAGCATGTGAGAGCAAATGAATAATGAGTCACTAATGTGAAGCGCTTTGAGTGGCCAAAACCACACCATATAAATCCAATCCATTATCTTCATTATTATTATAATCATGGGTTGGGTTACAGATCTAATGTGCGCGGGTACGAGTTTAATAGAAAACTCATTTTAATGAATATTTTTGAAAAGCTATAAAAAAAATATTACGTATATCTGCATTATCCTGAGTGGATGTATTGTGTTTGCCTCTTTGTATGTAATGACGCAGACTGCAGACTTAGACTTGGCTGACAAATAAAGCTGGATAGTATTGGAAAATCTACTATATATGTGTACACCACAGTTCTATTAGGATCAAGAAAAGGACAAAGAGACAATATTTGTTTTGTAGCTTATGGCTTTGTGTTTGTGGCTTCTGGCTATTTAGAAAAAGGAAGACACACAACACATAACTTGAATGGCAACTTTAATATTGCGTAAGTCTATATCACACGTCAATTGTGATATGTAATGGTTTCTAATACAAACCATGAATGAAATATATGAGCTATTGGTGCATACAGTTAAAGCAACAAGTCTCACAGCTGGGAATATGCACCTGTGTCTTGCTAGAAGCCTATTCAGAAACAAGACAGCACACATTCCTGAAATGAAGCCGATGGAGATGAGCATGGTGATTCTTTTCAAAAGGGTTCAAGTTCAATTTCAATTCACCTCTTATACAGCACGGAAATGAAAAGCATATCCAATAGGAAGCAATTACAAGCCAAGTAGTGACAAGGGAAGCATCTGCTAAAGGAGAACCCCAACACTTGAGTCAACTGATTCTCACCTGAAGAGGACATACAGGTGCTACCATGAACGCAATTGACCCAAAATGTTTCAGCAATGACATGAAAATGTGGTTCAATTAAGACACTTCAACCTGAGCTATAATAACGGAGCATCAGGCCGCTGCTCCCTCTTCAGTAACATGAAGACGTACAGAGATTCACTGTCAGATGCTCCAACTGTTTCTTTTAGTTACCAAGGCAATTACAGACTAAATGAAGATATTAAGTTTGCAAAGATTCAAGCTTTACATTTAGCATCCAGCTTCCTTACAAGTCATATTGTAATTATTGTGGACTATATGTTGCAATTTGTGTTTTTAGTGAGCTTAGTTATACACATGGTTCTAAATTAACACCTGCCAACTTGCCAAATGTGGATTAAAATTAATTTTGGTGGGTGTTAATAAAAACCTACAAGCCATTTTGGCTGATGATACAAGTAATTACATGCATTATACATAAAAGGCTCTGTTTTCAGTCATTTGTCCCCTTGGTAGTACTTCCTACATTTCCAAAGAACACTGTGCCATAATGCTACATGTTGACGTTTCTTACGCACAATGGCTGTGCACAGTTTTGCAGTGAAAGCACCACATAAAACCAACCACCGAAATCAACAGAGCATCCAATGGAAAAAAACTTGAAGAATGAGCAGAGCCAGAGAATACAGACCGAAATACCTATGCAAATACCCCTGTTCCACCAAATTTGAAACTGGTGACAGTACCAGGATCCTTTTCCTGGTGTTTGAACCACAGACTCGCGCACATTCAAAAACTGCTGGTCTGCTGTGTCCAACTTCAGTGCCCCAGTAAATGGATTCACCGGCCTGTCCCCTAAAACTCAGCCAAGCAGGTTCAAATGTGGATCTTTTCTGCTAGACACTGACTACAAGCTGTCTTTTCTGTCCCTGTAGCCTATTTTTAACTTCTTTGGTTTGTTTAGAAGAATATAAATAGAGACCGTACCGATCTCCATTTATTTTTCCATCTTTATTTATTTTTATTTAGATTTTTTTCATACACAGGTGTTGTGTAAAAGTCCGTATACCCACTCAGAACTGTTTCCCCTGCCCATGGGAACCTAATCCTCCCCATTACGCTACTAAAAGTAATAAAAATCTTCCACCTCTCTCCCTCTCTCTCTCACTGGCTGCCTTCTGCTGCTTTTTGCACTGCCTATTTCCAGTCTCCCCCTCAGCTAACGCAGACTTCTACCTTAATGTGTTACAGAATAGAAAGTACAGCTAGAAGATGACGTTAGACCTTTGACCAAAAATCATATTCGAATTTCAAAATTAATGTAGATATCTGAATAATATTTATTAATTATATTACTCACTCACAACTAGGCATTAAAATTAAATATATTCAGTCCACCAGGGGGCAGTATTCAGTCAAATGTGACAAATATTCTGGCTTGTTTACAACGATTACTGATAAAACGTACAGTGTCGGAGTAATGAGCATTATTATTGGCTGACATTTTTTATATTACATAATCCACAAACATCTTTTGACCATTGCCTTGTTGTGCGTGAAACACTGTTCCTTCATTTTCCTGGTTGCCTGTACTGATGAAAGCCTCAGTGACAATCAAAAGGGAACGTCTACAAAATGAGCAGGTGCAAAAACGGCCGCAATACGTAAAACAGTCAGATCACTTTTACGTGCTTACTTTGTTAACTTATAACACGTATACATTTTTCGAAGTGTGAATCTCCGACATGTCATCTACCTCAGCTATTGTTCTTGATTGTGCGGGACTGACCAGTGACCACTCTGCCATGGGTTACATACCAGCTGGATGCTAACATCTATAGGTGCCCAGATAAACCCAAAGGTAAGGATCTTCACTTTCGCAATTCACATATTTTCCAAGATGTAAAAAAATAAAAAATAAAAAAAACACAGGGCAAAAGTAGCATGCAATATTGGCCTGATGGGAAATGCCAGACACATTTTAGATGAGAAAGCAATGTATATTTTGTATTGTGCACTGGTATTTCCATATTTGAATTATTCTGTAGAAGTTTGCAGTAATTCCTACAAAATCACAATACAAATGTTATGCACACTGCAAAAAAGGCCATAATACTAATAATTCATGCAGTACACCTGGAGCACACCAACAAACTCTTCTTAAAGTTATGCACATTAAAGTTTAAGGATCTGGTAGATTTCAAGACAGGAAAAATCATGTATAGTGCAAATAATAAAATTCTTCCAGGGAACATACAAAAAGTATTCACAGGAAGAGAAGGTGACTATGATTTAAGATGGGGAAATTAAATTTAAACAACAGTATGCACGTACTAAACTTAAAAGCATACATGTGCATTTCCATCTGTGGAGTGGTTTTATGGAATGGACTGTAAGAATATTTTGAAAAGTACTTTTTTTTTCTAAATACAGGTAGGTAGGAATGTTAATGAAACACTGGTGGATGTTTTTCAGGGCACTTGTGAACAATTAGTTAATCATGAATATATAAGCGAAAATCAGGATAAGACTGAATAAGCTTTGCATCATCCTATTCCATTTCAAATAGATGTTTTTTTGTAAATGAGTTTCTTTCTTACTCATAAGGATTATTCATTTACAGTTAAAACAGTGATAACTAACATTTTGTGGAATAGTACAAGGAATCAAAACTGATCAAATACGTTCATGAGATATATTAAAGGTTTGAGTCAGGTCAACACAGGACAAATAACTATTTCATCAGACTAGTATAATTAACTCTAAATAAGAATTTTTACGATGCACGCCACCTAATAGGTAAAGATATAGAGCAGACTTGTTCTTCTGCACATTTGATTGGATGTCAATCTTTTAAAATGGGGCTTTAAAAGACAGGCTATGATGACTTCAAGATGTGCAAAATTAGTGGCAGACTATGTTTGTAAAAGTGGGACTGGGGTCATTTGCTGTACCAGCTTTATACAAATCACAGCCATTCAGAGAAACCAGTGAGGGGCATTAAAAAAAAGCACTGGGCATGGCTACACAAACTGAAAAATTGAAATGGCTTGACTCAGCATTTGTAGGAAGACAGATATATGAATGAATCAACAGTTCACACATATACACACTTGTTTTGCAGGTTAAGAGTTGAAAACAGAAGGGAATAGGACAGACAGTCAAAACTGATATGAGTGTTAAGTTGATGGCTGTTGGGTTTCATCTAGTGCCATCCAGTCTTCTCCTTATTGGCATCATTTCCACCTCAGCTGAGATATTAGTCACTAGACACAGATAGCGATTGCCTTCCACCAGCTTTACTACCCTGGTAAGAGGCAAGGTTTTTACGCTTGAATGTATTTGACATGGTTGAATAATATGTACCCCAGGGGCTGGTGATCATACACACGAGCTATACACACTGGAGCTGGAGAGCATCTGCCCATTTCTCACCCCTGGTGCTGACACGCCCACTCAGCCATTTAATATGAAAGCAAGTCTGACATTGGCCTGTGAACACAGGCACACGCACAAGACCAAAGCAGCATTAAAAAAAATAAATAAAAGGAACTGTCATATATTAACTGAAACATCAAAGACAGCTGGGTAATCTGGGGCTGTAAGCGACAATTCAGTGTGCAATGGGCTGGTTGAAGGTATGCCTCTGTTGTCTGTCCAATTTCCAATAATATATTAATTAAACTAAGGTAATGCATTTATTACATTTTTATAATAAAATACAGAATTTGAGCACCATGAATACATTTGCATTCTCCTAAGGCTGTTCCTTCAGGCTACAGATCTCTAGATCTGTATGAACAGAGACTAATGAAAACAACTCCATCTTAAATAGAATTTAATGAAAAAATAGCAAAGTGATAAGCATTGACAATATTTCAATGAACTGGCAACATTCCCAAAGTGAACCCTCCCTTTGAGCGATATATCAATTTTATAGATTAATCAGAGGTTTTTTGTTGCGGCGATTTAAAAAATAAAGCACTCCATTTTTTCCCCCTCCTCTTCCTATGATGAAACTCGCAGTACATCCATGACTTCTCGTGAGAAAGTCAGGCTGGCCTCTCCAGCCAATCATTACTCACCATTCGAGAACGTCACATAGCCACATGGCATGACACACCCAATCATGTTTCCTATATTAGAACTTGGGATCATGCTTTGCATTGTGGGATGCGGCGGACCTGTTGGGAGCCTCATGATTGTAAACGAACCGTAGAATCACTATAGAAGTGAGTGGAGAGAAAACTCGAGAAGAAGCAGAGTTTAATATTGTTAACATGTGGAAAAGGATGGGGGCTATACCAGAACACATTAAATAGGGAAGCAGGGGACCAGCATATGCAGAAAAACGGCATTGTACATGGTTTGGATCCATATGAACTTCCAATCAAAAAGTCGAGCATCGACTGTCATGACCTGTTGCCGCAGTTCTGCATTTCCTGTGTTTTCACCTCCTCCTGTTTGTGGTGTGAGTGCTTACACTTCTGATGGGTTCCCAAGTTATAAGTTATTGGAATATCATATGTAGATCACAAACTGATGGGTTCAGGAGATGCAGATCATTAAGCTGGCAAAAAGTGAGAACACTGTTGTCTGGACAAAGCTAAGTTCCACTTGTCTTCATACCACTAATCTTTTACCCCATACAAACTGCTGCACTTTCTGGACATATTTATAGACACTTCCATAAAATACCCAGCGTGAGTAGCCAAATGTTGGTGGGTGGACGTTATATTTTGCAAACTCTCTCAGTCCTCAGTTTTGTCAAAACAGTTATTGAATGCAAATTGGAATATTGTGTTGATTTCTGTGTTCAGTTGAATTTCTGAACCACTGCTTTGAACAGTCATTCACTGATGCAACGTTTGTTACATATTTTTTTTTACCACTGTCATTACTGTTACATTACATAGACCTTTAATAATACCGTAAATTCCGGACTATAAGCCGCTACTTTTTTCCCAAACTTTCAACCCTGCGGCTTATTCAGTGATGTGGCCAATTTATGTAATTTTTCTAACGGCCGCCAGCGGCGCTCGAGTAGAAAAGGTAAGATTTAGACCGGTGGAATATATGCGTCGAGGAAGACTGAATGAAAAAGGAGGGGCGGAACAAACGCGGGGTGACGGGTTTAAGTGGGGACCGGTAAATGTGAGGGACAGACAAAAAAAAAAAGATGAAGAGGGGGTAAAAAGTTGCTTAAAGAAAAACCCGCGGCGGTGTGTGAGAGAAGACAGAGGCTTGACCAGACCCTGTGGATTTTTTTTGCAAGTTGGCACGGAGGAGTTTGACCTGAACTCTCTGCAAAAGATTAAAGTTATCGCTGACTCTGCGATAGATGAGGTGAGGCGGCGACCAGCCACCTGTTTGTGGACACGGCGGACAATAGTGGATATATATTTTTCCCTCCCTTACCTTTGGAAATATACACTTTTTTTTCCCTTGGATTACTTTCAACGGGACCCGGACTTTGCAGGCCTGCATCAAACCTTAAGTATCATTTTCCGTTCATTTTGCCGGCTGTGATTTTTGGACTGTGGACTTTAATGAAGGACATTTAGTTTCATTCGCAGGACTTGAAGTCGGGTTTGGGTTAATTTTGTGTTTGTGTTACATGTTTTAATGTGGGCACATGTGGTTTATATACAGGTGCGGCTTGTGTATGTACAAAATCGGTTTTCCTCTTGAAATGTGGTGGGTGCGGCTTATAATCGGGTGCGCTCTATAGTCTGGAAATTACAGTATTCACACATACATATTTTGTACCTTTGTACCATTGTCACATATGCTAAGCCAGTTTCAGGAGTGATAGGATGGACAATTGTGGTTTGGAGTGCGCCAGTCAGGCACAAATTTCCAGGCCACTGTTTGCCTCAGTTCACCCCTACTCGATAACTGGTGGGCCGTTCTAAGCTCAGAAATTCCCAGGCCGAGAGTGTTGCATGTCTGAAATGAATGTACAGTACTTTTGAGTTTATACATTGACAATAAGAAACTTTATTTGGACCGATGAGGAGGTGGAATTACTTCTACTATCGACTTTAAACTATAAGACCAACAAATTACAAGGTAGCATTGATTGGGAGACTAAATATTCTGATATAACGACATTGTTCATAGAGCATTATGTGATGTAAAAAACATAAAGATGCACTTAACGTGAACATGTGCATTTCTTGCCGTTTAGATGGAGATGTGACCCGAAAGGCCGTAAAATATGCTGTCGCATTTAGCTGCAATTGCCCTCATGTAAACAGCCCCTACATGACAGAAAGTAGGGCCAAATGATTACGATGTGAAACTTTTTCATGGATATTGGTTTTGTGATGCAAATAAATCACTCTTTTTAACACAAGTTGTTTTGAGTTGCTATTTAGTGTTCCCGCAAACTTGCCGGACTACTTTCCTTTTGACCAAAACCGGACCAGAACTTGGCTCACAGAACACTGTCGGGGGTAAGTTAGTGTGGCTGTACAACACTGCTATAGTAATGTAATAGAACTTATAAAACAAATGGAAAGGTCAAAGTTATAGATTACAGTATTGATTGGCAATGTTATATGCAACCCCCCCCCAAAAAAACGAGCTTTAAAAAATGCTAGATGTCTTTGAGCTGGACAACAGGGGTGATGGGATACTGACAGACTCCTAGTGCTATCAGTCTATCCATGACGCATAAAACAAATAAAATTTTCTTTCTATATTTCGAGATACACGTTATGAGATTTCATATATATGGTAAAAAATGCTTCAGTCTGACACAAGCGGCTGATTCCCTTCATTTTCTTCAAGGAGATTTTCACCAAGTTCTGCAAAATTAATTTATTTTAAATCAAAATCAGATTTTTTTTTTTGAGAAGGACGGTTTTTTAAAAAAGTGTAATTGTCAAGTAGATTTCATCGCGCATGCAAGCCGCAAAGGCGCTCATTTCTAGGCTGCGTGCCTGTGGGCTGCTGTAGGCTCCTCCTCCTAACTATGAAAGCGGTCTTTCACTGAAATCCACATAGTGACCACGGACATGAAGTCTGCGATAGGTTCACAGTAGTGATACCATTGTAGATCATGGTTTTACACGCGAATGCCCCAATTCAAATAAAACTGCATGGGGATCTTACACTCTCCTGCACAGATCCCTACCGTACCATCTCCTTTTGATCCGGGTCACAGGGGCAGCAGCTCAACAGAGTAACCCAGACAGCCCTCTCCCCAGCCATATTTACTAGCTCTGGGGGAATCCCGCGGGTAGGCCAGCCAAGAAACATAAGTTCTGGGTTGGTCTCCTCCACACAGGATTCCCCAATTTAATTACAACCACATGGGGATAACTCATATTACTTGGTCCATGCACGCACACATGACTAATGCCTGGTAAACATTGGTATTAATTTGGGTCGGAAGTACTGCCTTGCATTGCGGGCTGCTCATGAAACAACATGCTGACTTTTATTGTCTTTCGTAGTTTTACCTAAAAATCTAAATTGAAAATCCAGTTTCTAGAGGAAAATTTTTTATTTATTTTGGGCCAAAACACTGTATCATCTGAGGCAGTCTGGTTACAGTCACTGCTTCCAAATAGAGCCCAGCCGATTAATTGGCCAGCCAATTAACCGGGCTGATTATGGTGTCTAACTGATTAATCAGTATTGGCCAATGTGTAGCTGATTTATTAGCTGTTTTTGCTGATAGGTTTCTGTTGCTGGCTGCTCCTGTGCGCATGTGTGTGCTCCTGAAGCATTAGAGGAAGAGTAAAGCCTGTCAATTCTGCTTGTACTTCTGTTCTTACAATCAGGCTATCACCCCCACACACATGAAATTACAGACTGCTATCAGCGTTCCAATGAGGACTGAGCTCGTCCACCAATCCGAACCACCCCAGTATGCATGTCCTCCAACAAGGACCAGTAGTCACCCACTCCAAACCATCCCTGCACACATTCCAACAAGGACAGCTAGGCCTAGAGCTGGGCAAAAAATCGATTTAGATTTAAAACCGAGTTTTATGGCAAAATCGATTCATATTTTAGGAAAATCATGCAATCCGATTGCCCTCCACATGCACTTTTTTCCTCGCAAAAAGAAAACCATGAACCAGGCTGCTTTCCGTAGTTGCACATCTGAAGCGAAAGCATCCATTGGGGGGGGGGGAGAGAACTCTTAGAAAAGGCAGAGACTAGCGCTGCCAGCACTTCTTCAAAATGTTCAACAAACACTGACTGAAAGCTTTTCTCGCGACACACCTTATGATAAACATGGAGCCAGAGTCCTGCACGGTTCTAATTTTGACATACCGCAACCGCCCATACCCGTCATGTTTAAACTCCGACCCGTTTTCCGAAAAATCCGCACCCAAACCGACCCGCTATAGATGAACCCGATATCCGACCCGAACCCGAAGGAAAATGTCAGATAGCCAAACTTAAATAGTATTGCCACGAATATACTGAACAGTGACATAGCCAAGGCAGAGCCAAATAAAAATGTTTTTAGCCTATGAACCGCAAATTAGACCCGCGATCACCCACGTCCGACCCGAACCGAACCCGTATCCAACACAGCACAACATTTTTCAACCGTTTCGTGAAAATTTGCGGTTCACCCACGGGTACCCGAACCCGTGCAGGACTGTGCATGGAGCACGATGGGGAGCGATAACAGACGCAATAACATCATATATCCAAAATATTGATAACATGTTCAGGTTTATTGAAGTAGCTTGATTGATAATTAGGTTTTGTTTTATTTTGTCCTTACAAAGTAAAAATGTTACTAGTTTTCTTTTTATCTTACTTCTGCACTACTACGTTTTTTGCAATGTTTTTCATATAATATGAGTATTAATGTATGTTTTAGTTGTTAAAATATTTTAAGCTTTCTTTTTTCCAACAAAATATATCTTTTACACTATTTTTTTGCACTGTTTTCCTGTAACAGTGGTGGATATGTCTCGACTTACTACAATTCATGTAGGCAAAGTCTCAGGTTGCAGTTGCACCTTTTGCACAACTGATTTATTATTTACAGTTATTTGTAGAAGTATTTTTGTTTTACATGTTATTTAATAAAAAAATAAGACGAAAGAAACCACGTTTCTAGTGTTTTCATTTTCATTTAGCCCACGTGGGAAAAAAATCGTATCGTGAATCGTGAATCGAGTTTTTTGGGAAAAAATCTGAGATTTTTTTTAAAAGAGAAAATCGCCCAGCCCTAGCTAGGCCCCACCCCAAACGACCCTCATGCTGCGTGCTCCAACAAGGACTGCCAGTCCCACTCTGAACCACTTTGTCCCACGCTCTCCAACAAGGACCTCAAGTCCCACTGCAAACCACGCCTGCGTTGTGTGGCTACAACAAGGACTGTTAGTTTCCACTCTGAACCACCCCTGCCTCGTGCTCTCCGACCCTCACCAGCACCACCTGCGGGTGCTCTGACAAATGGACCGCTTTTCCCCACGGTCTGAAAGCCCCTCCTTATGAACTAACCCCACACATGTCCATGTACTTTCCAAATCATTCTGCAGATAGTGTAGGGGAGACTGGGGAAAGTTGAAACATGGGTCAGTTGTAACACTTGTAATTGCTCCAATCGAGAACAACTTTGGACTAACCTAATTCACTCTGCACATGCTCAGTTCAGCCTTACTTACCATATTTTCACGACCATATGGCGCACCGTATGAAAAGGCGCAGTCTCAGTTATTTGTGCCATTACTATATTTAACACATACATACGGCGCACCTGATCATAGGGCGCTGAAACAAGCATACTAGTTTGCATATTTGACTCACCGGGATGTCAAAAGTGAGCGGCACCTCATCCATGTTTGGGATGTGGCTGGGCTGGATGTGTTTGTCAGAAATCTGTTTGCTGCAGTAGGACCGGAAGATGGCCAGCTTTTCTTTATAATCCGCTGGAAGTTGCTGCGCTACCGTAGTCTTTGTCCGGATTGAAAAATGGCACAGTTTCATGAAACGAAAGCACCAAGACGGACCTCCTTAGAAATGTTCAATGTTCATTTCTTCTGCTAGTGTTATTGCTTTTAGTCGAATGGTGACCGTCGAAACGCTTCTCGTTCTTTGCTTGGTGATCCACTGGTCGAGTCCAAATTGGGCCACCTGGCCTTATGTCCGCGGAAACTCAGCTGCGTCTGCTTTACCGTTCTCATGGTGTCCTCTACTACGTCCGCCTTACAACAACACATAGGGCGTACTGCACCATTGGGCGCTCCGCACATTTTGAAGAAAATCTAAGACTTTTATGTGCGCCTTATGGTCGTGAAAATACGGTACTCTCCATGGGAAGCCACACATCTACATTTCATGAGGAAAAACATTTTGTGGTCGGCAATGTATTTTTGTAATTCTATAGTTAGTTTGCAATTGGATTCATTAAATGGAGGTCTCACTTACATTTTAAAGAATTAATTACCAAACATGTTTTAATTTCACTACTTATAAAATAAATAGAAATAAAAATAAATAAAATATAGACATCGTTTTGATTAGTCTGCTTTGCCCAAAGTACTGTACATACACACACATATATGCGATATGACTGTTAGTATGCTTATGATATTATTGTTGTCTTTGCATGCATTTATTATTATTTATTAGTTCCAATAGTCTCTCCCTGTTTTACCTACTTTAACAGTAAAAATAAAATGTAAAATCATATCAGGACAATGTAATGAGGATGTCCTGTTTAAAATAAAGTCCACTCATCAATTTCCTTACCTGCTTCTCCCTGCATCTCCTCTCCCTCTCCTTTATCTTTCCCCCTTTCCACTAACAACCAGATACAAATATATTGCAGTCATTAAAAAATTAAATAAGTAATAAATAATAAAATAGTAAATAATCCACCATTGCCTTTTCAAACACAAGGTGTTTTATAACCAAAATGATATAAATTCACTATCATCAAAATCAGTATAAATTCAGAACTTTCTTAATAGAAAATTATTTACAGTTAATCATCAAAGGTAATGGAAATGTCCTGTTTAGAATGAGCTCAATTGATATGAGGAGAGAATACACAATTATCAGAATTCCTCTTAAATTATATTGGGATGTTTTTAACTTCAGTCACTGTTGATATTTTGCTTCTCAGTGAGTTTACCCGTTTTCTCCAGTTGCCCTCTCCTCCCCTTCTGCCCCTCTTTCTCCTAGCGTTGACAACCATATACAAATAAATTAGGAAGATGTTTTGTGTATTACTTTATAGTTACTGTGGGTTATACATTCTCATCTGAACATGGTGTTTTTTAGTGAAAAATGTCTGTATATCCATGGGTGGATGAGCACACATGTAGCCTAAACACACACACCAATTAAGCTGATAGACTATAATCTGTTCCATTCCATTCAATACAGCTAAAGTGAGGACTAATATCCGTTGATGATAACACATTTATGGTATTGGCTGGTAGAATTGTTAGATCAACATAACCACTGTATAACATACTTACTCACACACTACTATTCCCTCTCACCATGCTGGTATATCGCTAGTGACAGGAGCGAAGGAGGAGTGGGGAGGGGGCGGTTGGGAATCAAATGGATTGAACCATTTCAAGGCAGGGGTGTATTTCCGACTGTTCACATTTTTGTTTTGTTTTATTTTGCTGAAGCACCCCCAAAAATGGGCCGGTTTCGCGCATGGCATGGACAAATCAGCTGTTCGCCGTCTGTGTAGATCATACAGTCTATGTTTCACACTGAATGGGCAAAGGCGCAGGCCACCGCGTCTGCCGCCTTCAGTGTGAAATGCCTTCGTTTTCTTGATTTAGGGCTTGTGTCCACAGGATGCTTTTTTAGCGCAGAAAGCGCTAAAAACCTTGTGTCCCTGGTGCTTTTCGAGAATGATATCCCCCAGGTGTGTATGGTTGCTAAGTTACGCAAATGTCACGTACTTACGTGTTAAATACATTGTATGTGTAAACCTTAACTCTCTCCTTGTTATCAACATACAAAACTACTTTTATACAAGCAAAAAAAAAGTACATACCGGGAACCCCAACTGACGCCGCAACATCTCTCCATGCCTTCACTTTTAACCCCAAGTCGCAGTACCCCTTCAGTGACAGGTCGGAAATAACAGGATTGACGAGCACAGCATTCTATAAGTTGAACTATTTCCAACTCAAAAACGGTCTCTCTCAGCATTTTTATTTTTTATTTTATCTTTAGTGTTGAAGGTGCTTAGCGCTCTTGATGCTGAACTACGCTGTTGAAAGTTGGCGCCGACAGCACTAAAACGCATCCTATGGACACAGGTCCTTAATAATGGATATTGACAGCTACCTTCTCCTCCTTTTTTAACGGAACTCTGTTCCGGCCGTGAATACTTTGTCAGAATTGCATTCCAGCCTGTTCCGGCTCACTTTCACCCCTGGTTATGGATATCGGCCATTATAATCGGATATCGGCTTTTTTTTTTACCCCCCAATATCAGTTTCGGAATTTGCCCCAGAAATCCAAGATGGATCGGGCTCTAGTTCCAAACTTGGCATATTACTTACCAGACAGATTTTGGCTTCAATGTTACATATACAACAAAATTTTTGCTGCATCTATCGTACAACTGATCGTCACAAACTGTAGCAGCTTTCACCATTTTAACAGAACTTAGATATAGCAGTTCCACCTGAGTAATTACTCATAACGACGTAATCGAGAAAATCTTAACCAAAAGGGAAGAGGTAAATCAGAGATGCAAAAGTAATTTTAGTTCAAGGGCCACATTCAGCCCAATATGACCTGAAGTGGGCCAGAGCAGTAAAATAACAGCGGGTAAAAAGTAAAACTACGTTATAATAATGTTCATATCTACAAAGTTTCATTAAATATGTGAATAACATGAAGACCCTGAAATGTCTTAAATATCTGCAGTGTTCTGCCTCTGATTATCATGTACACATGCAAATTACAACTTACAGGTCACAGTGGATATGCACAGCACAAAACATGACATTTCTTAACAGGCAGAATTTTGCTAAAATTGCACAGACTTCTCTTAAAGCGTTTAATGCAGTTCATATTTGTTCCGATTATTCACATTTTTTGTGAAAGGATAGTTTGTAAATGTAAACATTTTCATGTAATTTAACTTTTTTTATATTAAAACAAAAGGAAACTTCAAAATTTTCATTATTTATAGCTAGGTCATTATTACAGCATTTCACTGATCTGATCCACAAATTGGGCTGTATGTGGAACCTAAACTAAAATATTTTTGACACCCTAGATTGTTAATTTCTTCATTTTAAATTTCCCATTTCACAAATACATCCCACAGCCTGAATTTGATCCTTTTGCAGGCCGCTTTTTGGCCTCATGTTTGACACCTGTGATTTCAACCCTACAAGGAATATTGACTGTTGTGGAAATGCTTATTATTCTGAAGAGGTCACATTCATCTAGCTGTAGAGCTGTGTACATTATATCATGCAAACCTTACAATAGTAGGTATTAACATTTCCTACTGTAACCCTGACTTCTTTGTTGGTAGCATTGACCACTTTCTCTGGGCAGAAGTGGGAAGCAGGACACAAGTGTTCTTTATTAAGCACTAAGTAACATGGTAGGACAGTATACAGCAAAATATTTACTCAGTAACACTTGTTACTCAAAGACTGGCAAATATTTCAATGGGATACTTTTGCATACAAAGTATGTACTAATGTATGTATGTACTAACTAATCAAATAATCAACTATAAACTGAGCATCTAAAACATCTTAATATATGATTATTCAACTTTACACATAACATAACTAAATATGGTAGTTTATATTACATTGCTAAAATGTCAAATTTACAATAACCAAGGTTAAACTAATGTGTACTTTTTGTTAGTGAATATTAAACTGTTATGTTATTGTGTAAACATCATGTAGTACTTAAGTATTACACTTATTGCACCACCATTTCTTTATTGCATTTAACATATCACTATGACTTTGCATGAAAAAATATTAGGATTTTTAGTCATTAAAGTCCAATGAGATAAATTTGTAAAGAAACAAGACAAAGTCAGTTTGTTACACTTAAAATTAAAGCTTTCAACAAGTTGTGGACTATAGGTGAGCTTATGCATCTGAAGTCAAAACATTTGGGGGTGTGTCTTAATCTTAGGTGTTAAGAGATGCGCTCAGGCTCGTCCATTTGTGGTCAGATCATCAAAAACGCATATTAATGCCAGATCTAAGTTTTGCCAAAAAAACGTCCTAGCAGTAACAGGAGAGGAGGGCTGATGCTGGGATGCTTTATTGCCCAGCAAAAACTCCTGTCATTCCACTGAGAAGATGAAGAGCCTTGGCTGAAGATTGAGAATTGTCAGCGGACTAGATGCACTAAACAAAGAAACTTCATATCTTCATCTTCACAATTTCTAAAAAGAAAAAGAATCAGACAAATGTTTTGTATCTCCTCAGGATGATGAATCTAAAGAGATTGCTCAGTTGGTGCAATGTGAAGAAGTGATTAGTCCAAATGAAGTGTTCTGTAGAATTTTCAAGGCAAACTCACTACAAAGCCACGCCTGATAATACACCAAGTTAACATTACAGGAATAATTTAAGGCAATTGGGATAATTGACATGAATTTCTTTTTTTTTTTGCATTTGTTTCTGTGACTAAAAGGGACATAAAGTAGAGCTAAATGGGCAAAAAAATGTCTATGGATGATTTACTATTGTAAAAGACTGGTTACTGGTCATGTGATTAAACACAGAGCATCATTCAAAAATACTATTTCCTTATTAAAAATATAACTCATGGTGACTGGAAAAACACTGATGATTAGGGCTGTAAGAAAATATTAGCTCTGCAACATATCACATTTCATTTCATGTTACTGTACCAATATTAAAAAGTATATCAATATTTTTTAGTATTCATTAAAATGCAGACATGGCAGAAGTTCATTTTTGGTTTTCTTTTTTTGTCATTTTTCTCTGTATGATGAAGTAGTATTGTGATAATGCATGTGCATATACTTATTTTAATTTGTAACACCGTTTTGTTAAATAATGGTTATTTCAAGCATCCTAAAAGTGCATGTGAAAGAGAGATGTTAGTTCCTTTGTTGGGATTGCACAAAAACAATGTCATAATGTTGGATGATTTAGGGACTGAACACTACATTATTTTTTTACAATTGATAGAATATGAACATTTGAACAAGATCTTATACTGTACTGTTTATAAAACATAATGCATCTACTTATTTACCATTTTTTGTACTAGTAGAGCAAGGTGTTAAAATGTATTTCTCCAAATTCTGCACTTTCAAGTTTTTACAGAAGAGACTTTTGTTATATAGGATTAGCTCCTATTCATATTTTTAAAAAATGTGTTAATATTTATGTATATTTCTGGTGAAGTTATTTTTTCTGGAAATAATCCTTCCAAAATACAAGCAAAACAAAGGAATATCACCTTGTCAATAGTATCATGATATATCACATTTTGATCATTGTATTGTGATTTGTATCATATCACCATATTCTTGGCAATACAGACGCCTGTTGATGATATAAAATTTTATCCGGTTGCAAAAATGTTAGATTAACTGAATTAACTTGATATATTGCTGAACCTACAGAAAAAAATGATAGGTGAAAGATTTTCAGAATAAGGGTGGTAAATGAAAACATCATGAACTTGTTGTCACCAAGTCCCAAATTTCCCATTTTATAACTTTACAACTCTTTACAACTTCAGACATATTCGACAAATCAGTTTCTTGGTTGGATGCAAACGTTACATTTTCTACTCAATCAAATGAAAGCTGTACATTGTGAGAAAACATGAAACACACTCGTATCGCTGTTTTCGTAATTTTTACCTAAACGCATACACACTCATATTACATGGTCTATTCTTGGCAGACCTGAATATTTGATAATTGAGATAAGTAATCAGCACTGAAAAAAATGTCACAACATAATGCCTCAGGAATCCAAGTACAAATCAATTAAATAAATAAAACCAATCTCCTCAAATCAAATCTGTGTCAATTACTTAAAACACAAATCAGAGCATAATAAGCTGGAAGCTGATCAAATGCTTATCAGATTTTATGACAGAGCTGTTACACTATTATACATGCTGGCAGTTATAAACTACACATTTAAAATTAGAATAAAGTCATTTTATTTATCCAAGTCATCCAAGCAACATAGGGAAGCAGCTCTGCAGGTTGGACTAGTGAAGACTCTGACCCTAGGGGTATTTTCTAATATTCGGTCACATAATGGCACACACTTTCCCAGATGTGTAGCTAGGTCACATACATTTTGTAGACAAAGTAATTGAGAGAAATGGATTTGAAATGTTAATTTAAGTCTAAATACATGTAATGTTTGCATAGATTGTATCACTGTAGGTTTTTGCAATCATACTGAATACATGGACCTCCATGGTAGGGTGATAAAGTTGTTTAATAATTTATCTTTCACATATTGAAATCTCAAGTACATGCTGAGGGCAAATATGTGAACTCTTGAAGTAGACAGTGTAGTCTTTACTATTTTGATTGATGTTGCACTTCATATTCAGTTAACTTGTGAATATAATTCTGTAACTGCAATGGGAAAATCACAGTATTCTTATATGCTAAAGACCAAAATGCAATCTAAAATGTATGGAAATAAACTAAGCAGATCTACACATATCATGTCAATAACTGTGTGGGACATTTGTGTCTCAAGAGTTACACTTTACTTTTCAGGCAAGCTGGCAGCACAGTCTTACTATAGATCATTCTATGTGCAGATAAGGCACTGAGATTACAGTTTATGGTGTTTTTGATTCACGTGATTTATCCAACAGTTCAGCAGGAACTTGACTTGACAGTTCACAGTTTTATTTGCACTGTATAGCAGACAGGTTTACTTAAACATAACCGTGGATTCATTCAATCCAACGAAGAAGTAGGATTGTACAGTGTTCAGAATATATAAACACTGCACCTTCCTGTCAGTAAGATCCAGATGCAGAACCGTGTTCCCGTTCTTACCTGGGCCATCTGATCCTGAGAGAGGTGAATTCAGCTTGGGTCGCTTTGCAGTGGGGGGTCCGACATCCAGCAGATTGTCAGCCATCCTGGCCGTCAATTATGAGTGGACGATGATGGAGGAAAAACACAACCGGATCGGTCCAACTTGCCGACCTCTGGTTCGTAGTAACTAGTAACTTTTCGTAACGTTACGCGTAAAGGAACGATTTAAAGGTTTTTCTTGAGTGGAAAGACTAGCGAAATGCTGCCTGGAGAAAAATGTCTCAAAAGAAGGGCAACAGCGCCACGCTCCGCCGCCGAAGATCACCCCATGATAATCCAACACCCAACACCCACATAATTATCCTCAATAATTACGTCCAAAAATTATTTCAGTTCGAGAAAAATAAATAAAAATCAATCATAAAATATTACACAAACCGTAAGCAAATCCCTTTCTCCGTAGATCGCCGGTTTCACGTCTGTACAGAATCATCTTTTTCGCAGTCGAAACGAACAGCCATAAAATATATCTTCGCCTTAAATAAAAAGAGCAAAATTCAACAAATATTTTCTATGAGGCGGATTATTTTTCTCGTCGCTGTCTCCCCGTAAATACAACGTCTCGGGACGGAGATACGGCGAGAAGCGGCGCTCTCTAAAAGGGAAATCAAATATACAGTGGGCTTTCGAGACGATAAAAACCCATTTAATCCTCACATGTTTGCATTAAATCTCATCGGAATAACTAACGCTTCGATTTACTGCACGAAAAAAGGCATTTGAGCCCCGTCTGGATAGCTCCGATCGGTTTTTAAAATTAATGCTCCCCCCGAATTCCCGATTCTGAGCCGCGTCAAGATGGCGGCTGTTGATTCCTCCGATACAAAAAAAAGTTTTTTTTCTTCCCAGCTAGACTGTGGGGGGAGGAGGGGGTGTCGTGCAATGACGCCCTGACGTAAACCTGTGTCCCACTGTGCGTCATGTGGACGTACGTGAGATAGCCTATAAGGATGGAATAACCCCCAAAAAATAGATGTTTAGTATCTGCCACGGATTTTTCAAGCGTATTCGCATTATATATATATATATATATATATATATATATATATATATATATATATATATATATATATATATATATATATATATATATATATAATTAAATAAACAAAATCAATTAAAACGTTTTTGAGCATTATAGCTTATACAAAAAGCAACAGTATTTAATGTATTCATATTATTTTGTAGTACTGAATAAAAATCACCTGCAACTACAAGCATATTACAACACATTTCCATTAAGTTTCATCTTCATTTACATATTTACCACAAATATTTATCTAAATAAGATAAAATAAGGCATACATCATGACATAAGATTTTTGGATAACGTCGACTTGATATACAAGGTCGTAAAGAGTGTGCATTTCTGAAAAATTATAATAAAGTAATAAAAATAATAAACATTTTAAAATGTGAGTTTTTGCTTTTCTAAAATCAGAAAATCCCCAATATCAAACTCCAGTTTGTTACTCATATAATTTAGTACCTCTTGATTCACATTACTCAAATATGCATTTTTCTTAATGTTTTCCGTGCCTTAAGTACATAGGCACATCCATATTAGCATTAATTACAATTGATATTTTTTGTATGGAATCCTGCGTGTGCAAATTCAAAGCTGCTAAGGCAGGGTGATTTAGAGATTACTTAGATTAACTCTTTTCAAGAATAAAATCGTTTTTAAGGATTAACCTCAACCAGAGATGTTTGTGTGGTTTTGCCCAAGGGTCCATTGTTTTATGATCTATTTTACAGACTGAAATTAAACTGGACAGCATTTACCAGCAACTGTTTTTATTTAATTTAAATTTCATTTGCATACCTTTTAGCGTGCTATATACAAAAACATTTAAAAAGAAAGCAACAATCCATTACAGTATGGCTTTAGCAAACTACTTGTATACTGCCTACCAGCCAACATCTAGAAGAGCTTGTTTTATTTGGCTAGTTTAACTTTATAAAAGAAACAGAAGAAACATGACCTGTGTCTGTCTTACATATCATACTTTTTGAGATGATAAAATTCACTAAAGTATATGCCAACAGGTCACATTCCTGCAAAAAATAAAAAAATAAAATAAAACCATCCCCTCCAAAACACATACAATCCATATGATACAATCACACAGTTTTACAAACACTCATACATTTTACACACATGCAGCCAAACAAAACATACAAGTATTATTCCAATATTGTTAGAATCGCCCAGTTCTTTATACCAATTAATACTATTGTACATGCACATATAAATAATAAAAAATGCTCAGATACTATACAATACAAAGGCATACTGTACATAAAAAGTGAGAGCTTTGTGCAAATGTCTTGTAACACTGAGTATAGAAATGACCTCTTAAACATGCAAAATGCAACCAACGAAAGAAAAGATCGAAGAGATGATGGTTACACTCTTTGGCATCACTTTTTTTTCCCATTGTGCCATTCTGCTGGTTCAGAATGTCATTTCAAAAACTCAAACCAAGCCAACCTTAAGCGAATATTTGCAGCAAAACAAAACGAGACAATACAAAAAAAAAATTTAATTCAGACTTTGTCTTATTTTTCCTGTTAGTCCAAAATAGTTAATACAAAACAGTGTTTCAGATATGTCATCAAAACTACCAAGAGAAAAAAAGGAATGTAGCATATGAAATTTACCTGACATTAAAGTATCATGACCTCTACTGAATACTTAACGTTTCACAGTAGCATCATTATTCTAAGTGTCCCTTTTTGTAATATAACATACACAAATTTGGACTGGTACAAGGATTGTGTGCTCATAAGCATAAAGCAGGTTGTTTTTCCATCAAAATAATTATGTTAAAATTTTATTATTGCATTCAAAACAATTCAACCCACCTGAACCGGATTACAAAATGAAGGCCAAGCAAAGAACAACATTAAGGCCAAATATATAGAAGACGTTTGGTATGATTACACTAAGTTGTATACATTAAGAAAAGGCACTGCGTAAATTCCCTTTTTACATGAAAAGCAAATTAGAGCTCACAGTGAACATAACAGCGGGGAAGAATTTAAAAGGCACAAGCAGCAAACCCACAAAACCTAAAGCAGATGACTTATCTATGAGATAATGATTAATGCTCCAAAAACAAATTATGTAATGACCAAAAAGGCAAACCTGTCTCTTTTTAATGGAATATTTATTTAAAAGTACTGATTATGATCATGATTATGTACTGATAATTAAAAACTATGAGGCTTTTCAGTATATTTAAATGTCAAAAATAAGACATTGAAGTGGACTGCATGGTAATATTTTTCTTGCTTCTGAGCACATAATCCTTTTCACTAGAAACAATGATGAATTAACATATGACAAAATAGATTGAAGTAAATCAATTCAAATTGATCAAAAACACGTTAAAAAAAACATGATGCACTGTCTTTGTATTTACAGTGCATATACATTAAGTTTCATGCCATTGCAAGTACAAAGCATCTAATGCAAAATATTTGCATTAGGGATAATAGATGGGAGTTTTGCATGAACAGTTCAAGTTTTGTGTTACAATAAATACAAATAAAACATTGTTTTGATTTGTGACATTCCACTTTGATTATCAATGTCTTTAAAAAAGCACTATCAACTAGCATACAGTGTAATCCGTAGCAACCTAGGCAGTTGTGTTCTCTAATCAATCTAAAGTCACAGCTAAAGACATTCTACAAGTACAGCAGTGCCTTGTAATATCCCTTGAAATACTCATCAACACTTAACAGAGCCCACAAGAAAAAGGATCATAGAGGTGGGCACACACATTTGTAACAATCACAGCTTCGTCTGTGATGCTGTTGTTCACCACATGCTGATTAAGTGCAGCTAATCCCATCATGCCTCACAACTGAGACAATACAAAGATGTTAACCAAGGACAGAGAAAAAGCCGCCACATCAGCAAGAAAAGTTTTTTTCTTACAGTGCGTTCCTGAACTGTTTATCATCCAGCAGTTTCATCAAGTTGCTCAAGCGCCTCTCCTCATTAGTCCCCCTGGATTTTCTGAGTCCTACACAGACATATACAAACACACTCACTCATACATACTTTATGCATGCAAATATACGCACACCTCAGCCTCCTCTACCCTTGGCCTGTAATGATTAGTCTCTGATGCATCTTTCCTGAAGAGTTTTCAAAAGGAACACAGAAACAAGCCTTGCTGCATTTTAGTGCAGATTTTACATATATGTATAACAAGAGAAGATTATGTTATTTCCCTTCTACGCCTTAAGATTCTCCTCACATTGTAGCACTTGTCATATGAAAGGTAGCTTGATGAACTCTTCTTCGACAAAGGCATAAATATCATTGCAAAACATAATTTAAAAAGTAAATTTAGAATAAAAGCAAAGTTTCCTTTTTCAAATGTTTGCAAATGTACAGTTTTCCCTTTAATGTTATTTTTCCCTTTCTGAAAAAGGCTTAGTCTACACATTATTCTACTCTAAAGGCACTTAAAAGACATAGGAAAGAAATAATCAAGATTAAAGGTGTAAAGATCATCAAGTAGGTAAATAGGAGATAGTGGGATTTGTAGCAGGCAAGAGAAGGTCCAGATTCAACCATTACATCTTCTCCTGTGCGTGTTCCTGCATGACAGTCCATTCAAAGTCATTAGGTTCAGACAAAGTTATCTGGCTGATGTAGAAACAAAGGTTCTTTCAAAAGTTTGTGTGTGTGTGTATATATATATATATGTACTATATACTCTCCGTATATACACACTCTGTATGTACACACAGACACACATACCCTGGTACAATTGAACGCATAACAATTTCACAATGCCAACCAGCTGTAACAACAGCTTTAAAGGGTGGAGGATTGAAGACAAAAAGTGCCTTAGTTGTAAATTCTTAAAGTCTGGTCAAGTCTCCAGTGTTTGGGTAATAATCATCACATTTGTCCTTGTTGATGTCTTTTTGAGACGTTGTGGAATTACTGTATGTATTTTGTGGAGTGGAGGATGAGATGATGTGCTGTTTGCGATCTGCAGAAGAAGAGGGCTCCTCTAGGTTGGTAGCAGGAATAGATATCAGGCCACTATGAGACACAGACCTTCTTGCATGACTGGGTTCTGGTGAGGGGCGTCTTTCACGATTGGTCACATGATCTCCACAATGTGTCATGTTTTTCTCATGTGCAAGCCCTGTGTTGGTTGAGGAACCAGCACTGGCGCTGGCCACCATAGTGTTGGTACTGCTTGAATTAATGCTGGTTGTGGGCACCATGCTGGCAATTTCATCAGTGGGTGAGCGCCCAATACTACCATCCACCTGCGCCCGGATCTCTGGTGAGACCGACAGCTGATACTGGGGTACAGGGCCACTTTCACTGCTCTTAGGATAAAGGAAGGTCTTCATTTGACCTTTCCCTTTAACGTTAACTGTGCCACGGTAATCAAATTCATAATCCATGCTACTGAGCACACAGTAGCTCTCTTCGCTAACCTGAACACGACACTCAACACCCGTTGTATCCATCCGACTGGCAATGTTGACCGTGTCTCCCCAGATGTCATAAAGTAGTTTCGTAGTACCGATTACACCCGCGGTCAGAGGTCCATGATTGAATCCAATGCGAAGCTTGAAACCAAAGCCTAGCATGTTCTTGTTGAAGTCATCAACCACATGCATCATTTCTAGGGAAAATTCAAAAAGAGCACGGAGGTGGGCGTGGGGATGGGCAGCATCTGCACACTGCTGCGCATTGAGCCCTGCTGCTGCCATGTATGTTGCACCAATAGTCTTGATCTTTTCAATGTTTGTGAAGGCAGGCTTCCTTAGCAGCTCATCAAAGTCTCCGATCAGCTCGTTGAGGACACGGTAACACTCCTTGCCTCCTTCATAACTTTCTTCATAAAACTCACTGAAGTTGACAATACTTGCAAATATTACTCCCACATTGTCGTGGTTCTTGGAATAGCTCTGGGTGACCTTTAGCTGCTCAGCCACATGGATGGGGATGATGTTGCGGAGCAGCCAGTCAGCCTGGTCCCTCATGTTCTGGATCTTGATGCGGTGTTGATCAGCTTCTACATTACCATGGTAATGCAAGCGGTAACTGACCTCAAATTCACGGTTAAGAAACCAGACCAGGAGGAGAAGCAGGAAAAAGGCCACACAAGCTTCAGGGCCAAGTAGGTCCTGGATTTGGGGTTCTGGATCCGAGTCTACTGGGCTGTCAGACATAGCAGTTGAGGTGTTGCTATTATTGTTTTGGCCATCTGACCTGTTAGAAAGAGATTGAGAATAAAGATATGAATATTTTGGAAACTACAGAGGCTTTTTGCAAAAGTAAACAGAAACTTAGCTAAAATGTTTAACACACGATGTGAAGTCTTTTCCAGGAACAGCTTACCTAAAAAATATGAGCAAGTTTAAATGTTGACGTTAACACAATATAAAATAATGACTGCACTTACCAAATTAACCCTTTGGGCGCCCCATTTTTTTTCAATGTTGACATATTTTTTACATGAATATTTCAAAGAGCTGTTGCACAAAAGTGGTAAGAGATAGAGCTTTGCTCCAAATTACAAATTTGTAGGGCAGGACCTAAAGTATATTTTTAAGATATTTTTGTAGATCTAATTTGCATATTATGACATCATCATGACGTCATCAGTAGGCGGACAGCTGAAATTAAGGAATTTCACAGTGGGAGAGACTCTGGATCAATCAAATTGGGATGTTTTGCTTAAAAATTTAATGTTTTGTCATCTACTGAGTGTCTGTGACCTTGTTGTTGCTTAAAATACTGTTATTTACTTTAGATGCATCCGTAGTGAGCATCCAAGAAAACATTGATGACATATGTTGACTGCTCGGAATTCTGTTGAAATTTCTCTTGTGTGTCTGGCCATAAAATAAGGTAATTTTAGACAATATGCATGGAAAAAAGAGAAAATACTTCATATATTATCAAGAGGGTTGAAATATCATATTTGAGTATCAATAACTCTAGCTAAGAATCCTTTTTAGCTTTTGAGCAAATTTGATAAGCTCAACGAACTGATTGAGGATATTTATATTTCAGGAACTGATTTTATATTTCAAAGAACTGATTCAAAATACAATTCAAAATATTATTTACATGGCAAAGAACTGATTCAAAATATTATTCAAAACAATGAAACATGTAGGCCTAAGAACTACACAAACATGCCAAATATTCATCCATACACATGCCTCAGGGGGTCACTGAGAAATCAGTTCTATTCTATCTGTCCAAATGACACTGTACGCAATAGTTTTCCTGGTCAGATTCCTCACTATCACTGCTACTACTTCGGTCAAAATCATCAAATGTTGGATCTTCAGGTTCAGAATCCGAGTCAGCTAAGACCTGACACAATGCCTCATGAACCGTGAACCTCTTTTTTGCCATTTCGTGTGTTTGATGAATAACTTTAGTCAGCAATGCGAGAGCAGCCGCCTCCGTAATACTCCGGAATAGCTCTGAGCGAGCGCTTCGAGGTGCGGTTATTTACCAAGGCATTTCCTGGAAAACTTTTCATGGGGGCAGGGCCTAAATTTGTGCTCGGGAGACAGATTTGCATGTCTGCCACCTAATAGTATGGAGTATGAACTGCATTCAAATCGCAGTTAGATGAGAGAGTGGATTAAACAGAGCACCGCCGCTTGTCGCAAATTTGCGACTTGGGCGCCCAGAGGGTTAACAGACTCCTCGCAACACTGCAAGAAATAAAACAAAGTCATAAAAATGTTTGTATTAAAGGATCTAATCCTATGTTTTCATTAGTAGCAGCTTGACTCAACTCCACTCAACTTTGTCTGCTTTAGTGCATTTCCATTACAAAAAAGGACCTGGAACCATGGTACCCGGGATACAAAATTTTTGAATACACCTCCAACAAGGTTCCAAGTGATAGTGAATGTATCACTTGGATTAGTGACATTAATAAACCGGATCCACCAGCGGCTTCATTTTTTACATCAGCTCAGGGTGTTTGGTGTCTGCACTAAGATCATGTTGATTTTCTACAGAGCTACCATTGAGTCTACACTGTTATATGGATTAGTCAGCTGGTTTGGCAACCTAACAGTTAAATCAAAGGCTCAGATCTTAAATTTGATTTTAAAAAATGCTAAAAAAAAATCATTGGCATTAAATAAACCACATCTCTTCAAGACCTGTTCCAACTATCACTTTTTAAACAGGCAAACAATATTTTAACAGACGTATCACATGTGTTAAACACAGAATATGTTTTATTGAACTCAGGAAGGAGGTATAGGGTCCAACAAATACAAGTACTCGTTCATCCCACTGTCAATCACACATTAATAATCAAATGGCACGGAAAAATAATTTGACTAAAAGGGGATGTATAAACCTTACAGACACCGATTGGTCGGACAGTTGTCTCTGTGACCTGCTCCTTTACGAAATACAAATGTGGAAGTTGACAATAAAAATAGAGGTACATTAATCCACATGATGACAGCCCAAAACTACACCACCATGTTTGGTCCAAGACATCCAGTCTTTGGTGGCCAATGTAAAAAAATAAAATAAAACAGACCGCAATATGAAACAGGTGAATTTATCAACAATTCCCTGAGCAGACGACACAGAAGTAATGTGCCAGATCGCTATGATGTTCAGGTACTGTAAAGTCAGTACTATCCGGTAATAGAACTGCTACCGAGTAGAGTCCAGTCAGTATTAGTGGAAATGTGGCACAATACTGTCCAATTCACTGTGTTTTTATCCACAGCTTTTTAATTAAATGTTATGCATACCTGCAGGGGTACCTGAAGAGTAAGGTAAGTTGTCCCACACCAACCAAAGTAGCCAGAGTCGAGCGCATCCAATAGCTTAGCTGGCAGAAGTTACAGTACTGGATGATTGCTATTATGATGGCACAGCAGACAAACATGATGAACTGGAAAACAGAAAAGCTATTCATTAGAAAACAAAGCTCACAGCAGCTTTTGAAATTACTGAGCATATTATAAAAGTGATCTCAGAATAGGGGTGCAGAATAAAAAAAAAATACAGCAATATATGCATGATAAAGATCATATGCAGCTCAAGTGTTTGATAAAAATGGAGATTTTTCAGAACAGAAAAGGTCATGAAGATATTACACCCTCCTCTATTTCACAACTGTGCACAGCTAGACTAATTACACCCAATTACCATTTCCAACTTCTGTTAAATATATTTTTTATTACAGTTTTTCTTTCCTCCTGATACAAATCAACACACTAATTATCAGTAAAACATAAGAAGATAATAAACCATAATTGTCCAATTTTATTGGGCAACGATGGAGAAAAAAATCCATCCCTGCATATCCAATATTGTTAGTGTTCAGTACTAGATTTTTTTTTTTTGTTGTTGTTGTAATATCCTTTACTTAACCAGTTGAAAATCCACATTGAGATAAAAAAAAAAAAATCCAGATGGACAAATCCGTTAAAGAAGCATAATGTAGACAAATGCATTCTATTTTAAAGTAAAATAAAAGTTGTTTAAGATTTTTAAACATTTAAAAACAATTGCACCAAAATTTCATTTTGTGCTAGGAGGGGCCCAAGGGTCTGCTGAAGGGTCTGCTGTCCCTGTGAGAACAACTAGTTGCTAGTTTAATACACTGAGTTGCTCTTCATAAGGATTTGTCAAAAACCCTGCATTGAATTAGACCCATAATTTTAAGTTTCTGACCATTTGCATTCCTGGGAAGCAGTTATAAAATACACCCCAGTGAGGTGACTGTAGTATAACTGTGATTTATACCTTCTAAATCATGCATATTATTTAATTCCTTGACTAATTTTTCTTGGTCGTTGGAGAATATTTGAATGTCCCCTTTTCATTTTCGTTGAAGTCATATCTAAATGACTATATACATGAACATATGAAACACAAAAACTACCTGGATAGATAGATTGATGTCACATGTGATGTTTGAGAAAACAGTGACTGCAGGTAGGGACACCAGAACAGCACCTATAAAATGCCGTGGTATCCAGCCTGAGATTACACCCATCAGCATCCGAGTGCAATTCAATGCACTATCCAGATAGAAAGCCATACTAAAGAAAGGAAACAAGAAACTGAGATTAGGATACAGATGAATAAATACATCTCAAATGGCCAGTTTGTGCCAGTCCTGAGTGATACAAGATAATGTATAAAAAAAACAAAACAATGGTCAATGAATTAATATATATGTATATTTTCTGTAGTCATTACTCTCCATCAGTGTGGTTTCCGCTTCCCCTGCCGAATTACTGCTTCTAAAAACCAAAGACCAAGGCCAAAATCTTGGTGTGCTGGTAGCTTCAGATCTGACCTTCAGTGGTCAAATCAAATCAATCATCAAAACAGTCTTCTATCACCTATAAAACATATTTAGAGTAAAAGGTTTTATGCCCCAAATAGACTAAGAGAATCTCATTGATGCTTTCATCACCAGTAGACTGAAGTACTGTGACAGATTTCTGACTGGACTCCCCCCAAAAGAGTCTTAAAGAGTTGCAGCTCATTCACAACCCTGCAGGTCCAATTTTGACCAGAATTAAGAGACGGGAGCATATTACTGCAGGCCTAAAGTCTTTACACTGGCTCCCAAGCAGATACACAATAGATTATAAAGTTTTGCTACTGGTTTACAAGTCACTGGTTTCAGTCCAGAAAACATCAATAATATGTAAATAGAATATAAACTCAATAGAACTCTGAGGTCAACTGACTCAGGTCACATAGTCCAGTCCAGAGTTCAGACTAAACCTGGTGAAGCAGTTTTTAGTTGTTCTGCTACACACAACTTGAATGAGCTGCCAACTGAAACGTCAAAGCAGCCCCATTTGTCAACATTTTGAAGTAAAGGTTAAAAAAAAACCTTTCTCCTTACATGTGCTTATGAGCAAACTCTTCCTCAATCTTGTCTTTTAAATGCTTCTTTTTAATCTTAATGTTTTATTTTAAATTTAATGTTAAATTTAATGCACAGTTTCAATATAATTGATGTATTTATTTCACTCTGGGAATGCATTTTAAAACCACATTTATCTGTGATTATTTTAATGTCTTTTACCCGTTTGTGATTTTTAATATATTTTATTCTTCTGTGATTTTTTTATGCCTTTGTAAAGAACCTGTGTATGAATAGTACTATACAAATACTTTATTTCTACACTACAACACAAGATAACTCGACTCTAGTTTCCTATTAGAAGTCAAACAAAACTCACACCAAACAATAGTACACATTCAACAGAAGACAAGTGAAAAGACAAACTTCCAAGAGTAACTTTGCACATGTAGTTTTCCCTCAAACAGCTAAATGTTACCATCTCTATCCAATCCATGTGTTTATAATTATGATGTCCTTTCTTACCGTATAGCAAACAGCAGAGCCAGAGTTTCACATAGGCCAGCTATAGCAGTTACAATGAGTGCCGGCATGGGCAGACTCTGGTGGGTGACAAGTGGTTGAAGGAAACATGCTAGTGAGAGTGCCAAAAACACTGAACAGCACAGCAGCATGTCCAGGAAAGAACTGAACATTGGGCTTGCAAAAGTTTGCACCACTGCTTGGGTTTCCACCTAGGGAGGAAAGAAAAGAAAGAATAGTTTAAGAGACAAGGTGAGAAAAATAAAGTATATATAACTATACAGTTGTGGTAAAATTATTAGATCATCAAAAGTCACCAAAAACAATGGTTATGCAATCAAATGCAATCAAACTCCTGTGTGTATCATGTGACCAAATCAGACAGAAAACATGGAATGGCTAAATGCACTGATCTTGTTAGTACAATGCTATAGATATTAATGTATAACTTAAATGATTTTACTTATTATCGTCAAGAAAATCATGGAAAATGGATAGATATCAGCTCTTAAATAACACTTTTATGAGCAATTTTTGTTGTCATCATTATATTTGCCAAAACAAATGTACCTTTAGTTGTACTAGGCACTAGAATGAACAAGATATCGAAGAAAACAAGTGTGGTCTAATTTTTTTCCCATGACTATACGTGAAATCACCATTTAAGAACCAGGCTAAAAATCATAAATGTGATTAATTGCAATAATATCTGACTAAAAAGGATGTGAGCAGAGCCATGAAAGTGTCATCACTGAATTACCATTAGTTATTTAATTCTAAATGTATCTATAAAAATATAATGACTAAAATCCCATTATACTTAACAATGTAGTTACAATTGCACCCATGCTAAGTGCACTTCTAAAACTACACCAGCAGAGAGCATCACAGCCTAATACAAATCCACTTCTAAGGCCCTGCAGTGATTTCTCTTTGCCGCAGTCTTGACTGGTCTGGTCATAACACAGTGCTAACAGGCTTTCCAGACAAGACACAGACATATTGAGAAACAAACATGCACAAATATATGCAGTCACTCATGCTCACAATGAAAGGCTGCTGAGACTTCATGAGTGGAGTCATGACAAGACATAGGCATTGTCTGTGTTGCAAAAGTCAGAATGAGTGTTGGATTCTAGTGAATCCAAAAACAAAAAAACAACTGTCTTAAGGTCACGGTGCACTTTAGTGAACTAAAAAATAAACACACACATGCATACATTCACACTCATACACAGGAAAAAGGCAGCATTATGCCTCACACAAGCACTCACACACCTCCTCCTGGTAGCTTATCCGGTAAGCAGACTCCAGGCTGTTTTCCAGGAAGGTGAGGCTCAGCTTGTTTATGGGAGGTTTGTAAAAATAGTCCTTCATAAGGCTGTTATGGGCATAGTGGACAGAAGTAACATATATGCTTAGAAAATTTGGACAAAACAAGTGTTAGTATTACAGGAAAGAATAAATGAGTATTTCTTTTCACAAAATGCTTAACTTTTGATCTGAGGAAATGGTTCAACATATTATTCTCAAGCGGCAGGTTGTTCACATATCTCACCTGTCCTCTTTGATGACGTCCACAAAATGGGCATCACTCCTCTCCCTGAAGTTCTTGGAACGTAGAGGGATAAGTGCTGAGTGATCCATGCCCATCGCACCCCCACCCCAGGTCTTCTTCTCTTTTTCTTGCAGCATCTCACACAGTGACGTTTGGCTGTTGTTCAAGGCTTCCATTCTTGGACTGAGCAGACCGTTCAGTGCTTTGGGGCTGCGTCCTGCGGAAATAGCTGGGGAACACTTCAGATTTGAAGACTCCTAGGATGAAGAGGAAAGGGTGAGAGGTCCTCAATGGCCCAAAAATGGAACTTGGCTTTAGAAATTGCAATGATAACCTGGAGCAGTTTAAATGTAATAGACTATAAAGCTACAGAGTATTTAGTGTATGCTTCAGTTACACACTTTGGTTTTATACACACGTGTCTGCGGCACCCTTTAACTGGGACTCATGGAGTTCTATTTCTTTGAACTATTTTGAGAGTTTTGTTTTTTTTTTCGGCTGCTTCTGCTGAATAAATGTAACCAGAGCCAGTCCATACTGCCCCAATATGGAAATGGAAAAATCTAAAACAGGCAATAGGGACAGACTCCAATCTGTAAAAACTCAAAGTGCGTCATCTGTTTAGTATAAATAAGAACAACAGGCTAACCTTGTTGCTGTTAGTCTTGTGATCATCCTGGCAGCCATTGTGAACTGCTCCTTCCTCCAGAACCTGATCCTCTCCTGGCATCAGAGTCGCACTGCAGGACAAACATGGATACTGCAGGGAGGTCGAGTTCGGACAGGCACAGTATGGAGAAGATGCATCATAAGGAGCAAAAAAAAAAAAAAAAACACAATATAAATTGAAAGGTACATATCAAAGTGAAAAACAAGAAGGACATGACATCTGGATCATCTGTTGGGAACATAGTACATGAAGAGAGAGAATAAACAAGAGGTAGATAGGAGGTTTAATCCATAAAGACCCAAACTACCACTGTCAATCAGATGCATCTACTGATGCAAAATCTTTAATATCTCTTGATCCACTAATCCTATCAATGGGAATAATTGATGAAAACTGTAGATTGTCATCTTTTCATGGCCATCAGATATGACCCTTTTGGACGTTTAGGGACTCTATAATTAATTTGGAAACACTTGTCATCTTCTGCAATATATCACCAGTAAAACCCACAGTTTGATCATGACAGTAGACGGACACACATGTTTTTTATGTTCAGTTATTGATATCATTCCTGGAAAAAAAAAAACTTCAGTTTTCTCCGTTTCTCATATAATAACCCTCAACTTCAATCTGAGGTTCTATGAAAATCATTAAATTGAAACATGGGAAAATACCTAATTTTCACTGAAAACTTTTAAAATAAAAGAGATAATATTATAATCAATGGTGACAAATCACTTAAGAAACAATAAATGGAGAGAATAATTAATTTGTTTGGGAACTGCCACAAAAGTAACACTGGGTCTTTATGGGTTAAACAGACTGATCTATTTATATCCATTATTATATCCATTATTATTACCATATCTGCCCTGTAAAGACTATTAAACTTGTGAAGATGCATGAGTGTGATCCTTGACTGCGAGTCCTATCTCTATTTGCACAGAGGATGAAAAGCCACAAATAGAAGAGTAAACAGTCATAAGTCTTGCGAAGGGCTTCCCTGTCCCTGCTTGATTTGGCTCATTACCATATCAAGGACCCCCACTGATTTTCATGCATCTCCCATCCTCCTCTTCCACTGATTTTCCTAGATACTGAGATATAAGAGTGATGCACACTTCTGTATGCCTACAAGCAATTATACATGAAAACTGTTTTACAGGATTTCTTGAGAATATTGCGATCTTATGACACTCTCTAAAAATAGAGGTATGAATTGAAAACAGAAGTACAGAAAACAGTGAATTAAATTGTCCTGGGTCGAAAATCCCTAAAGGTAAGTAATTAGAGGTAGTATTTTTAATCACCTACTAAATAAAGGATTAACCTTATTGATTAGATCTTGTTCTATTTCCAGATTTTTATTAACAATAATTTAAAGTTATCAAACATTTAAGTAGGAAATCATTAAAATACTATGCTGAACAAAGTCAGGTAAATGACACTTAAGTAATTCCGGTACATGGAAATGACAAGAATCCTTTTCATATCCCCACTATGAGAAATAGGAAGCTTCTTGCAAATAAAAAATGAAAGTATCCTCTAAAACACCCACATAAACAAAAGCAAATAGAGAGCAAGAACAACAGCATCAAAGAGGCCTTGTTCAGCATTGTATCCTTCCTCAGGCAACTTAGATGAGCTGAAAAATGATCCTAGAGATATACTTAGTTTCTCAACACACACGGTGGATGTTGCAGATAATTCTTTCAGATACAGTGATCCTGTTTACATGAACACAAAAGTCAGATATCTGAGCGTAATCGAGTAATTATAATAATCAGATCTAACACATTTACATGCATTTAAGAAATACAATAATGGAAAAACCCTGCTTTATAGTGGAAGCTTCCGCTGATGTTCGACTATATAACTTTAATTCTCTACTATGTTTAATTGTGGTTAGACATGTGCAGACAGAATTATCAATTTAATCAGATTAACCTGTAAACATGTGTGAAGACATTGGAGTATTGCTGAGAAATTGAGGTGTCTTAATCGGTTTCCTCTTATCGGATGAAGCCTATCAGATTATCCTGAATGTATGATTACTGGTATAATCTGATAACTCCAGACATTGAATAATGATTGGAGTAATGGTATGCATGTAAATGGGTAAATTCACCTTGGCTCTGTCAGTGGGCAGTTTGCAGGCTGAAGGGGCGCCATCGGGTGTGTTTACTCTAGGTGTGGAACACTTGTGGTCAGAGTGTTCAGGCCCAGACAACCCCAACTGAGAGCAGCTACAATGGGAGTGTGGTTCCACCTTCCGGCCAGAAATCAAGTAGGTCTTCAGGCCTAGAGAACGACAGAGGGAGACAGACGGATGTCAATGGGAAGCCATTTTTTTCCTTCAAACTGGAACAGGTTTTTGTTGGGTTTAGTCATCTCAGTGCAGATAAAGATGGTGGTTTTAGATTCAGAGGAAGGAAGCTCAGTACCTGGCAGGACAAAGCTCCCTAGTGAATTACATAAGCCTTCAGAGATTCATCTTCAAGAGAGGGAGTGCAATGAATATCAATATCTCCCAGCAGAAAAAGTCCTGTTTCCATATAGTGCACATTCAAATGTCTTGTTCACCTGTGGAGGATTTTTCTCTATTTAGAATCAAACCAATAAGCCAACAAACACCGAGTGCCAAACCCTAACAAATACAGCTGGCAGGTGTGTTAAAGTTCACAGATTTTTTTCTCTACATTATCTTCTGCTTTCTACCCTCCTCTTCACACTCTTATCTTTTATCCCTGCTCATAGCCTGAGGAGGAAATGCAAAAATGCAGCTTTATGTAGAGAAATTACAAATATTAAGATCCTCCAGAAGAGCCTTCAATGAACTGATAATTCCTTATTTTCATTCATGTACATGTCACACAGGTGCGTGTGCATAGCTATTTGGAATTCATGTGTTGCCATGACCATGAGACAGCTTCAACTTTAGACACAACAGGCCAGGGCCAAATATTTGAACACCTGCGCCCTCCCTCATTTATCACTATGTTTCCATTTCGATCAGTCCTGCAAAGTATGTGAGCGTATGTTTGTATAACCTTTCACCCAAAATCCAGCCATCAGAGCAGACAAGTTTCAAGATGAAGATTATTTATTTTAAATGATTCATTCATCACCATATATGGTGCGTAAGCTATGAATTTTATTCTGCTTCAAAAATAAGAAAATGTAACAGTTGTAATTACAAAAGCACAGTCCTCTGCCAAGGTAGATCACCCCCACCTCCATGTCATGATTAATTTACTCCTAAAATTAATTCCTTGACTTTGAAAAGCTATACACAGCATTGGATTCAAACTCATATTTATATGGTGAAACTGTCTATCTTCCAATGATAAAGAAATCTTAAAAAAAAAAAAAAAAACATGGATCCAGACAGTAATCTGGGTCACCACCTAAATTGAGTCACTACACAAGTGACTCGATTTAATAATGTGTTCCTTGTGCCAGTATTAACATTTCCGAAATTTCACCAAAATCCTTCCACAACTTTTTGAGTTATCTTGCAAACAAAAAACAAACAAACAAACAAAGCCAAGCACAACAAGCCCCACCCCTTATAAATGCTTTAGCTGATTTTCCCCATCTCTTATCATTGTGAAAACATATTTTTGATGACCTAGACCTTTGACCTACAATCACCAAAATGTAATGGGATATATTCTGGACCACCTTGCACCTTTCCTGAAACTTTCATTGAAATTGGTCTAGCAGTTTTTGCGTACATTTAGAAGCAAAGCCAGCCTCCAAAAAGCTCTGTAAATGGTTGATAAGTATGCATGTTTGCCAAATGCAAAAATGCTTGTGTTTTACCAGTGGGTTGGAATAACAAGTCAAAACTACACTAAATGTAGTTCTGTCTTTGTCAGCAGCACAAGTCGCACCTGTGATGGTGTGCTTCGCCACATAATTCAACTGTCAGTGAAACCACCGCCTCAGGCTCTGAGCATTGTCTTCCTTAAGTACTTCAGACAGGCCTGCCACAGCCAGGCTTCTACTGAGCCATCTGGGGCTGCACTCGAACATGCACACACACAAAATACACATATGACATAAGGATACATGGCTCAACAACTACACAGAAACGTGACTCAAGCAGTGGACGAAAAACAAACTACCCTAGAAGAAACAGATGTAAACATAAATCCAATAATCCGACCCTCACACGAATACTCCCCCTGCAACCACCTATTGTACACTCAAAGGCAAACACAGCAGAGGTGTAGATGGACGTCTCTACTGTGGCTGGGTCGATAGCCAGGTGTATGAGGACTCTTGGAAGGGAAATAGAGGCCCTAAGCAGCACTAACAAAGAACTAATTCCCCGGACCAGTGATGCAGAATGAGACAGAAGACAAGAGGAAGCAGCAGGAACTGAGAGAAGCTTTTCCGGCCTCTGAGAATGAGAATGTGTTAGGGAGCCTGTGAGTCAAACATAGACAGAGACACAAACACATGGCACACACAGACTGATTTCATTAGTTCCCTAATCAAATCCTTGCTTGTCTCCCAACATGTCACACAGGGACTTCTGCTCCAGCTCATGGGTCAACAAGCTTACCCCCCTCCCTTCAAAAACTATATGAAATCTTTCCATGAAATACAATTGAGGGTTTTTTTTTTGTTTCTTTGTTTGTTTTTTAACTTATCCATCAATAGACAGGATTATAAATAATGTCAGACAACAGAGATGTCAAATTATATCTCATTTGGTCAAACAATGCGGGTAGAGGTTTGCATAAGTGTCACCATTTTCTTCCCTGCTTCTTTTTGCAAGCCAGATTGGATGCATCTGAGTCAGAGAGAGAGTTCTGTCCATTTCAGGCTGAAATACACAAAAACATCTGACTCATTCTGTAGTATATATTAAAATATTTAGAGTCCCAATTAATGCAAATCCTGTATCTGCTGTAAAAGCAATGGTGCATGTTGAGAACTAATAAAACGGCATAAGATTGGGAACCAAGCCAAATCCACCTAAACAGAAATCACTGGACCATTTAGCTCTATCCCCTACCACTGTAACAGCTTATTAAAGATAATGCAGTGTTTCACCCTTGATAATATGCACACCATCCCATTACTTGAGGAGAATTGCCACACAGACCAACAGATTTGATGCCAAGGAAAATTATAAAAATTGACTAAGAAATCTCAGATGCTCAAATTCCACAATAAAAGCCTTAAATCTAACCGAACTGATAAGATAATCCCTAAAGAAGGTGATAAGAGATAAAATGTAGTTTTCTGTTCCCATCACCATCATTAGGTTTTCACAGTTTAGCATGTAAGCATCATTTTGCTACTGAGTGGTTACAGATAATTCATCATACTTTTTAAATAACACCCTTGAATCTCATACTGACTGCACATCTTTCACTAGGAACAAGAGAAAGGTTTACTGAGGTTAATGTGGGTGTGTGTTACATTGATTCCTTCACTTGGCAGAGCTCTGACAGCCAGAGAGGAGCAAGATAAATCAACAGCTGGGGCCTGCAAAGATACACTATGAACTATGTTTTCACAGTGTGTGTGTGTTTGTGTGGTGTTACATGAGTTTGTGTGTCTGCAGAATTTGTGACCCTATTCCTAATCCTTTTAGGACAATCTTTCATCTTTATGATCCAATCGTGTGGCAGCTGAAATTGCATTGTTGTCAAGCAATAAACTGTGGTTCTAATAAACTGGGTTGACCATCAGCTGGCTACATAGTCCACAGGCTTCAACATCATTAAAATGCAGCTGTGAACCAAAGGCCTCACAGCAGGGAAAAGGTCAGGAAACTTCATGCTGTGTGTTCCAAATGATGTTCCTTGTTTCTGTCCAGCAGAGTGTGTGTCTGTCTATCCATCTGTCAGTCTGTGCACATCTGTTTGATGATGTGCAGTGCAGGTACATGCATACACAGGCCTTCTTCCCTTTCTGAGGATCCTGGGCTAATTGAAGAGCATCATTAGTGGCAGCCTATGGGCTTTACAGGACTTGAAGTGTCCTGTCATGTGCTATCAGCTGACAGGGAACAGTAGATAACCTTTCCCCCTGAGAGCCCAGTCACATTATCTCACTCTTCAAGCCCTGTTGTTCGGGACAGAAGAGAGGGACATGAGAAAAGCACTTTGCAAGCAAATAACAAAATCACCTCTACTCCTCCCCTTCCATTCATCTCCTCATAACACATCGAAGCTCTTCTGGGACAATGGCCACCCATGAACCCCTCTTTTCATGAGGCTGAGAGGGGCTTGGTGCAGAGGCTGGCTATGCAAAGCACAACACAGTTGGATGGAGCAGCAGCACTATGAGCTGGATAAAAACAAACATGTTGCGGCAGTAGTGGTCACTTTTACCACTGTCAATTTAACTCTCCATCAGCCTTGAGCATTGAGGACAAGTAGCTGTAGTACAAAGGCTGGTCTGCTGCTACACTGTCCTACATACAACAAAGCACATTTAAAAGAATAAAGAACAGAGTACAAAACCAATGTGGCTTCAATATGAAAGAGATTCTCAGAGAAATAATCCTGTAAATGGCTCACAAAATCCTTCAACCTCGTACATCATACAAAAAAAAATTTCCAATAAGAACTAACACCAAAGCAGCTGCATATATGTGCTTGTTATCTGAACAAATGATAATGAATGTTTTCTTTAATGCAGCCTTATTTATCCTCCACAGCAAAACGCATACTCTACATTGAAAAATTAATCCTTGGATTTGTTTAATCAAGACTCCATTCAAATCCATTTGAATGAAACCCAGCTTGTATCAGAAAATGCAATGATATTCCCTTCCGTTTGCCTGTAACCAGCACTTCTGTCCCAGTGAGGTTTACTAAAAGTAACAGAACACAGAGGGCACTGAAAGAATCCTCAAATCAATGTAAACACACATAAAATATTGGATGTTTTAACAATGACAGCTTTGCTTTGGAGGGCCAGGTATCAGAGCAGGAGGGTACTTGAGCAGGTGGCGCAGAGAAACAAGTACTGACTGAGCAGCTCTTTATGCCAGCTGGCACCGCCAACCAACAGCCCCCTCATCCTCCCTTCACCGTCCCTATCCCGGGAAATTACTGTACATCCTGTCCCCATCGGGGGTAAGAGGGCAACAGGAACAGGAGAAAACCTGTCCAATGTGACAGGCTGCGATGAGACTTCAGTATGGCAACAGAGGAGAGAAAGGAAAGATGAAGAGTAAAGGTTTATAGGGATTTTTAGCTCAAAATAAGAGTTGAAATATATAAAAAGATATGACAGTGGAAGCTAGAATAAGTCTGGATATGGAACAAAAAAGTGAAGTTTGTCAGTGAGCTCAGTCAATCAGAAAACATGAAAGACCCATATGCATTTTTCATAAGGAATCACAGAGGGACTCACACTGTCATTTCTGACAGCAGAGGAGAAGCCGAGCTTGTGTGTGTGTGTGTGTGTGTGTGTGTGTGTGTGTGTGTGTGTGCTGAATCAAGGAGAAGCTTTGACCTTCCTCCACAGCTGAAGACTTCAGCTGAGTCCAGGTTCTTTCAGAGACATCGGAGGACATGTAAGACGCTCATCAGATCAGCTCACAATGTCTCATCGCAAGAGATCAGTGACACAGACAAAACAACACGCTGACTTTGCATAAAATAAAGCCTTCTAAATAATATATCAAAGTAGATGTTTCACACTTACATACACAGACTGAGAGCTGATTCTTTTAAATACAGATTGTAAGTATGCTATAGTATATAAATGTGGTTCTACTTTGTAGTTCCAGATGAGTGCAGTATTCAAGAAAATATTTAACCAGCATATTTAATTGTATAATCCTGTGATGGATTTACACCAGATTAAAATAAAAAAATTAAAAGCAGCATAAGACAACAGTCAACCTGTTGAGATTCAGCTACTGTATGTGGATAGTTATTTATAGAATATCTATGTTTATATTTGATAAATAATGCAAATTGTATTTTTGCATCAAACAGACAAATTGAAAGTGTCCTTTCATTGAATTGATTTATTAAAATGATAGTTTTTGTCCCTGAATATGTGTGCAATAAGTTTTTCAAAATCTTAATACAATATTTTCATTTGAGTAATATAATAAATGTTCTATAGCAGACAACCATTTGAATCAATCCAGGAAAAGAAAAATATATTTTGTATGTTATATGATATGCACATAAGGGAAACTTAAATTGAAAGCAATGAAAAGTGTTTGATAAAAAGGCTCAGACAGAATGTAACCAAAGTTGTTTGTTATGTCAAACTCACTGAAGCACAGTTGAATGGTGTTTTTCACACATAGAAACCCCAAATAACCCACAGTGACCTGTTCTTAAAAGTTATATAACTATGAATTTATAAAACAAACAACAAGACTGGCACACCACCTGGGATTTTTCCACACATTGCCTTCCCAAGTTTAGGACAAAAACATGTCTCTAAACCAGTGTTTGTCAAATTTGGGGTTACCTAGAATTCAAATTGGTTACCTGAAATTTGTAGTAATTGCTAAAAAAAAAAAAAAAACCTTAATAAAAGTGAATAGTTGAGAGAGACAATCACAATCCATATAAAATCTGTCAACCTGAAATGGAAACACTGGTACAGTTTACCTGCCAAATGTTCATCATGGTCTATTTAAGATGCTGCAGCTCTTTCATAATTCATGCATTGAGTTATTGTTTGTTCAGTATTACTTTACAGCCTTGTAAATACAAGCTGGACTGACTATACATATGATACTTTGTGCAGTTGGGCAGTTAGCAGTGGTTAGCAGGAAGGTCCCTGGTTCGATTCCAGGACCAGACCTTTCTGTGTGGAATTTCCATGTTCTCCCCGTGTCTGTGTGGGTTTTCTCCAGGTACTCCAGTTTCCTCCCACCATCCAAACACATGCACTGATAGGTTAATTGGTTAATCTAAATTGCCCATAGGTGTGAATGTGAGAGTGATTGTTTTTCTATATATGTTCAGCCCTGAGATGAACTGGAGACTCATACAGGGTGTACCCCGCCTTCACCCATTGCAACTGGATTAGGCCCCCAGTGACCCCCGTGAGGATAAAGCGGGTTCAGATGACAAGAGACAAGATAAGACTTTGTGCAGTAACCTACACCTGGCTTTTCTGCCCATGTATATATCCAAGGTATATACATGAGCTACATAATGTGTAAAATTAATGCTTATTTGCAATATAGTATAGCAAACAATTACATGACCAAAATCAAATTGATTTTAGTAATTATCATTTCCCCCCACACTCCCCCCTCTTTCTCCCCTCCTCCCCTTCACTACTAAATAATCCTTTACATTTAGTATCTTTCAATTGTAACATAATGTCAGTTTTGTTGTTAAGGGGTGGGATTTGATAAGTTTTACTTCCTACCACTCCGTTTGGAATGTGTTGTAGAATTATATGACAAATCAGACTGCTATGTTATTTATTTATTTATGTCTGTTTGTTTTCTTCCTTGGCTGTTTGTTCTTTTTTTCCCCACCCTGTGACACAATCAAAATAAACTAACTGAACTGTTTGCAGAATTTTTTTTCACTGTTTTGAATGTCTGGGTTTGCCAAAAATGTGTGATATTAAAATGAGTCAAAAAAGGTTGGAACCCACTGCTCTAAACTGTATGTTATGTCACAGCATAAGCACAGTCCAGTCAAACTCACTGTCCAAACACAACAAGTCTATCTCTTCTAACTGCAATCAAGAAAACCTGTCAATATCCATCTCCTCTTTCTGTTCCACCAAAGCTTATGCTGTAATGGGGGGGGGGCACGTAAACAAAAGTTTCATATTTGGCCGTAGTCCTCTTTTTTTCCTGGCCTCTTTCCATCCCACCAAGGCTCGCTTAAAATGACAATAGAAACACTTGACATCTCTCCAAGGTATTTAACTCTCGCTTGGCTGTGTCTGTCACTAACCCTCTGTGCTCGTTGTGTATTCTGTGCCTTTGAGTTTTCCATCCTTGACAGTCCCAGGCTGCCATGCTCTGCTGGCAGAACAATAGATACAGCTGACATCCCCACCAACATCTTGAACCCTCCTGACCTCCCCATCCCCATGTATGTCCCTGTTTTGTCAGTCTCACTGTATCTCTTTCCTTTCCACTCTCTCCACCCTAAATATAACTATCCTCCAACCTTCTTTTGTGTTCAAGCTGATCTCTATTTGCTCATCACCACACAGGCTTAAAGGGCTCTCCTCTGTAAGAAATTGCCCGGGCTGACATCATCCCTTAAGCTCAGACGCACCCTCCATCTCATCTTTTTTTATTTTTTTTTTTTTTTTTTTACACCAGCCTCTCTCCTCTGTCAAACCTTTCTACTTTGCATCCTCCTCTGAATGCTAATGCTCCTGCCCCCCTTTCATCTCTCTCATAATGTTGAACATATGGCTCCATATATCATTCAGCACATCTGTCCATATTACAGAAGTATCCACATGAGACAAAGTTAATAGAACAGTGCCGTAAAAACTCTTTCATTACACTTAACCATGAAGCTTCATTTTATCAATCACATTAAATATTCTTTAAAATGTCTGTACCCTTTAGATATTATTTCTACACAAATACAATCCTATTCAGCCGTTGACAAGTTACAGTCATTCAAATTCCAACATAATATTTTTTGAGTCATCCAGCACACAGATTAATATGGATTTGGTTTCCAGCCACCTGGCATCCTCCTTTTAACTCTGATTTTGCTCTTGAAGTGAATATCACTTTATTTAATACGTACAAATTCATTCAGCAGCCAGTCAAATACGTGTAATCATGGCCAACAAGCTACTCCTTATATATATATATATATATATATATATATATATATATATATATATATATATATATATATATATATATATATATATATATATATATATATATATATATATATATATATATATATATATATAATATTCATGAATTAGCGAAAAAAAAATGTTTATGCAAACACAAAAACAAATTGAGAGTAAATGTTTTTGAAAACAACTTGCAGCTTGATATACAGATGAAATACTCCCCAAACATATGGTGATTTGTGGAGTCGCTGGCAGGAAACAGACCATTAAACAGACCCTCCGGGATGTTGCGATGTGCAACTTCAATGCAAATTCAGCCAATCCCTGTGAATTCAGCACAATGTTGCAATTTTAACCAATCACTGCAACTTTCCCACAAAATGTGACCAATCATTTGTGACATCTTGAGCTGCTCCTTCCTAATTACCACCATTTGTGTTAATGTGGCATTTTAATCTGAAAGTGCTTCGATAAGTAGAAAACACCGTGCTGAAGAGTGCGTAATACTTAATGTTGGTTGACTGTTCCATTTTGGAGGGATTTTCTCTCATATTTCATTCCAGAGACTAACAAGCTGTTTAACACCTTCCATCTTTTTGGTTTGGTTCTGCTGCCTATCACTACCGGATCAATTGATCATGAGCATATACCAAAAATGCATTGGCAGACACACAAGGGTCTGGTAAAGCACCATAAACATTCTGTTGTCTCCGTCCAAATTGTGGACAGACCAATCAGGATCACTGGGTATGATTTTAACAGTTATGACACAAGGAAGATTTTCAACACAGTAGCTTTGAAAAACATGGCGGCTAGCATAGAGGAGAATCAGAACTCAGCAAGGTGACAAACACCTTGTTTCTCCAATCAGGGTGAATGATTTTGATTGACAATCCTGCCTTAACAAAGAGAAGCTAATGGTGCTTTCTCAGATGTAAGATGTGAGCAGCCATGCAAAGCATCCATACATCTTGGGGTGAGGCAGATTAGGATTAATCCACATTAACTTGTGAATTTTGACAGCCCTCCTGAAAATAAAATATCCTGCAGCTTTAATCAAAACCTCTCCTTAGTTTTAAAGCATAAGGAGCCAAAAATGCTGGAAAATGGCAAAACACTTTCCTTCTACAGCCCTCTCCTCTCTGTCCAAATCTACAGGTCAAAATATTCATGATTTTACATAATTCAGAGGTTTTTTTTGACATTAATGGAAAAGTAAAGCAACTTCTCCAAGGTTACCTGATGGAGTATAACTGCAGAGTCCCATCCCGGCTGCATTTGTCAGAATGTGATCAATGGTTGGTAATTATAGCGATCAGTCACGTATTCAACCTTCCTACCTGTCTGAAAACGCTTGTAATTAGTCAAACACCTGCATCACAGCGTAGTTTTTCTACAGAGAAAAAAATAAAGGCAAGGAGTGAATATAGATGTCCAATTTGTTCTGAAACCACTTTAGTTACAATATTCTGAAAAGCTGTGGTGGATGGTGGAGCTGTTTGCCCAATGACACTACAAACTATAACTTTGAGATGTGGACTTTCAGCGATATCTGTGATGGTTGGCAATCGTTAGTTGTTTTTATGTGCCCTTGTAGGTGGAGCCAATTATCCTGGAGAATCAGAGTCAGCTGTGCTATGGTTCCACAGCTATAAAAGCCCTGCCTCTGTCCCAGAAGGGCAAAGCTCCATCTCCCTTGTGCAGCACCTTTTCTTTTTTTTTTTTCAACATCCAAAATGTAACCCATTATTCTATTGCTGCATCCATACACCCAGCACACGGCTTCTGATTCCACTGACTGCCAAATCAATGACCTTGTTTTGAGTTCATGGCTGTATTTAGCTCTTAAATTCTAAAATAAATTAAAGTTATACTTGCCTCCGTTTGTAGCACAGATTCTGGAGCCAACCATGATTTAGTGGAGCACTGATGGAGGAACAGATATCATTTTATATGATCAACTCTGGTCACAGGGATCACTTCCACTATTGCAATTTGTTCTACAGTGTATGGTATCTGGGCCCAAGACAGTTGGAAAAAAAAAGCTTGAGAAACAGACTGAATTGTGGCCTGATGTGCCCTTTAGCAAGGCACTTGACCCTCATTGGCTATCCTGGTCCATGACACGGCAGTATTGCTCCTAGTGTGCAGTGTGTGACATTTTCCTCTGCATACTCAGCTAATGATCAGTTAAATCTGGTTCAATATTAGTGTGTGTCACATGCCTGTATGTACTGGTTGGCCGATATGGATTTTTTGGAGGGCCGATACCTATTTTTTTTTACGTCAGCCTTAGCCAATGCAGGCCACTAAGCTGATAATTGGAGCTGATATTTATCAAATGTCAGAAAATCTTAAAATAAATAAATAAATATTGAGCTAAAAATAACATTAAACTACTGGTAAAAAAGGGAGGAAGGTGAAGTAGAACAGGGAACATTAACATTTCACATAATAAAACTGACATTCATATAAAAACAAAAGTGTTCAGTGCATTTTATTCTTCAAGTCCAGTTCTTTCTCAAACAAACATCAAGGTGAAGTAGAACAGGTAGCAGTATCTCCAAGAACATGGAGGTGCTGTGAAGTTCACCCATCAGTAAATCATGTCAGGGAAAAAAAAAAGCATATCGGCCAACACAACAGGTTGATGCCGATACAAAAAAAAAAAAAACCTTAAATATTGGCTGGTCGAAATGTGGGTCTATCATTACCTGTATGTACAAATGTACAAAAAATGACAAATATTCTTACAACTCACTTTGTGTTATTTAAAGGAGTTATTCCATGGTTATTTCATTAATATTGCTGTCTTGTCCATTGTTATTGAATGCATTGTGCATTGGTTCTATTTTTTTTTTTTTAAAAAGTCCAGATTTCTTTGTTTCCAGTTGTTTTTGGAGGGTAGAAAAATGACTTGAGGTCGAACAACAGAGCCATTTTTTTCAAGTGTGTGCAGCAGCTACTGTGGCTCCGTCTTCTCTTGTAGATGCTAATGCTAATGCTACTTCAGATTCGCTGCAATGGGGGACGGGCTTAACCCCACGTGGGTGACACCAATGTCCTCATGATGCTTGTTTCTCTGTGTTGTTTTTAATGGTAAATACAGCCAGTGGAGGTGACACACCACGCAGCAAACGCAGCATGTGTTGGTAATGCGGAATAAAAGTAGTGTGGAAAAGTGGTTTTCAGTGGAATGACACCATTAACATATGAAAATAATCTTCAAATGTGCTTCTTGGTTCCAAAATGAGTCTGACAATCATCTCAATATGTAATACTTCAAAGCAAAAGAAAAGACAAAAACATTTATTTCTTTGACAATCATGAAAATTCCAAAACTCAATTATCTCAATGTGAGATGCTGTTGACCTGAAACTGTGAGAGGTGCTCTATTATTGATTAAACTGTGTTTCTGGTGCTTTTTAAATTACCAAAGCAAACCCCTCTCCCTCATGCCTCACCTCTCACAATGCAATAATGTGCTAACTCAACAATTTGATAAATGTTATCTTCATCGGGGGCCGATGATGAAAATGTGCCTGGTACTCTGCTGAGCACTGTGCCACTCCCCGAGGACTCTTTATCTAAAACAGGCCAATGACACAGCAGAAGTAAATGAGAATGCAAACTACAAGCTCAGCTTCTACCGCAGACACCCTGAATTATATTCTGTTCAAGTCAGAAAGAGAAAGTTGTGTGCATTGTGTTGTGTTTTGTTTGCAATGTGGACCAGCGTCCCCTTAAGGAGAACTGACAGGTTCATTAAATCTCGCGTTCAAGCACAAAAGAAGAGGGCCGGAAACAATTTTATATGCAGCCGGGTATATGCATGACAGCAATGTTTGTTGATGAAGGTGTCATTTCAAAAAAGGCACAGCCAGCACTGACTCAACAGTTACAAAATGAGACAGCAGCAAGATGGAAGGAAGACAAACAAAACAAAAACTGACAGAGAGACAGAAACAAAGAGACACATGGAAAGAGACAGATTGAAAGTGATAAAAGCATGTGGAGTGGCCTCTGTTTGGAATAACTCGGGTATCTACACACACAATAGTGGCAACAATGAGATATGAAAATAAGTGATATTGTCTGTCCCACCCCACTTTGCCGTTGAAAGCTTTAATGTCCTTAAAAACACAATTTGTCTCACAGTACAGCAAGATGACACAAAGCACACATACAATAAAAGCAAAAATAGATAGCTAAACATGTAAACAAATAAATACATACATACAGACCACTGGTCATATGGTTCAGTAAAAATCATTTGTACAGTAGAAGAAATATGAGTGTCTGTGATGTTAACTGTGAATCTTCCACATCTTGTTCAGTTAGTTGATTGTCATCCCTTTATTAGTTCTGATGTTGGGATATCTGTACCTGCAACCTGAAGGAAGTGTCTGGAACCATCCCGAGGGGGGGTGCATCATGTCAGTACATACTTTGTCTGCTTTCTGAGTTAATCTGACTGGGTAAAGGTTATTAAGATCAGTTTGCTGATGCCCCACCAACTATCTAAAATATTTAAACAATGCTATACGTACAATGAATCATCACTACTAGCTGTTATAATATCAGCGTAACAAGGACTGGTTTTAAGTGAAAAGGGTACTATGATTAAGATACCTAAAAAATGCTCTGTAAATGCCTGTGATATGAAAAGAAAAAAATTAATGGTATTAACTGAGGACAAGCTTTAGTTCAAATTTTTAGAGATGTTTAAGAGTATGATGTTGCAGTTTCACAAGATCACTATCAATATTTTGTCAGTTAATTTAATTTCTACAGAACATTTATAGGATCACTATGCAAAAATATTTTTTTAAATAGCAAGAAATAATCTTAATGAAAGGATAGTAGACTTTTCATTGGCATTTTTTCTGTCTTAATCTCTAGGTTTAATTTATCATACAGCTGATGCTTAAATCAATCAACCTTAAACAAACCTGATAAATCCAACCATACCATGATGTTATTCATTGTGCTCTGAATGGATCTGTAATTGAATGCCTATTTTCATGGCACCCAAAAGCTTTAAATTATCTTTCATACTGAAAATGTACTTCCTTTTTTATTGGCTTTTTGTCACTAGAAATTACAGCTTGGCCTATTGTACTGCACAATGGCCTCTGCTTCACTGGCGGGAAATGTACCCAACACATCAAATGGGCCCAGTGCTTAAGCCTATCAGCAACATTACAGCCATTTCTTTTTTGTTATTACCAGGGATTCCTGAGGAAAAACGGTAGGGTTGACAGGTATGACACACACGGGCAGTAAGTCAGCAATGGCCTTTAGGAATGACAGCCAGGGGGATTCCTCAGGCTATTAAGTATGTGAACAAAGTAGCAGCTGACAGCTGGAGGGGACACGAGAGAGCCGTTTAACACGCAAGTCAATGGAGGGAGCTGAGCCTGAGGCAGACGCTGGGGGAGAAACAAGAGACCAACCATTCACCCTAGATATACAGTCACAGTAAAAATTATTAGACCATCAAAAATCATTAAAAACAATGCTTCTGGAATCCATTGTTTTTGTCAGTACAATACTAGAGATATTGATGTAATAAGTTAAGTAATTTTGGTTATCAATAAAACTATGAAAATGGATATATATCAGCTCTGAAATTAAACTATGAGCTAGCGTCATTGCTACCATTATATTTGTGTAAACATGAAAATGAACAAGAACTAGAAGAAAACAAGGCTCATTGAATAATTTTTTCCACAACTGTATACCAAAATCTGATTTTAGTACATATTTATCATGGATAATTAAATTAGCTCACCTTTTTACTCTGCCAAAGAACAGCAGAGGTTATGTTTCCACCAGGGTTTGTCTGTTAACAAGATAACTGAAAATGCTATGGATGGATGTGGATGAAATTTTCAGGAAATGTTGATACTGCCACAAGAAACTGATGGTTCAATCTTGGTGGTGATCAAGGTAAGGTGGTGCCTGCGTTTCATTTAGTAGGTCAGGGCAGACTACTGCTTGTGGAAGTGAAAGTGAAACCTATTGCTCATTTAGGTCATTCAGGGGGGTGTGGGCTTATCTACTTTGGTGGAGGTCTGTGCTCTTTTCTAGTTATAGTCATGTCACTCAAACAGTCTTACTTAACTATCTATAAGTGGTGGTGGGGGGGGGGGGGATCAGGTGCCTAATGGTTGATATCACCTCCTTTATTCTGATCAAATATGAATTAAATCATTCTTTGTGTTAAATTATTATGACCCAAGGTTATGACATTTACAGATCACAGCCTTTTCAGCAGCAGCATGTGTGACTGTATGGAGTGGAAATGATGTTCTGCTTATCAGACAAGTTATTAAAGCTGCAGTCGTTCATAGCTTTTCCATCATTGGTCAAACAGTCCATACCTGCTGTATCTTTAAAGCATATTATTTTGAGAGGAAACAAGAATACTAAATACTTCTGGACTCCATTTTAGAAATGTGGAAGGTTAAATATATTTGACAGTAGTTAAGTATTTCCCATTGCAACACTACTGGTCTACAAAACATGGAAGTGCCTTTGCTTTTCCACACCTGCATGGAATTACATTAGATCATCATTTATAGATCTTGTCCATCCATCAATTTTCTGAATCCCCTTTATCCTCACTAGGGTCACAGAGGTTACTTGGGTAAAGGTGGGGTACAGTACAACCTAGACATGTCACCAGTTCATCACAGGGCTGAACATATAGTAACAAACAATCATTCTGACATTCACACCTATGGGCAATTTTAGAGTAGCCTTTAACCTATCGATGCATATCGAGATGGTAGCAGGAAGTTGGAGTACCCACACAGACATGGAGAAAACATCCAAACTATACACAGAAAGGTCTTACTGACTGCCGTTGAAATCAAACACAGAACCTTCTTGCTGTGAGGCACAAATGCTATCCACTGCACCACTGTGTCGCTCTTATATATCATGAATATTTGCTTTTTTCATTCATTTTACAAACCTCAAGATGGCTGTGGGAGTGCAGGAATCTAGGGCTGAACAATCCATAATTTTCAACCGAAAATTGTAATTTCAGACAACACAATTTTGGGATCGTCAAAGCCGTGTTTTTTTGCAGTGTCCCTAACTGGCCCTGGTTTTGTTTTGTCATTTATTTTACAAATGTACGCTGCCTCCCTACCATCCTGCCAAGCTAACCAATCAGAAGCAGCATGCTGCACAATGACCGGTCATGCGTTCTCGAATCCAATCAGTGTAAAAGCAGGTCATCAATTTCAGAACATGCTGAAGCAGAAGTCAGAGGGTTTGAACCCAAGTTAAGACATAGAGGATTCCTTTAGTTCTTCAGTTGTAATAACTGTCATTGCTCAAACACTCAATCTAGCCTATATATAGCATGTTTATGTACTACTTTTGAAATAAATTCTTGACCTTAGTTTTCATTCTTGCAGTAGAGTTATTGTATTAATTGTTTGAATGGTATTATGTATGTTTCTGTGATGTTTGCAAATGTTATTGACCACTGAAACGTGATTTGAAGAAAATATTGAACTAAATCAAAATATCTGTCAGAAAAATCGCAAATCAATTTATTTTTAAAATCTTTCAGCCCTACAGGAGCTTATCCCACACTAAACACGTCACCAGTTCATCACAGGGTTAATATATGCAGATGAAAAGCCATTCATTCTCACATCCACACCTATGGGCTACTTAATTCACTAAAGTGCATGTCATTGGACAGTGGAAGGAAGCCAGAGAACCCAGACACAACCCACGTTGACACAGAGAACATATAAACGCCACAAACACTGGGATCAAACCCATGACCTTCCTGCCATTTACCATGCCATTCAATTCATATTTAAATGTAGTCTTTTGATTTTTCCAGTTATACTATATTGTACACATTTAAAAACTATTAGAAAATAAATGGGAATTTTTCAGATCGAAACTGTACAATCACAGAAAATGGACAAAAGAGGATGATTGTAAATGAGAAATGAAGAAAAGAAATTGCTAGAACAGTGTGTACTAGAGTAACATGAACAAAGTGTGAAGGACAAGTGCTGTGTGGAAGCTTTTTTGCTCTTAGACTACAATTAAGCTAAATGTAATGTTGCAATATTTAAAATGTTGCCCAGCCTGAATTGCAAATGATGAAATGACTATGGCTTAATACAAGATGCAGAATAAACACATGCATAAAAAAACCCCACTTATATAAACTTCTATATTACACACATGCACAGTGCAGGGTGAGTGATGTAGCTGGTTTCAGAGTGGACTGGCTCCCCATCATCTTTCCTCATTCATAATTCAGACCCCCATTTATCACACACACTCCCCCACTGTACACACTAACAAGCTACCATAGCCCACTCACATGAATAGGGTGCGGCTGTGCGTGGGTGTTTGCATTTAGTGTACTTGAATGCAAAGTGTAGAAAGTGAGCGTGTGTAGGTGGGTGGGTAAGTGGGTGGAGGGTCATTGTGTGTCACCTTCGAAGTGAGTTCCATCCATCAGTGTCAGTAAAGGCTATGTGAACGTCTGTGCAAAGTTGTACTGGCATTTTCCATACCCTTGATCACAAAGAAGAAAAGCTTAGGTTGCATTGATGAATCATAATAGCAATTTATCACCCGAACATCTGCATAGCCTCGAGAGTAACAAGTCATGGAATCCCAGTAGAGACCTAAATGATCTACCAAACAGCAGAAGAGAGTCATGGTGGATAGTTTTACATTTCTAAACCAATGTCTGAGCATCAGAATATTTGCAGTTTTGTTCTATGTAGGCAGAGCTTAGGCAAAAAAAATAGCAGCATCTGTTCAGTTGCATGAAAATAGGGCCTCAACTTCTTTTTACTGCCATGAAATTCAGAATTTCTGTTAAGTGAAGTCAATGTAACTACTTTTTCTCTGTCCAAGAACCACTCTGTCTATCTAAAATGAGCTTCTGGTTTCCAGCTGACCCTCACCCCTTTCAATAGCTTGTTGCCATGGCAATTAGCCTTGGTAGACCCAAGGTATAGAGCTGTAGTAAGTGTGTGTATGTGTGTGTGTATTGCTGTAGATGGGTAATATCATTCGTGTGCTGTTCTGTGGCTGATGCTATGACTGAATCAGGTTCAATTGCAAAATGGGATGAACCACGAGGGGCATCTCCATTCATGTTTCTGTCTTATTTAACACATTTCTGCTGCATTTTCTCTCCATCATGCACATCTTCTTCTGTCATCCAACAGTAATAATAGACTAATATAACAGTCAGTCAATATATCAGAATAATATTTATGTTTTTTGCTTATCGGACTGTTGCTTTGACCGATTGTAATTGTAAAAAAAAAAAAACCATATAGGTCAATCAGTACTTACCAGTCTTAATTCCTTCTTCATTTACCACAGAAGAAGCCATGTATAACTTTAGCTCTCAACTTAAAAATTCAGCGCTGTCACATTCTTGGTACATGTAAGTCTGTTATGCTGAAAGTTGGTCATTTGTTCATATTTGTCAATTCTGTTTCTATGCTAACCGTAAGTAGTGCAGCACCTTGTTACTGCATAAATTATAAGGATGTTTACAGAAAATGTTCTGCATTTGAAATTGGTCTAGAGGCTGTAATCACTGTGGCATCTTTGTGTTGATTCAGACCTTTAGAACAGCATGTCTTTTTAAATGACCTTCTGGGTATTTCAAACGTGCACCGTAAATTATTTATTAGAAAAAGAAAAAAAGTCACCGGTTACCTTTTTGATGTTAATGTATGCAAATATGTAATATGCACAGACGGGGGTTTTAAGCCCCCATGGCTATGACATCATTTCCAGCCTTCACTCTTGCAGATCAGCACTGTGTTCAGCCTCCACCACTCATACACTGTGAGTCATGCTTTACTTATGATTTGAGAAAATGTCTTGTATGACATGTGGTACAGACAGCAGGCCTGTGTGACACAAATGCACCCGTTTTACCTCTCCTGTTTAAAGGACACTAATGGAATAGATGAAATTCATCCATTTCAGACCATCCATAACCAGGCCGTGTGACCCAGGGCATAAGACACATGTAATGGCCCAAGAAAAATCTTTTCTCTTAATTAAAAAAAACAAAGGTTGAAAGTGATCTGATCTGCAAAGGATGAGTTTATGAACAAAGCTATGTAAACTCAATGATGAAGTTTCCTCCATAAAAATGTTCAACGCAAACTTCTTCTACAAAATGTCATAATACTTAAAGCTAAAGCAATGATACCAGGACCTTAAATATGAAACTCATTTCCTTCTTCTGTACTTGTAGACTATTAACTGTTTCAGAGTATCAGTTTTTTACGAAGTTGGCCACGATAGCTAGTAAATTTTCTAGTTGCAGGGGAAACCCCCCCCCATCAAAAACAATGGTTATGCAATCAAATACTAACTCCTGTGTGTATCATGTGATTAAAAAATACAGAAAAGAAAACATGGAATGCCTAAAAACATTAGTTTTGTCAGTACAATGCCATAGCTATTGGTGTAAGAACTTCAGTGATTCTGAAATGGATAGATAACAGCTCTGAAATTAAACTCTTGTGAGCTATTTTGTCATCATTATACCTTTATTTCTACCAGGCATTAAAATTAACAACAAATTAAAGAAAACAAGCTAATATTTTTTTCCACGACTGTATAATGTGCCATCAAATAATTTCCCAAAACATTTCTTAGTGAGCAGCAATTATCGGATGTTATTACTCAACAGGTATGTTGGACTGTCTCAATGCATAAAAAATAAACCCACTGTGCTATTATTACTATAGTCTTAGACTATTCTAATAAATAAATGCCTTTTTTGTTTCTATTTGTATGAATGTTCTTAAATCATTAGAAGTCATAAAATAATTGTTTCATGTGACCAATTAATTAATTTTCTTATCTTAAAACAGTGTTATAATAAATGTGGAGTAAACATGTTCTACTCCACATGCTACATGTGTGTCTGACAGGATCAGCTGTGTCGGACCACTTACACGCTTCTTATTCGACAGTCAGTGGTGGCGCTGATATCAGGCTCTCTCATCCACCTTGCCTTGGGTCATCTCTGTCAGAGTAGATAGAGGCAACACACTTCAGCACTGAGCCAATATAACATCTGTCCCCCATAGGGCGACAGAGAAGTCTACAGGGTCCTCTGACACTTGTCAGGATTAAACAGAGCACAACTGGATACATAGATGTTGTGGAGCAAAATCTTCAACACTATTAGATCAATAGAAAGATTACTGGGCCATGCAGATAAGATTATTTGTAGCTCTGAAAAAAATATCTTTCTGCTTTTCTGCTCAGGTCCTAAAACTCATTACACCCCCTAAGTATAAATCCTTTATTGCTTGCTGGGTCGGAGCAAAGCAATTCCCTTGTTGCAGTGTCCTGGATGAGTACAGGTAGTTCAATCCTGCTGAGTAACAGTGTGACACAGCTGATAACCCAAATGACTGCAGCTATGAAATCCAGCTAATCACAACACCATACACCTTGAATAACCTTGTTACAATGGCCTCACATTTGCAAAGCATGACAAGGGATCCTGAATTTCTGTAGAGTTACTCAGACTTTGCCTTCCCATGACATGTTGTCTTTGAGAGGCGGAACTGAGGAGGGAAAAAATTAACCTTTTGTATCCCGAATGTCATGGGATTTTCCATTTAAAATTGGTATGGACATTTTAAAGACATCCAAATATTGGTATGGACATGTCCATACTTCCCATATGCAATTTTACACCCATGCTCAGTATGATAATGCCAAAGAGAGATGGTGAGATTACATTGCTACAAGCTACAATGTTACAAAGTACTGAAGTATAATACGCAGTGAAGGGCAATACTGTTCAGTGCAATATGATGCATTATTCCATTACTCTTTCAGTCCAGTTGTAATCTACAATGCAGAGCCAAGGTGTTCTAGGCAGAGTTCGGTCATTGCAATACAATACAGCAGCAATTTACAGTCCCCCTTACTGTTTTGTTCCTTTGGCAGCCCCTGAAGTGTCACATCCTATTTGCAAACTTAAAGTGAACAAGCACCAAAAGAACAGAGAATGCTCTATAATAGTAATCCTAGGATCTGTTTACAACTGGCTTTATAAACCATAGCCCTTGCTCCCACCACAGCCTACCATCCTGTCTACCCCTCCTTACCAACATCCTAGCAGTGAGCCACTTAAATCAAAGCTCTCCACTTCACTATTGACCTCCCTGACTTTCTGCAGTACAGCTGAATGCTGTGTGTGCATACTGATTTGGACTAAAGAGTCTAGACGAAAATGATGCCAGGTATTTGATTGCCAGCCAAGGTAGAAGACAGCTGGGTACACTATATGCTGGGGTGAAAAAGCCAAACTGTTTAACTTTCTGTCAAGTAGAGCAGTGTAATGATAGACAGCACACACGGAGCACTGTAGTTGTAAAATCCAGAGGCTTAAATATCTGCTTTTCTCCGCGTATGCTTCTTTCTGAAGTCCAATGCTAGAGTTCAGTTTAACTGCATTTTCATTACACTGTCTCTAAACAAACTTGCTCTCCATTACTTCTGTCCATCTGGCTAGAGCATAAAAGACTGCATCACAGCTAAAGGCAATGCATTTTCTTTTTCTCCTTGTTTTTTTTTTTTTATTATTTTCACCTCTCCATGGCTGCTTTTTGAAGCGTAACCTCAAAAACTACTTCATTTACTGTGGCTAAGGTCATATGTAGCAGCCATTATAAGTAACTCCCCAATGAGCCCCAGGCAAAAGCTGTGCAGTTTGTTGACTGACGGTATATCCCTATTGTACATCACACAACAGGGGAAAATATGTGAATATCAATGTAGATAAGTGTGTCTCCCTAACATACAAATGGATATTTTGATAAGTTACAACTGCAGAACATGAAGTAATGTGGCTGTGCTGAAAAGACACAGGACATTAATCACAGAGACTATTTCCGGCTAAGTTTTGCTCTGTGTTCTAATCAATCCTAACATAGCTAATCAATTATTATTCTGACAGCTTATAGGAGGAATGGATATAAACTGATAACATGGACCAGAATATTAATGATCTTCTGTTTTATTGCTAGCACTATTCCTTGGCCTCAGTTGATTCTCTTTGATATTCACATGACATGAAAACCTCTACAGTTGCCTCATCATAAATAAACACAGCCTTGACAGCCTCATTATAGGCAATCAATATCATTCGCTGTGATAAAAAACGGTTGGCTTTTAGGCAGCTGATGATGTTCAGGGTCAGGATAACACCAGGCCAGTGTGGGAACATATGATGATAGAGAATTACTAACATTAATCACTTTAGCCATAGAGATTACCCAGTCTTGCTTAATTAGAAATCCCCCGCAGGTCAATGAGACATGAGAGCATGGTGGGAGGGATATACTATACATGCAGGCCCTGCCATCACTCAACAGTTAAGTTTTAAAAAGGTCATGGTCACAATATCAAACTCTGTCTGAGAACAAGCTTTACCTGGAGGCAACTGGTTACTGAGAAGTCTGTGCATAATGATTATTAGTGGAAAGGAGTTGTGCAATTATTGAGCTGTCAGAGGCATAATTAATTAAAGTGTTCTTTAGATCATCAATGCGGATATTTTACTTTTTATTCATTCAAGTTCCAGTGAGGGTCTGAAGGATTCATTTCAGAAGAAATTAACACAAAGCAAGGCAATTTCTACAAAGGGGAAGTCTTTTCACACACATTGAGTTCCAGTATTCTACTGACACACAAGTACAAGAAACATAATGCAACAAAGATAATGACAAGAAGTATTAGTAAGTAATAATTACATCTATGTTAATGTATCACCCAACACTTAACACCTCAACATCAGTACACCAACAGACTTTATTTCCTTTGGAATAAAAGCGGCTTTAGCAGACAAAGAGAGAATCAGCTCAGGCTCTGTGTGATGACTGTCATGAGCAGAGAGATAATAGTGCCATACTGACAGTATCCTCCGAAGGGATAATCTTTTGCAGGTGCCATCATTCTGTATTAAGTACAAAGGAAGGACATAGACATGTACTTTCCAGGGAAACAGAGCCAAATATAGCTCCCATTTCCAGTAAGAAAAAAAAACGCACAATAATGTCTGGCCTCAAATGTGGCCTCTTACAGAGACAACAAAATTGAAAGAGCCATTTGGGGATTCATTCATTAACAGACTTGGGGAAAAAATTTAGTTAGAGCTCAGTAGATGAATGCTGTGTTGTCTAATCTGAGATTAGACTGACAAACCACAATGTGATGTGTTTATACTACCACAAGCCTTGGGTCACTACTGCTTAGGATTCAACAGGATGCAGCTGTAACACTCAGCTGAGCACACACTGCTGCACCTTAGGAGAAGTGCTGCTACATAGTCATAAATAGTTTACAATTACAGTGGGACGCTATAAATAACCATTTACCACATACAGGATGAATCTAAAGTGTGAAACCAGCCTCAGCCTGAAGTTGTGGTGGAACAGTAGAAACAATATCAGAAGAAACAATTTCACACTAACTCATAAAAGGAATAGGAGGCAGCTGCAAAGCAATCAGTGTCTAGGTCAGAGCAATTTACTTCTTCTTAGGCAACAGGGACCAGCCCCAGCCAGAATCCATGCCTGGCTGCAATGTTACCCAAGTGATTTATACAGAGTGAGCTAGACAGTGGAGGGATTTTTACAGCACCAGAGAACAACTCTCTCTTGACAGCCAGCTCTCTCTCTCTCTCTCTCTCTCTCTCTCTCTCTCTCTCTCTCTCTCTCCCTCTCTCTCCCTCTGGCACAGCAGATCAACAGGGAGAGAATAAATCTTAGGAGGGGAAGTGAATGCATGGACGTAAGAAAGGAAACAGGAGGAGGGTAAGGGTGGTGGTGTGGTGATTACACTGCAGGTAACACATTTATCCTCCATATAACAAAAAGAGGTGCAAGTGCTGGAGTGGTGGATTCATTAATCTATAAGATGAGGGAAAACCACTGGGCCATAAATCATTCTTCTTGGCTAGTAAACAAAACACACTTTTGGTTGTTCCTCAACTCTTTACACCTCTGATTTCCAGGACACAATTATGTAACTCTGAACAGACAAGCGTTAGGTCCCAAACGTGCTACGTTTTTGTTCAGAAAATCAAGCATTACACATATTTAGAATGCTGTTTTGTGCAAACTCCCAAATCACATTCATCCATAAATACAAGATAGAAAATTAGGTGTACAGCCTCCATGGAGGCATATTCAGGTATTTTTTTATAAGATTACTAAAACTAAAATGCAAATTCAATAGATGAGACAAACACCATGTGCAATACTCTAAAGGCTGTCACTTAACTTACACTGAGTGATAATGGAACAGCAAGGTTTAAATGATGAAAGGAGCCATTAAGCCAACATTTAGTTACAGTGGAGCGATTTGATAGATGTATCAAATGAAAGCTACCATCATGCAGTTTACCACCAAGGCAAAGAAAGGACAAGATAGAAGAGTGATGATAAAGCTGCAGGGAAATCTGTATTACAGAAGGCGACAGTTGCATTTAGTTGTAAAGCAATCCCTGAGGTTCAGGACGAGGTTAACAGAACAGGACACATTGAGGACGTCTGGAAGGCAATGTAATTTAACAAAGGAACAACGAGTGAATAGAGACAGGGTGGATGGGAAAGAAGACTGTGATATAGTCACATAATACCAACACCACAGAGGGCACTGATAACACATTCAAACTCTCGCCAGGCAATCTGGGCCAGTTATAATACATAATGCTAAAACCCTGCGTCAACCTTGGCCAATGCAAATGTTCCCCTTGTTTTGAACCACCTAGAGGATGAAATACTGATAAGCTTGAAAATAAACAAGCCCTCTGGGGATAGGAGGATCACAGGATATAAATGTAGTGCATTAAAATGCCAAAGACAGTTGGGTCTTAGAGATATAATTGCAGCTTTAAGTGTCATTATAGCAGCCCAGTTCTGGCTACTGCCCTTGAAATTAAACTATTCTTGCCAAGAATTTAAGCAATAAATGTTCCTCTTCAAGTACTACAAGCTAAAAAAATCATACATTTGGTACATGAAGTGAAAGCAGAATAGCAGAATGTTAATATGTAACATAAATTATTTCACAGAGCACCTACCTTTCAGCTGATCTGCCACCACGCTCTGTCCTATTCTCTCGTTGACCTGTCCATCTTCATGTTGGTAACGGTCATCTAGGAAGTTAGCTGTAGCTTGTGATAGGTGGACCTTCCCAGCCACACCTAGCTGTTCCATTAGGTTGGCTAGGTTGACATCATTTGACCACACATCAAACTTGAAACGCTTCATGCCCAGAATACCACACAGTACAGTGCCTGTGTGGACTCCCACTCTCATGTTCACCATCTCCCTCTTCTCCTGGCAGAACTGTTCAATAGCCTGGATCATGCCCAGGCCCATCTCCACACAACAGTAAGCATGGTCTGGTCTGGGTTCAGGGCAACCAGCCACACAGTAGTAACAGTCACCCAGAGTACTGATCTTTTCGCAGCCAGTGAGTTCACAAAGATGATCAAAACGTCCAAATAAGTCATTTAAAAGTCCCACCAGGGCATGTGCAGATTTATTGGCAGACATTTTTGTGAAACCCACAATATCTGCAAAGAGGATACTGACTGGTTCCATTCGTTTCATGTTGAAAGGCCTGAAAATAATCTGACCTCTAGGGATGGAAGTTTTTTTGCGTTTATTGTTCTTAGGGCTGGAGAGAGCAGCAGCTGCACCACTGGTAGAGTAGCGTTTTCCAGAACTGTCCCCTATCTCTTCATCACCCTGCTTCATTAGTTCATCAGCCACAATTCTGGGCATGACAGAGTGGATCATTCGCTCCTTTAAAGCTTTCTCGACCTCCAGATCCTTACCATGCATAATAGCCTGTCCCACCTTGAGGAAAGTGCTTCGTGACCGCACCTCAGACATTGTGAATAGGTGTATACCAATGGCATGGGCACAGAGGTGCAGCAGAGCTTTGGCTGGACCCAACCATCTTAATGTATCCAAGTCGGCCTGAGAGGATAAGCTCCAGTCATCCCTTGACTGAGTTAGGTGTAGCCAACCCAAACTCTCAAAGAAAAAAGAATAGAGAAAGCCCAGCAGGACAGAAGCATAAAGACGGACATGGAGAACACTGTATAGCAACAGGAGAACTTCGATACAGAGTGAAAATGTGCCCACTGGTGAGATACATGGTGACCACGAGCTCTCCCCCACAAGCTTGTCATAGGACAGGTTTTGCACAGACCCCACACCACTGAAGTCATCATCATCAAATGTCAGTGTAGGGGTCTCTGTGTCCCCAAATCCTGATGTTTGGATCTGTGGGGCCAGGGTCAAGATGAAGGTTACAAGGATGAGTAGCAGAGATGCTTGGTTATAGCAGTGAGAATAGAGCTTTGTAAAAGTTAAGAGGAAAAGGAGGAGGCAAAAAAGGAGGAAGGATGCAGTGGGAATGAGAAAAACTGTCCTGTCACAGCGGGAGGGGTTAGCGGCAAAATACAATCCCCAGAGGAAGCCAGCAGAAACCAGATAAAAGAGCACATAGCGGAACCGTCGCTTGGTCTGAGGGAAACACCTTTCTCTGCAGGCCTCCTCCAGGATAGAGGAGTCAAACTTCGGGTCCCAGAAATGACCTGCAGATCTCTCAAAAAGCTGAGGCATCTTCTTCTGCGCACGAAAGCTCTTGACCACAGGCCTTCTTACTCCGGACTCTCCAGAGCTACAGCTGGAGGAGATGCTGTACTTGCAGTGCTTGGATCCCCCCATGAAGCCTCCGCCGAATGAACCTAATGGCCCGCCTCCATGCTTATGCTTGACACTACTGCCAATCCTCACTGAGACGCCTCCATCTCCGCTTGAGTCACAGCTCACTTCTGTGTTGTGAGGCAGCAGTTGCTGATGCTGGGGGGATGCCATTTTAAATCAATATAGAATTAAAGTCGATGCATAAGCAAGGGTAATTCTAAAGTATGTTAAAAATAAAAGTAAGGCAAAATACAGAACCACAGTGAGACAACAAAAGGAATGGTAGGCATTTAAAAGCTGTAATATGAGTGAGGAAAATTTCCACTCAGCGACGTGGAGGCTGAAGGAATACCAACACACCATCCAAAAATTCTGAGTAGTTCATTATGGCCTTTCTTGACGTCAAACCCTGCATTCCTTTAGGTTCCTGTCTGTTTTGATGCACTTGAGACTGCAAGGTTCACACTCTGCCTGCTCTGTTTCACTCCATATCCACTCAGTTGCCTGCAAAGTCTCTCACTCATTGGAAAAACATTTGGGAAAACATAGAAAGTACTGTCCAAAAAAAGCCAAGATTGAAAAAGAAAGACCATAGAATAGGGGTCTTTGACGATTTCTACTTATTAATGTTTGAATAAAGGATAAATATTAAATGCTTTAAACAGTATAGGTGTAAACAGACGAATTGGAAAGTCTGCTGCAGTCACATTTCATGACTGGTGTTTGCTTGCCTAGTCAGTTTATTTTTTTTTCTGCTTGTTCCATTGGGAATAACTGCTACTTTTTACAAACTTCAGCAAAAACTACTTCTCCACAGCGTTTCTTTGTGTATTTCCGTACAGGCTGGAGATATTGATCTTCTGTTTATTTGTGGGTGATTAAAGAGGTCAGTTGTTCAGTTCTAAGTAAGGGACTAATGTGAGTACAAAAGCTGACACAACAGCTTGTATTTATACATACATGCTCATTGCTTCAGGGCCTAATCACGACAATTCATTTGGACGGAACCTGACTACTGTCTCCAAGCTCAGAGTGGACGTAAAAAAAAAGGATTTGGATTTTGGGGTTATTTGTTTTCCCTTTGCCAAACCTGTAAAAACGCTCATCTGCGATTACGCACAATTCAGTCTCTATTCACTGGTCGATAACATTAGTATTGCTTCAGTATCCGCAGACATATCTACCGTCGCTGAGTTCTGCACCCCAAAAAGAAATCCAGATGTCCTGACCATGCCAGCTCGTGCTTGAATATTCTGTGCCAACCGGACAGATGACAAAACGCAGCTTTTGAGCACACATGAAGTCTCGACCAATCCAGTCCCTTTACTCCAAAGTAAAGTTTGCACACATCAGCTTGTAGACAGAGTCCGTCTAATTAAAAAAAAAAAGGTCTCCACCTCTGCTCCACGCCCCCCTCACCACAGTCCCACAGGTCAAAACAGAGTCCCTTCCAGCTCGCGCCACTTTAATTGAACTGCATGGAACGCGCGTGAGGCAGTATTTCAATACCTTCTAAATAATTCCCCTTAAAAGCCCAAGACTGGTGGATTAGGGCTTCTGGATCGTCCAGTTTTTTTTTGTCTCCCATTCCTTGCACCGTCCACAGTGAGATGAGATTTTTCTTCTTGTTGTTACCTGACCATTATCTGGTTGTCACTCCAACGTCGAATGCTGCTGGAAAGGTTGTGTGCGCTATCCGGGCGCGGCGGGCAACGCAGTGTCCGCAGCCGCCACCATCTTCTGTGCGCTGACATCCGACTAGCCGAACCAAATGAGTGTGTGTTTGCGTGTGTGTCAGTGTCTATGTGAGTGTCTGACTGTAAAGTACCCTATTGTAGAATACGGTCAATTTCCGTTGTTTCATTCCAAAATAAAAGTCGCTGCTTCAGAACATTCCTTAATCACAGGTTCATTGCTGATTTTAGCAGCTTAGCACACGAAAAACGTAACTAATTTGAGCGTTTAAACGACTTTTACATAGAGCTGTTTTGAAGTCATGTCCTTACCTGTTTATCTAAAAAATAAAAGAAAATAAATCTCGTCTGTTTCTTGTGTTCACGTGCCTTTTTTTGTTAGTCTACACTCCATTAAATATACTGACTGTCTTTGTGTTTTTATGCAATGTATTTTGAAGACAAGGCACTTGAATTTAGTGGCTCCTGTTAACTTGACACATGTATCTGCATTTTGGTGAGCAGAGGAATTAAAAAAAAAGCTCCACTATATTGATGAGAACGGATGGGATACGTAGAAATACGTGCACACACTTAAGATAAAGAGTCTGTAAAGTAGCAGGAGCTATTTCAGGAAAGGATATGGACATCTTTTTTTCCCCCCTAACTCAATAAGCACACTACCCACTTTCAGTTCAATAATAGAGCCCTAACCTTTTTGCACCCTTTAATATTTAGAGTCTAGCCTTGTTTATTTTATATGTTCCATTTGCACTGACATGGTGAATAACATGTTGTAATATTGAACTGCAGGAACACCACATTGCAATAGATGTAGGCAGATGCAATAGAAATAGTGGACAATGTGTTTACCATGAATAAAACAACAGACAGTTGCACACTACATTATTTCATCATCCACAAGATTATATCTCTTCACCGGAGAGCCAGTATGTGCAGAATACTCTAGCATTTTATTCTCTATTCAATACCTTGAGAAATTATTAAACAGCAGCCTTCTGTAGTCAATGGCTTCAGGGTTGAACAGTAAGTACAGAAGAGCCACACGAAGAATTGCATTCACTCTCTGTAGTTTCTGTAGTTGCATTGGAACAACAATTGCATGTCCTTTTAAAGAGGAACAAAAAGGAGACTCCTACACAGGTAGGTCAGTGTATAATTTACATAATACACTAAGATGGAAGCAGAGTCAACCTTGTAATGAATCATAGATAGATATTAACCTGGTTGTCAATGAGTTTAACAACACAGTTTACACTAATCAAGACTGATGTATGACTGTAAAGTGTGTATGGGTCTGTGTGATAGAGCTACACATGCTATCACCATATTAGTGCATGTTTGATAGTGTGTTTTTTATCAGCATATTCATATAAAATGATATTTTTTAAGTTATAAAGTGTGTTTCTTTATAGTTTCAATGGTAACCTTTAACCATTAGCTTTATATCTTGTTAATTTTTTTATTTGGCTTTCCAGTTTCCATGTTCAATTCTAAAATAGCACACTTCAAACTTGGAATCAGGTCAAAATAAACAGGAAAAACACAGATTTTAGAAGGAATTATTGTGCATAACTATCTACTGTTGGTCTGAAACATACTCTCACACAATCAAACATGTACACACTACATACTATTCACCCCCCCCCCAATTCCAGTCACGACAAACTGTTGGTGCAATGCAGCTACAAGATAAATAATTAAAAAAAATCTCCAATCCAAAAGTGAGGGATTGGATCTTTAGAGTATTGATAGCAAGGAATAACAGACAAACAAAAGAAGGGACATAACTGCAAGCAAGGATGTGATGGAGAGAAAATGAGAGGGGGACTGAGGATTATGTAATCATATTATTTTCCTTCTTTGAGTGTTCTTGCCAGAAAATTGCTGAGAATGAACACAAGTTTCACTATGCCCAGTCAATCAGAAATCTTTATTCTTAATGATGAAGCTTCCAAAATTTGGGCTAAAAATAAGTTAAATTTCATACCAAACAAAAAAAAAAGTGAATCAGCAACTATTTAATGGGACACATCCATTCCAGATCTAATTCACAGGTAAATTAATATAACGGATACTGAAACATACCAAAATCACCACCACACCATGTCAGTTAACCTAGACTGTCACACTCTGTCAACTGTTGTCTTGTTAATTAATGGTTTGTATAACTTTTTACACTTTTACACAGCACTCTCTAGTGGGCATGTTCTGGATCTGCAGTGTAAACATACTAAACACATCATGTGGAGCACTCACACTCAAGCTAACAGGAAAGTTAAGTCAATGTGAGGTTGTTAGACTTACTCTCTTGCACCAGATTTTAGTTGGGAGATTATTTTCTTTGTTCCTGAGGGACAACATAATGATAACTGGTAATGTGTTTTTCAAAGACTTAAATTATGCTTCTTTTTTGCAATTCTATTAATTACTACCTACATGTTCTTCTCTAGGATTAAGGTTTCAGTTTCTAAATATCCTCATGCCACACCCCTGTGAAATCTATAGAGGTAGGTTTATATAAGAACTTGAAGTTATATCATATATATATATATATATATATATATATAACCTCCACAATTCTTAAACTGTGTCTGGGTGATGGAGTCATTATTTTGGAGCTTTCTTCTTTCCACAGAGGTCAGGGGTCAACTCATCAGTCCTCCAATTCATTACTTTTAAGCCTCTTTTTACAGTTCAAGAACACTGGGAGTCAGCTCACAAATACATTTTCATTAACAGCTAATTATGATTTCGAAGGTTTGTAAAATGGCTCAGCGGGATTTTCAATACACATACACAGTTAACGCTAATGCCCATTGGAGAAATTTATACAGAAAATAAAAAGCGTACTTATTTGCAGAATAATTGAACGAAACAGCAATAACTCTAACATATCCTTACATGTGTCATTTTTATGGTCAGTCAGCTAAAAAGCTGGGAAGCTTATCACTGTTGGAAACACAATCATAACACAGTATTGGATTTGTGCCAAACTGGCAGATTTAAAGACTCAAACAAACACAAGTAAGAACAGTTAAGAAGTGAAGCAGAATGAACATCCCCAACCCACGCAGAAGACTCTGATCCTTGAACCCTGACCTCTGCTTCAGTCACAGTGCTTGGTTGTCAACAACCAAGACTAATGAGCATATAAAACTTAGAAAATAAGGCCTCATATTTTGTATGACAGGATTGGTTCAGGAAATGTAACATTGAGTTTGTTAGAAGAAAATACATGCACCATAACTCATCTGTTAAATAACATGTTACATCTAACATGCAAACTTAATGTTAATCTACATCAAAAGCAAAAGTTTGGATGACAAAGACTTTGTGTAACACCCACAAGTACACTATTTGAAAAACAGATTCTGAAGCAAATGGAATTGACCTGATAATGTGGTTCTTAAAATTTAACAACAAAACATTTGCAACTCCTGTTTCCTGTTTCATTCACATACAAGGGAGCTGGTTTCGGACTAGTATCAGTCTCAGGATTTTCAATTTTTATTTGATCTTATTGATATTTTTCCATTTTTGTTTTTCTTTACATCAACTCTTCCCCATCCCAAAATCCCAAACAGTCCACTGTGATTGTCCAAGGGAGAGAAATAGGAGTAGCTCAGTGATCAGTGGTTTGCTAATTTCTTCAGCATTTGTGTCCTTAAGCTGCCTTATCATACAATGACTCTTCCCTCCCGCTGTCTGTTTCAAACCTATAGTACCTAAATGCATCTCCATATAGTATTCTCCTGAGGAAAAAAACAAACACTAATCTCATCAATTACTCTGTCTCCTCAACAATACAGGCATTCTGACAAAAGCAGGCTTGGCTTTTATCATAGCCCCTTCCTTCACCTCCTCTATCGCCTCACGTCCTCCACTCAAGCTTTTTTTTGTTTCCTCAGTTCTTTCGATAGCGATTCTTTGGCTTCTCACCACAGTCCAACTGCTTGTCAGAGTTAATGCTACTCAGAAGAGCTGGCAGCTCAGTGGTGATTGCCTTCTCAATCTTATCCAGCAGGCAGCCTCCAATATAGGAACAGTGAGTTGACAAGGGCTTGAAGTTGGCGATGGGGTTGATACCAAAGAAGTCTTGGTAGGCATCGCGGTTGGGTAAATCAAACTTGCTGACATTGGTCTTGGCTAGGATGGATTTGAATATGTAGAACTTGTCTGGATCATCTACAATCTCTTTAAAGACTAGCTCAGGGTCACTGAAGAAGCTCATCCTGTCTTTAAAGGTCTGGACATATCGGTCCACCAGCAGCCCGTGGATGCGCACACGGATACCATGCTGACGGATGAAGGCAATCTTGTTCTCCATGCGGTTTTCAATCACCTGGTTCAGATCTTCCAGGAGGGAGATTTCCTCCCGCTTGAAGAGCTCACGGCTGGTATCAGGTGCATAGTCGTAGGGCCAGAATGAACTGACGTAGACACGGGGGGGTTCAGTGACATTGATCAATGGAGCCAAGCTCCAAAAGAGTGCTCCATAGACTCTCATTAAATCCTGCGTGACCAGATTGTCAGCTTTGTTTAAGATGATGCGGATCTGAGACTCACGACCCTTCAGCTGCCGGAAGAGCATCTCCAGCTCCAGGCCGACATCCAGTTTGGTCGGGTCAAACACCACAAAAATCAGGTCAGCACGGTCAATGAACCACTGGCAGACATCATTGAAAGGGTAGCCTGGATCAAAGAGGAGAATGAATTTACTGTTAGAACTAAATGCCGAGTTGCACTTAGCAACTTTTATATTTGACCAGCAGGTTATACAGATCTATAAACTGAAGTTAAAATGTTGTTCTTTTTTCTTTTTTTTTACCTCGCTCCTGCTGCTTGCGGTTCTCAATGATTCCAGGTGTATCTACAAAGGTCACACGTTCCAGCAGCTTGTGAGGCATCTCAATACCTATCAGCTTTTCCAGGAAATTTTGTCCAAATTTTTCCAAGGGAGAAAAGGAACGAGAGCTGTCTGCTGCCATAACAATACCCTCAACGGAACGGATCTTCTCCCCATGCATAATTACAGTGAATTCAGAGGTAGTAGGCTCAGCTCCTGAAAAAGTTGTGAAGAAAGATACATTAGTAGGAGTGTTACAAAGAGAGCCAACTGAAAAATACAGCACATAATAGAAGAACATTTAAATAAATGTATATAAAGACAGAGGTACATTGTTAAATAAACACAGGTTGTCAGAAATATCATTGGACCTTAATAAAAAGCTATTTCTTTAACATGTAGATAAGCAGCTGCATCTCTGTTGCAAGTGTATTATAGTATTTTAGAACTTCTGACACTTTATCTCTAGCCAAAACCTCAGCCTTTATTATGCTATGCTATATTATAAAAAGAGAAGTGGACTCTGTCTGTGTGTCTCTGGCATCACATCAAATCTGGACAAAGCTGACTGCTGCAGTTTGACATGGTTGTATATTTTTGGTCATAGAGGAGACGAGTGAAAACAGTAAGTTGATAGGACCACTATTTTGGGAGATATTACTAATTTTGTAATGCAATAGCCTTATATAACATATCTATGCCCAGTATCATAGAATCATCATTTAAATTGGTTACCTAGCAACAGATAGACAATGGGGACATGTTGCCATGATGTCAAATTTTATTTGCAAAAACAGAAATGCCAGCTGAGAGGTTATTCAACTGAAAATGACAATGGAATTGACCAAAAAATTAAAGGTATTAACTATATGAGAGGATCTAGAAGGATCATTTTTAAAGAATATGTACAACATACCTGTGTAGAGCTGATAGGGGCTGTCACTTAAGCCCAAGAGGTAATTGATCATAGAGGACTTTCCAACACTCCATGGTCCTAGGAAAAGAACCATGGGCTTGGAGGTAATCTCTCCATCTGTTGGAAAATAAGACACAAGCAAAATTTTATTCAGAGAAGGAACGCTTGAAGATGACGAAGAACCTCTCAAACTTTAAACAGCAAATAAAGCAAAACATGTCAAAATCTTTCAAATTTTGATTGTCACAGACAAGAAAAGACATCATAAATGGAGTTGTTATAAGTTGATAGAAATGTGTGATGCAGGATTTTTTTTTTTTTTTAGTCTCATGAAAGAATAGTTTAACCAAAACAACAATCCATCCAAGATGTATCTTGGGATTGTTTTTAGGATGAACTATACTTCAGTTCCAAGAGAAAACAGAAAATGTATAACAACAGCGCATTTGTTTACAGGGGGCAGAATTTTTTTTTTTTTTTTCAGAACAACCGCAAAGAATCGTCAAAGAAAATGCATTGAAGAAGCTGTCAGGCATATTTAATAGCACAATACAAATAGTAAAAAGGTACAGCCATTTCTCAGTGATGAACAATAAAGCATGTAGTGACACTTAAGAGGTTTTCAAAGCAAGCTGTGTGTTTCAAAGCAGACAGACGTGTGCTGTGACTGGACATGTTGTCAGGGTGGTAGGACGCAGGTAAGTTCTGCTGTACTGGTCCAAATGAATTCACCGAAACTTGACTAAATTATCTGATAAAAATGCTCCATATAGGAAAAACAGAAGTAAAATTTATAACACCACCCACCCTTGTTTTTACAAATGTCACCTCCTCTTATTTGCTTAAGCCAGAAACAAACATGCAACCCCCTCCACATTTTAGACTTTATAAATACTGCAGATAATGTGCTGCCAAATAAGTTTTTGTGCACACGTCTTCCCATTCACTTCTGTGATACAGAATAAATGTTTTGGTGAGAAACTTTTGCTACTCAATAGCTGAAGTATGGACAGTTTTCCTGAAGAAGTCTTCTTGAATTGCTTTGAATTTTAAGGTTGTGAACAGAGGAAACATTCACAATAACACGGAGCAACAATGGTACAAAGAGCACACCCATTTGTATGCATGTACTCCATAAAATTGCTGCTGTCTGTGCACTTAAGCTTTCACATAGGAACATATTCCAGCTTTTATTTATCCATTTTTTTCCAAGATATTTTGTTAAAAAAAAACACCTGTTGTATTAAAACATGATCTTCATCCAAATGGCACATGCTGGAACAGTGTTCACTTTACTGTCTAAATGACTCACACAGACATGAAGGCAAATGAAGGGGGGGAAAGGAAGGGGTCGAGCACTTCAGGTAGTGCCATGCACAGGTAAGCCCACCCACACCCACCTGTAGCAGAGTCCCCTAGGGTTCGTCCAGGGTATGCTGTTAGATGAGGGGAGTGGGGATGGGGGGGGACAGGAGAGGAATAGGTAGTGGAGAGTGAGGAGAGCTCACTGAGGGCTCAAGTGAGGTTTCTAGAAGCAACAGGGAGGAGTAGTGTAACAATGTGTGTGAGTGGGTGGGACATCCATATTTGACCTAACCTGTCAAACATGTATATCTACAGATGGATGATGTGCCTGTGTGATCTGTTGTATTTTTAACCAGCTTTTTATAGAGTTTTAATTCTCTATTACAACCAATTAAAGTGTATTTTAAGGCTTGGCATGCACACATAATACAGTAAGCATGCGTGCCAAGCCCCACAAGCTATAACAGAGTGAACTTAATTATAGAAGAGAAGGAAAAGAAGAGTTTCTGGCAGCTTATAATTCAGTTTAGAGGGTTAAATTGGACCGAATTTCCTGCCAAATCAACAAATAATCATGAGCTGACTAAAAAACACAATTTGTTTTGTAGATACAAACCTATCAAACAACACCTCACATTTCTAATCCATCATATTTCAAAAATTACCATATCATGCTTTACAACCACTTTCCACCCCACTCAAAAACGTATCATACATGTGGTGATAATTCCCTGCACAACTTCAATTTGACTTTCAATTTTATAACAGAATAATAACAAAATATAGAACATTATCTGAATAAGTGAATATCCAGTTATAATGCAGGATAAGATAAGATAAGATAAGATAAGATAAGATAAGATAAGATAAGATAAGATAAGATAAGATAAGATAAGATAAGATAAGATAAGATAAGATAAGATAAGATAAGATAAGATAAGATAAGATAAGATAAGATAAGATAAGATAAGATAAGATAAGATAAGATATTCTTGTAATAAATTAATAGACTATCATAAATATGATATATTATCACATCTATTAAATACTGTATTTGTTGTAAATTTTTAAAGTGTATATAAATCTTCTAGTGTATATAAAAATAGTTGAGTCATTGTGTGATGTGACTTTTCAAAAAAGTGTACATGAATGGTTTGTACAGAGTCGTTGTGTTGTTGTAAAATAAACAGAAAAAGTGTGTTAAAGCAAAGGAAGTGAAATTGATTTGATTACTAGCTTGTAAAAAGGGGATGGAGCCTATAAGTCTCCTTTTTAATTGTTTGTTGTATGGTGCTTTGTTATCTGATGATTTTATATGCTTGAACTAAACTAAACTAACTAACTAGAAGGGTGAATTAACATGCATTTGTGTGTTTTGGCAGGAGATCACATCCCAAAATAAAGCTAAGCAAATTTTTTTTTTTACATTTGTTAAATTTAAATTAAAGTGAATAAATACTTTAAAAGTAATAATTGGTAGAGATAACGAAACCCTTTTCCTGCACCAGTAGTGAAATGTTTGAGAAAAACAACAACAAGTTCAAGCAGAAGATCTTAATGTTATGTACTGGTTGATGGTGTGAGGATGATGCATGTGTTCAAACAAGTCAACAGATCAGTCACCAAAGCAATCCAAACAGGAACCCACACATCAGAACAAAATGAACCAGACTGCAGATGCAGCAGAAACCGTAACAATACCTGAGATCTCATGTTGCCTCAGCTCATTGTACTTGTAGGCCTGCTCCATTGGTTTGATGGATGTGTGGTAGATCTTTCGCAACCTCTCGATTGCCGCTGTAAGAAGAGTGAAAAGAGTGATTAACACTTAACAAAGACAAAAGGTTAAAAGAAGAATTTTGTTATTCTGAGGAATTATCCCAGGCACAAAATGTGAAATGGCTTTCTACTTCACTCCTCCAACCTCCAATACCACTGCATAAATTATCGACTCGTCAACTTGAGGAGCCTATCTGTGAGTTTGAGAAGGAATCAGGAGTGCAAACATTCTTCTGTAGAATGCAGTCTAAGCACACAGCCTTACAGAAAATCACTGCTTATGCTTATTTTGATCATCTCTTGATTTTTACCTGCATAGTCCGCTGCTTTTTGGTCTGTTGCAAGCCGCAGAGTTTCGTCAATGTGAGATCTGTCTCTGAGGGTGGAGATTAAATCCTCCTCTTCTTCTGTGGGAACAACAATAAACAACATGAGACAGGTTTGAATTATGTTTAAAGGTTAGATAATTTGAGTTTAGAATCAGATTTACCGGTACTCTCCAGGTACATAAACACATTTGTTGTCTCTCTAGTATGAGATGAATACAAAATGTAAAATAAATAACATTGGATTAAAATAAAATAAGAAAAACTCTATATACTGTACATAGAAATTATATACACACAAACACAGAGTGTTACACAGCCTTATTTACAAGGCATGATGGATATTAACACCAAGAATGAAGCATCTGTATTCACAGAAAAGCACTCGTGACTGTGACCATTTGATAATGAAGTTTATTCTGAAATGCAGGGTTAATGAAGAATATTAAGCAGCTGTACTTCACATTTGTGTAATTTCAGGAATGGTTTGCCTTGCATGCATACCAAGATTAGTTTCAGATATAAAAATACTTGACTGACGGCCAGATTTTTAACCACATGAACCTTCAGTTCCTCTGTGGGCTTGTAAATGCCATATACATAACTATCGTCTTTACTGCGTCCTCTACTTTTTATCTTGTTGTTTACAATGCATGAATAAATGATATGACTTTGGCAGGCTTTCTTTACCCTCTCAGTTGCAGCATAAAACACATCTTAAACAACCATTGATATGGTAACACTATTGTTTTAATGCAAATATGTTTAGGTTTTTACAAAAAAATAGGAGTGACTCTGCACATTTCATCAACATTTTTGGTGAATTGCTCTTTGAATGGAGCAAAGTTTTTAGTTCATTGTGAAGTTTGAAAAGCAGATTTACTCTGATGGGATCTGTGTCTCATGTCCAGTTTTGATAATATCAGATTACTTAGATCACAGCTGTCAGTATAATCAGCTCTTAATTTAGAAAACAAAAGCTGAAAATAAACAGACATTTGTTTGGCTTCACAACAACAGCAATGATAACACAAAGAGAGGGACTTCCCTGCTCCATTAGAGACCAGCAGGAGGTCTCACAGCTGGACTCAGTGTTTCAGTTAGTAATATAGAAGAGGCAATGATGTACAATCCTCTTCCATATTTGTCCTGTTATTGCAGGTTTAATGCATAGTGAGGCCTGTCCTTGTGTGCCCAGACCCCTTGTAATGCCTCCCATGCTGCCCTGCCTCAGACAACTCTGGCAGGAGCATGAGCTATATATAGGGGCAATCAGGAAGTCTTCCTGGTTTACACTTCCAATCCCCATGGGGTTGTGGGACATGGTGTGGACTTAATTTAGCTGCCAGCCATTCCCCTGTTATAGGTGTTGGGACATTTTTTGTTTGTGGAATATTAATGTTAAATTGATTATGGCATATGGCTCATACAGAAGCACAAGGCAAAATCTGAATTTAATCTTGTTACGTTATATGCAACTACACCTTATTTTGATCTTAAAATTAGACATTGTTATAATAATACAATAAAAAGGAAGAGATTGTAAGTATATGCACACATTTATATTAAAAACAATGCCTGCATAAAGGATGAAAATAATGTGACAGCTCATCACACCGGAAAAAGACAGCGGGAGTGTTTCATAAAAGGACATACAGCTTAATAATAATGTAACGACCCCCACGGTGATATTAAGTATGGCTCACGCTTTAATTGAGGCCCAACAGATTCTTGTTTGCCATGAGGAAGCAGTAACATGCAGTGCAGGTTATAAGGAACAACACAGCACCACTGATTCTCCCCGAGTCAACCTGCTAAAAATAAGCCTGTGTAATGCTGCTCCCAGGACGGTGCAAGAACAAGAGAAACCAAAAGGTTAGCAGCCAGAATAAAACCAGGCTATGAGTAATACTTCAGCCCTAAAAAAGATTCTGTAGTTATATATATATATATATATATATATATATATATATATATATATATATATATATATATATATATATATATATATATATATATCAGCCCTGCGATGAACTGGCGTCTCATACAGGGTGTACCCCGCCTTCGCCCATTGTAGCTGGATTAGGCCCCCAGTTACCCCCGCGACCCTAGTGAGGATAAAGCGGGTTCAGATAATGAATGAATATATATATATATATATATATATATATATATATATATACATATATATATATATATATATATATATATATGCCTAAGGGATTGGTGGAAGATTATTAAAAAAAATCAGTCAGTGATTAAACAATACAATGTATTACAAATGGAGATTAAAGAGGTTTTCAAGGGACAGGTTTGATCTCAATGATGCTTCATGTCTGCCACTTCACTTGGGAAACTTGACTCATCGCTCAGAAGAGTTTGACTTGTAACGCTGCCCACTTGAGCAGCCCTTAACTACTGTGAACTTGTTAACACCTTCCAGTCCAGTTGGTCCCTGATAGATAGAAGGTCTGGGATGAAAATCAGAGGTAGTGTTGCCTGCAGATAGCAAGACTTGCATCATGATCAAAATTAACCCTGCAGGCGCCAAGGGAGCTGAACCCCGGACATCTGCGCCCAGGACCATGTGTCCTCACTGAGCCCGTTGCCTCACAACCCTCCCTGAGTTTAGAGAAACATTCTGGTGGCATCGCCGTACCCAGTAGGAATGTTGGTGATATAAGCCATGGCCTCAGTGCCTGTAGAAGTCATGCTTCAATAAATGGTGTATGTGTAATGAACCTATTCAGTCATTAAATATACTGTCAATCAACTTTTATTTTAATGCATTACCTGGATGTGTGACTTTAATTCATCACAAATCATATATATAGTGGACAATTTGTTACTGGAGAGTTTCACAGAAAAAAAAATGAGAAAGTTGGTGGATAAAGAAAAACCTTTTTTTTTTCTTACAACAATATGCAATATCCAAAAACATTTAAATCCAAAAAGCAAAATAACCAAATCTTTAGAGGGCCACCAACCATATTAAATTTGTAGAACTTATATACAGACCAGACATATTGTCAGAACTGATTTAAAAAATGGCTAGTGTATATTTTGTTCTTAAGTGTGTATGTCATAACAGCTATCTGTGTGTGTGTGTGTGTGTGTGTGTGTGTGTGTGTGTGTGTGTGTGTGTGTGTGTGTGTGTGTGTGTAAACCTCCAGGATCATGTTCTGCTTGCAGCATGGTGGAGGTAAATTGAATTAAAATGAACATGATGAAGGCAGCAGGCCTGGAAGCCCCAGTGAGAGGATGTATTCTAATTATGGGGGGATTCAGAGAACCTGAACTGAAAGCCTGGGGGGGTTCCACTGACAAGATCCATGTATGCATCAATTTAATGCACATTTATGAAGCCTGGGTGAGTTTTAACAGTGACATGTTTAAAAAAAAAAGTAGCAGCAAACATAAATCAATTTCTTTTCACTGTAGAGACACATAAAAACAAGCCTAAACTCATATACACATGTAGAATTTGTGTTACTCTGATAGATGGAGGTGTGAGGACACAGGGCTTGTACTGGGTGTGGTGAGAAGAGCCCACAGAAGGCAACAGGTGGTGCAGCTGGTGGAACTAGTACTCCCCCATAGTCAGAAATAGCCCTACAATGGGTCAGAAGATGGACAGAGTAGGGGGCAGAATGGCTGCATCCTATTTTAAGGCTTTGACTGTTAGTCAAGCTGGAGACTGTGTAATATAGATAACCAAGTAACCTCTAATAAAAACAAACTTACAACCAACCTGTGACAAATGTGGTAAGAAGTATGGTCAGGGAGTATTTCCAAAACATTGCTGGATTTTAATTTAGTCACTGTAGATGCTATCTGTAGCACATTCAGAGCACAAAAAGTGCTTTATTGTAATCTAAATAACCATTCTGACTAAAGGGAATGGCTGTGAGGACATGTGAGTCAAATTCAGGTGGTAAATCCCGAGAAAGACTGCTGACAGAAGTTTGAGGACACAGAGAGGAGTGAGTAGCTCAAAGGCACTTTACGCTGAGGTGTTGATCTGAAGCCTCTATCCCGGCTCTCCTGTTTGAAAGCCAGCAAAGGATGTCATTTGCCCTTGGAGCTGAGGCACTTGTCTTAAGAAGGGGTGTGTGTATGTGTAGTGGATTGGGAATGACTGGTGTCCCCTCTACTACTAACATTGCAGGGGTGTCCCAGACATGCCACATGCCGTCAGAGGGGATCACATGCAGAATAACTGCCTTTACCTTTCCAGGTTTCCTCTCCAAGTGTATGAATGTAAGCCAAAGGCATGGATAGTGTTACCACTTCAATATAAACATACCAGAGTAAAGAGCCAAAAAGCCACCATATATGTAGTGCAGAGTGCATCCTGTTTTAACCCTTAACCACCAACATTAAATAATGTTAAGTCACTGTCAAACTCTGGATAACAACAGTACTCAAAATTCTCTACAAACTACTGAATTCCATTGTATTGTGAAAGTACTATTTCTGTGGAAGTTAATACTTGTAAGAGGGTGTTAAGGGGTTTTTATCATAATGGTAGCAGCTTTACAGGTGGAGCAAAGGACTGAGATGTAGAAGAAGATGTAGACATTACGAAACATGCAAATATTAGGAAGGAAGTAATTATATGCAATTGTCTCACAGGACATAAAAGGCTTCAAAAAATATTAAATGCATTATATCTGTAATCTCCAGTGTCCAGAATGAACATAAAAATATATCAGGTCAAAAAAAAAAAAACCACACCAAAAACTGTTGAGTGTAAGAGTTATGTTAATATGTCAGTCATTCTACTGTTTTCACTTTTAACAAAAAAAAAAAATGCTACATTTAATATTAACACTGGATATACTTGAATAGTCTGACAGTAACCTGGTTAAGTGGTTTGCCTTCTAATCGAAAAGATCTGAACGGCCTAGGGTGACCTATAAGAAAATGATCAAGTGATACATTATTCTACAGCCCACCTTTGTAAAGACGGCCATGTTAGTGGACTCCCTGACAGTCATTAAAATAATCAATAACACAAATAATGTCACGCTAAGTGTTGAAAGTTCGTGCTTTTCAACTGTCCACAATCTATAGGAAAGAAGCTGCACTCTTTGCACTGGTGCAGAAATCGATACAGATTATGCAGAGATAGTGGTGACCAAAAGACACCTGAATAAGCCTGCACAGGAGTCCAGGCAGCAGCTATGGTCCAGCCCCCCACCCCCCTGCCTGGAGAATGCATGTCCCTATAAGGCCAACTGCTGGGAATAAATTGCGATTGTGACAGTGCAGAGTGACAGCAGCTGTGCAGCATATCTAAAGGGTAGCATGGGGCTGAGCAGGGTGAGGAGCTGGGAGGGACGGAGAGTGAGTGAAGGGAGGTGTGGAACTGTAGTGCACAGTGTTGGGTTTCAGAAGGCCTTCCAATCTTAGACACCTCACAGCAGCCTGAAATATAGAGGCCTGGTCCCGAGCTGTGGTGCTGAACGCCACCCCAAGGACGGACAAGGGTGACAGACAAGGGTAAAATAAACTGCCCTTGTCCAGATCTAAACACCAGCCTACATTTTTAGAGGGGATAATCTGGAAGTAAAGATGCGCGATCACAATGGCATTCCAATATGTAGATGCTGGGTGATCATACATACAGAGATCTATACAGTTTACTCTGTTTCAGATTATTCACAGTGCAGAAAATACTTGTGAATAATTTTGGAATTGTTTATATAATTCAATTTAAATTAATTCAAAGAGAAGAGAAAAAAAAAAACATTGAAATGTATGATGTGCAAATGCATAAAACTGAAGAATCTTCTTTATTCTTTCAAGTTCCCATGTGGCTGTTCTCTTTTACTTGGTTAGACTAAGACTTTCCATCAGCTGGTGCCATGCATTAGGACAGCTGACAAACTGTCACTCCACAGGAAAGCCTGAGCTCCAATATTTCTAAAGTTCTCTGATTTAGAAAATGACATCACAGACCCAGATAAATACACACTTTTCTACTGAGCACCAATGGTTTAATTATGAACTAAGAAGATTTTAAATAGTACTGGTTGCAGTAAAAAAAAAAAAATACTGGGATAAAATTTCTGTATGTATGTTTGTCCATCTGTGCCATGACTATTGCTGCCCAAGTTCTCGCTGCTTCTAGAACTTAACATTATTCATCTTTGTTTAACCCAAAAATGGACTGAAGAACCTCCTTAAATTCTATTTAAGCAAGTTTGACATCTAAAGATCACCGACTTCTACAATTTGAATCACACAGCAACTTCAACAGTCATTAATCCAGCCGTAAACTGATACTAAGACATGATTCATTTCATCAACAGCTAATTTACATCAAGGCACTACATTCCAAACCTATATACAACATAAAACATGAAGAACAAAACAATGATATTTGACCAGAATGAGTCTTACCTGCTGTGGCCTGCAAAAGAAGCAGGGAGATGAAGCAGCAGATCGAGACTGTACCCTTCATGATGGCTGCCAGGAGAACTCTGATAGTCACACAGGCTATATATACCAAGGCAGGAAGGTTAAAGGGCATACAGAGAGAAGAGGCGGGCACAAAGAGGGCCAGCTGGTGGAGGGGTTGAGTTTGAGGTGTTTTAAGAGTCACAGAATACCACCAGGAGTCTGTGTCCCAGCAGCTGACTCTTCTTTTTAGAGAGTTTGGGCCTCTGTATCATTGCAAAAGAATTGATGTGACACTGACATCATTTATAAAGTAATTCTGCATTTTGATCTTTCAGAATCAGATTACTTCATTATCTCTACATACGAGATGCACTGCAGAACGAAATTAAGATGTACGGGTACTACTCGGAAGATTAGAATATCGTGTAGAAGTTGTTTTATTCAGGTAGCTCAACATAAAAGATGAAACCAATAAATTTTTACATGCAAAGTGGGATATCTCAAGCATTTCTTTCTTGTAATTTTGCTAATTTTAATTTACAACTTATTAAATCCTCAAAAATGTGAATATTGCTTGAAAGTGACTTTTCTGAAGAAGGAAATCCTAATCAGCAAAATCAAAACAAATTAAATCTTGAAAAATATGGGTTTGCATACTATTTGTCTATATAATATGTACAGTTACAGAAATGCATACACTTTTTCACTGTACAAAACTACGGTTCTAAATACGTCACTAACTACAATGCTGAATGCGACTCAAAATGCACCCATTGTTTCTCAAATACATTGCGGAGTACAATGCTAAATACAGCAGTGGCACACTTCTATCAGTGTTTCGCCCAGTACATTATACTTGGCAGACCACCAGCCTTGCTTGACCCCCACTAGGCTATAAGCATCACTGTTTATTTATTTATTTTAAAAGAAATGTATATATGTTACAACTAGTAATACTAACCATAATGTGAATATTAATAATAATGTAATGTTATAGTCCAGCCCGGCTGTGGATATAGATTTAAATATCTGTAAAATAAACATTTTAATTTACTTTTTACATGTCCTTGTTTTCTATTAAATAAATCATAATCAAGCCTCAATATGACAAATCTTTCTTCCACATATCCCACTTCATGAATGTTATTGACACTGACTTGTTTATTTAGTATTAAAGGGGAATAAAGTGTATTTCAGAGTGTGCGTTTTTGTTACCAGTTAGTGCAAGTATTGATAATAAATGTTATAAGATAACACATAATGGATATTATGTAATATTTCTTGTTAAATTTAAATTATTATTTATTGATTTATTTCTACAAAAACATAGTTGGCCACTGCAGAGCTTCACTAGCAGCCCTACCACCAGGCTGGGGAAGATTTTTTTTGGGGAAAACCCTGCTTCTATGGGTAGAAAATTTAATTATTGTCATCATAATGCCACCATAACATTACTTTATAAAACACAGTGAATCAACTTTAACTGAAATTTCAGTTCTCAAACCCTGCTTTATATACATTTTAGCAACAGAAATACATTTATATATTTTAACAACAGAAATACATGTATATATTTTAACAACAGAAATACATTGCTGCTAATAATAACCCATGTTCTATTTTCTCTCGCTTTGTTGCTAGGTTTGTGATCCACAAATATCAGCAATCCTATGGAAACAGTCGCACAAAATGTGGTGTCTTATAAATGCATTAAACAAACATTAAACCACAATCAGACATCATTTTACAGAATTAAACTTACGACAGTATGTGATGCTTAATAAATATTCTCACGCCCGAACTACAGGTGAGCCACAATAGAAAAGAGCGCGTGAAGCTCGTCTATCTAAATGATAGTGATGTTGTGATGTGACGCACGAGACCGATTCAAGCATAATTAGGCGGAAGTGTCGAGGGGCGGTGTTTCGAACGCAGTGTCACTAAGACTAAATATTTAGATTGAAAATAAATTAATAACATTGTTACACAAGTTTGGTTTGAGAACATAAACTTTATTAAAAAAGTAACCACCCCTCCCCCCTCTGCCAAGTTTTGTTTTTTAGAACTTGTGAATGAAACGACACCCATCAGTCATGAATTAATAAAGTTTTCCTCCTCTCAAATACACAGAGGTGGGAAGTAACAAAGTAAAACTGGCAACCTTTTACTTCTACTCCTTATATTTTTACATAAATATAATCTGTATTGTATACTCCTTACATTCTCAGAATAGAACTTCTTACGTTTCCAAACAGTGTGAAAAATAAGTGTCTTCGGAGTGGAAATCAGTGGAGATAAATTGTGACTTTCTCCATAATAATTATGACTTTTACCTCAAGAGTGTAATTTTTAGCTCATAATTTCAACTCATTTTCTCATAATTTTGCATTTGTTATCTCTTATGCATGACTGTATCTCATAATTTTGACTTTTTACCTCACATTTTTTAGTGTCTGTCTCATAATTATGCAATTTTTTAAATCTCCAACTATGACCTTTTTATGTAATGATGACGTTTCATTTAAATCGTGACTTTTTTCCTAAATTTCCTGCCCATACCTACAAAACTGAGTAAAATGACCTGATCAAACACATTGTCTATACAGTAACTCAATTTTAAAGGCTTTATTTTATTTATTTATTTATTTAAATTTCAGTTTTTTTCCTTAAATAAGTATTATTTCATTCATGGCAAAGAAATGCACTTTTACTTTCTTACTTTTACTCACTTTATTACAATTGAGAAGTTGTACTCTTTTTTTTACTTTTAGTAATAAGTAAATGAGTTGAATGAATACTTCTACTTCTACACAGTATTTTTTTTCACACAAGTAGCTGTAATTCTACTTAAAGTACAGAATGTGAGTACTTTGATCACCTCTGCAAATACAATACTTTAAACAACCACCAGATGTCACTATTTGCACTGTATCGATTACTTCAAAACCGTGTGTCGCTTTTCGGGCAACTGTTCAGTGCTTCAGAAAGCTTCAGTTTCTCCATCACTTACCTGAATGTTCCCTTAAATCACTTCTCAGCACGTAGGTGGCGCTGTGCAAGAGTGAACATACGCCCTCTTCTGACCAAAATTAGAATTACATTTTACATAGCTATAACAGAGAATTCAAACCATGTGGATCTACTATCTTTTGAACGTACCTATTTTACCACCTAGTTACATCTATATCTTACCATGTGAATTTTTCCTCATTTCTTGTCAAAATATGTTATTGTACTTAAAATAAGATATAATTACCTATAAAGTAATTTCTCAGTAATATATAAAGAACTTATTTTTTAGATGATAGAAAATCGTATTTAAAGAAAAGCCAAGAAAATTTTCACTTGATCCATTGGGCATGTATTTTATTTTATTTTATTTGCTTGAATTAAGTGAAAACAATCTTGAATTAACCTAAAATATTTGCCAATGAAACAAATGAGAATGATCTTGGTAAGATTTCCTCAAATAAGAATTTCCAGATTTATTGTCTAAAAATATCTTTTTTATGTCTCACTGAAAAGTTACTCTTTACATGATTATTGTTGATTGTTGATTGATTATTATTAAGTGCGATGATATATTTGGACCAGAAATAAGAAAAATACACTTGGTATGATTTTAATGTTTGCAGTATAATACTTATTCATTTTCTTTGAAACAGGTTACACTGCAGCGTAGAAATGAGCACGCTTTAACACCCAGACAAGCAACTTCCACCTGATTCAAGTGAACTAAACTAATCACCCACTGATTCTAAGTCCCAGATTTGCTTCAATTAACCTTTAAGCACAAGGACTTTTGTTTGTGGTGAACTGAAAATTAACATTTCTCTACAGTTCACCTTTCATAAGTGATTTCTAACAATTTATCGAAACATTTTCCTCTGCATTTTACATTTTTCATTAAAAATATAGGTATTTCCCTATATTTAATGCATTGACTATATAAATGTTCATGAATGTTGAGACTAAAAATCAAAATTAATATATTAACACAAAGAATAAACACGTGTCTATAACCACTGTCATTTGTCTATATGGGTATTATTGGTGAATCAATGTTACAGGAAATGATGTTACCATGTTCACTCTGGAGCCTATGAATATCCCAAAATGACACATCTGATACTACTGAAACCTGAATTACTAAACGTATTAATAAGATTGTTGACTCAAAAGATATTCAATGTTTTAGATCAGTACATGCTTTTCTCAGAATACTGACTGGGAAAAGCCAGTAAATGCTAAATCTTCTTGCACATACTGTAAATTCAGTGTGTGTGAATAAAGAGAGCATCACAAGAACGGTTGCTTTGCCTAAGAAAAAAACTGCTCCTCAAATAACTGTAACAGCTTTTTCACTGACTATCTATGATAAGGAAATGAGGGCCTGCCAAGCCCTTATTAGATCCTTGAACAGAGTTCCAGGGATGTTTTTCATCCCACTGCTGCCACTGGATATCCTTCATATTAATGCGACAACTTGAAAAATATTCAGTTTAAAAATATTTCATATCAATGAATATCATGGAAAGGAAAAACTGATTTGATTTTGGGGCGATTTACCATTTCTGGTTTGCCCACAAAGTGCCACTTAAAAGTTTAAAATCATTAAACACTTTTGTTCATATCTCTGGAACTATTCGTCTGATTAAATTCAAATCAAATGCAAATGAAAGGTCATGACCTGAGGATGCCTCACATCAAGACATCATAGCTGTCTGGTTAAGGATTGGGGACATTTGGAAAAATACCCATAGCTGTCACTTCTGCCTAGTTCTGGTAAGGAGCCATGCTACTTAGTTCATGTAATTTTAGGAAGCAAGCATCATATGAGAGAGATTGTAAAAAGGGGAAGGATGAGAGTTGAGAAGAGGGCATGTCTGGAACATAAAGACCCCCGAGTCAACCTAGAATCCCTAACACAGCTGAATGCTAGGCGGATTACTGCTTTATCACACTCCAGCAGACACACTGTGCAGAACATAATCTCACAATTCCTCGGGAATCAACATCTCGACTGTGAATTAATCCTTAAATGTGGCAGGACTTTCTTAACTTGAGTATGTCCATCCCAAATGATTTGGGAAGCGTATCCAAACAATACATCATGTTCATTATGGTAAGTAACACTTGCTTAATCCTGATCAATTTATTTGAGCGTGAAAAGTGACCAAGAGGCATGATGTTTAAAAAAAAAAAAGAGCTTTTATGATCTTCTGGTGAATGTTCAAGCTTGTTTAATTACAAACATTGGCGTCTGGGTTCATCTTTTGCAAGTGTGAAATTAAAATATATGTTTTAGCTCTAAGACTGCTGGTATTGGCAATGTAATACAACAGTCAACAATTATCCCCTGTAAATATAAACAGCTTGTGAGCTATTTCTTTCAGATAAATTAGAAATTAAGAGGTATTGCATTTAGTCTCTGCAGATCGTTACCATTGGACCATAACAGTGTATATATTTTATCAGTTTATACTATTGCTTGAAACTAAATTAACTGATGAAATAAAATGAGCAGGAATTTTCTGTTCAAATTACTCTCATCCACATTTGCAGGTTTGTCTATATTCAGCTGTTACAGATCAACCTTGAGCCTTATCTCTCTAAAGAACTGAACTAGGCCAAAGCCCCTGTTTATCTTGTTTCTGCTGACCTCCAGTGGTTTGTTGCTGTAGTGAACATGCACTTGGTTAAACTGTGACATCCTCTGATGTGTGTGGTCAGTTACAGCAAGACCAGCATCAGACTCATTCTAACACTTTTGGTGTTGTTAGTCATGAAAAAGTGAAACACTGGTCACCAGCCAAGGGTCAAATCCACAGGGATTACATTACCACATTAATGAAACTAAGCAGTTTTTGCAACTTAAAGGTGGACTTTTATCTTATTGTTGGTTTAACCAATGATAGTTTTTTTCATCCCTTCAGCTACTGACTCTAAAGTATGATCGGTGCTAGAAATAATGTTTAGATGATTTTATTCTGCTGCTTTCTGACAGCAGCTATAGGTTGTTTCCTGTGCAATGGTGTACAGCATTTACTTTGTCAAATACATTCTTTATTGTGTGAAATATTTTTTTACTTTTATCAACTGCTAATTGCAGATTTCTGAAGGCCTCTATAAGGTACAGTATGTCATGAAGATTGCTCAAAATGTAAACACTTGCTATTTAAAAGGTTTAAAAAATATGCTATTTTGATATAAAACATCAAAGTAATATAGTTTTTAACAATATTGTATGTCATGGTTCAACCCCAGTAACAATAAGCAATATGGTTGAAATTCCCTGTGAGCATAGGTTGAAAGCAAAAGTGCAATGTTTTGAGTGTTTTCTAATTTCAAATAGAAAATACTGTTAGTTTACAGCACTGACAGAGATTTGCATCTTGTCTATATCCTATATTATATACACACACACACACACACACACATATATATATATATATATATACATACATACATATGGCTATATTATATATAGCCATCCTATATTATAAAAGGAATGTGGACTCGGGCATGACACAAGATCCAGAAAGACACGACTGCTGCAGCGTGGCATATTTATGTATTTTTGGTCAAGGAAGAAACTAACAAAATGACAAATTCATAGGACCAACAATTTGGGAGATATTCATTTTGGAATGCAGTCACCTCCCAATGGCCAATCACGTTACTATGCCCCAAATCATAGAATCATAATTAAAGTGGGTTACCTAGCAACAGATAAATAATCTGGCTACAATGGGGTCAAGGGCTTTCAGTCGCTCTGCCCCTCACCTGTGGAACTCTCTGCCCCCGGATTTAAGAAACTTGGACACTATCACCACATTTCAAACTCACCTCAAAACACACCTGTTTAGGCTGGCTTATAGCTGACATATATGCTTTGTACTGCAAGCTGTATTTTTACTTGTTGTTTTTACTTGCTGCTTTTAACTTTGTTTCCTCTTAGTTGTTTTTTACTTGTTGTTCGGCGACCTTGAGTGCCCTGAAAGGCGCCTTATAAATAAAATGTATTATTATTATTAACAGAACCACATTGCTATGGTATCAAATTTGATGTGCAGAAACAGGCATACCAGCTGAGAGGTTATTCAACTGAAAATGCCAGTGAAATTCACCAAGAAAGTAATGGAATAAACTGTACTAGAGGATCTAGAATCCATGGTCCCCCACAGATAAATGCACTAGTTGTATTATGATCCACTTCTAATTATTTTACCAAAATATCCTGATCTTGAAAATTCAGATTAGTTACAAATTTTTTTCTCAGAAACAGGACTGACATTTTGTTAGAATTTAATACCTTTGATAAATATGTTACACTTGGGGTTGGTCCCAACTTAAAGAAACATTTTTGTGGCTTTTATGATTTAAAAGCTGGAGATTTTAGCAGCAAAAATGTTCTGTCCTACTTTTTCAACTTTCTTTGCTGTAGTTTATGAACATATTTCATCCTAGTCTTCATGCTTAACTGTGTATATGGAAGCCATTTTAACCAGCTTCTGCTAATAGACTTGTAAACAAAGCAGGTTCTGTTTAGAATATTGTCAGTTGTTGTGGTTTGTGGGTTGTCTTAACTAAGCCCAGTGCAGACATCCAAATGCACAAGCAATGGTGTGAACAAGAACACACATCAAGACAAATGACAGCATGAGATACCACCTACTGTCCCTGGTGAACATTTAAACTGTCACAGAGAAGATGATTGATCTTAATTTAGCAATGAGCTAGTGACGGTGCAGGGGCTTCACATCTCATCGACCAATCAGGAAAGTACACACATTCTTTGAAATAGAGACACAACACAAGGCCCAATGTGTAAAAAACAAAGTACAAACTTTATTATTCTGTCTTTACAAAGGCACAAGCCTCTTTTTCCCCAAAACATTTCTTAAAAAAAAATAGCTTCTTGATGACCATATGCACAGACAGGTCTAACAAAAAATAAAAAAAGGTACAGAAGAGACAAAAGGATAAGAAGGAGGGAGCTGCAACATGAAGGATGACGAGATACTGACAACAGATAAACTTAGACAGCATAAAAACTTGCAAAAGAATGAAAAATATTTAGGGGGTAAACGGGACAAAATGTGGGAAACTGGATGTGAAGGAAAAGGGGGATACACAGCTGTGCGGTTTTTACTTATAACCTCAAGAGCTTCAGCTGAGGAGTTACCTCTTTTACAACAGAAAGAGGCAAACTCCAATATAGTACAGTAAGTGCTTTGTAATCTTGACCCCATTTATTGATCCCCAGGCCCACCCTACTCATCTGATATGTCCACTTAGCATTTCGTTACACACAGAACAGAGTTTAAAACATAGATGGGAGTAAAACTGTTCTGGGCTTTGACCGAAAAAAACAAAAACAAAAAAACAATAACAAAAAAAAAAAAAAAAAATTAAAACCAGATACTCAAGAGGAACAAGCCCTACAGTCAGCAGAGCAAGCAAGCCACTTTTCAATATCCAGGAATCCCCTTACTATACCGATACGTACTGGGAAACTGTCCCATGATTTTGTCTGACAGACATGTCACTCAGTTCAGTGCAGCTGACATCAATATTTTTAAAGGGCAAATCCATGACCTAAATCATGATAGATGAGGTGTGCTCTGTCGAACACATTATCTGTCCAGCAGCTCCATCTATGCATTTATGTACATGACAAAAAGTTTAAACAAAATGCAATTTGCACATAGAAGTGATGTGTCAAGAGCCTCAATCGTAACTAATCTCTATATATGCCAGGTTTACCTTTTGTAATATAACCTGGTATTTTAAAAAATGTACAGGGGAGATTTAACTTTAGTGGAATGTCTACATTGGGTTGTGGAATTTTCTTCCATTTATTTAGGGATTATAGTGCACAGAAGGGGGCAAAACATCCACAGCAGATCTATATTAAACCAATAGCTGGATGCACAATGCTGTGATAATTTTAACCATTTGGGGCATGAAAAAAGGGCCGCTTAAATGTGATTAGTATTCCAGCCAAATTTTCTCCTTTTAACACATTCAAAGGAACAATACTCAGACAAAATAACTGGAAAAGTATATTCCAACACACCCCAGGATGTTTACAAGCCTGTTTGGAATGGCAAGGTGAAAACCAGAGGGAATCCAGTGGCCACCAAAAATCCCAGATCAAGTGTTCAGGTATGTTTCTCAATCCCCAGGGTTTGTGTTAAGGCTGGCTTCACAGTTCCTCCCTGCACCCACAGGCTTTTATTAAGGCAAACTGCTGCCTCTTGCCACTACATGCCTTAATGTCAATCTGGCCGGTAACCAATAATTCCATGAAAAAAAAAAATACATTGAAAGGAAGAATCTATGTGGAAATGTGGAAATAGCATAGACGCTAGACAAAAAAAAAAGATCACAAAGGATAACTGAATATATATATAAGGAAATGCATAGAGTATGTGTGGTCAACTCAGTCACCTCCACGGCACATTCAAAGTATTTACGGGGCATTTCCTCATGTTTGAAGCATACTCTGCTTTGATACACGTCCCGATATTTGGACAAAAAAACTACACTGGAAGAGCTTAAAAAACAAGCCCTTAAAATTCAGCAAACAAGTGATTGTGTCAGTTGTGTTTGTATGTGTAAATGTTGCAGGGCAAAAGAGGTGCTGCTGCAGACTGCCAGAGTCCAAGGCACCCTTAAGCCCTGCTGATTCAAAATGCTTAGAGGGATGCATACATACGCACACCAATATAAATCACTCGCGAGTGCCCACAGATTAGCTTATTTAACAAGCCAGGTGCTTCAATATTAAAAGGGGATGGTATCAAGAAATGTCAAAGCACTGATTCACACCAGGCTGTGAGTAAAATGAGGAACATGCCAAATACATATATGGGATTACTGGGAACCCAGCCCAGTAAAAAAATGGCAACAAACAAACAAACAAAAAATAATAGAGTTGTGAATTGATGAGTGCACACACGTCTCCTAAGCTTTGCTTCATTTCCTGCGAGCACCATTCCATGAAAACAGCTTTTAAACCTCCGTCGGCATGGTGCTTTTTAGTTTTTCTTTTCCAGTACAATCAATTTAAACTGCTAGCTTAGAGAGTCCTAGAGTAACAAAACATAAAAAGGAACACTTAAAAGTAAAATAACATTGTCTTTCTTATAGAAGTCTGACTGGTGGAACTTTAAGACAGACTTGTAAGCTCACAGTGTCTCTCCAAAAACAGCTCATTTAGGTCAAGGAAAGAAGGAAGTGTGACTGATGTTCACCCTAAAAGAAATACTCTGGTACTGTGTAGTAATGACACCACCTGGCCAGGCTCTTCTTTGACTTTATCCTCAACTAGTCACATGGTTTCAGAGCCACTTACGCAGAAAAGCCGTAATAGAAAATGCAAGTGTTTGGCAGACATTCAAAATGCTAGTATCCAGTATGGAAGGGTGCTAGTGATGAGCTTTTGACAGAAATTAAGAGATTGCTCAATGAAGTTAACACGCTAGTAACCTTTCTACTGATTCTGACTAGAAATGGGTTTGAGTTTGTTTATGTGAGAGTGCAGGGGGCAAGAGATTAGCAGAAAACAGATGCAGATGAGACTGCATATATGAGTGTCTAAGTGTAAACCTATTTGGGCTGCCTACCACGGTACAAAAAGTAAGAGTGTTTAATTAAAAAAGGAAAAAAAAAGAAGAAAAAAAAGAGTGCTTTAAACTGTCTACCAGCCCTATTAATGTCCACTGAACAAGAGTACTCTGGGTCTGTCCCCTCCTGTAGCCCAGGTTTATGTGAGCCTTTTGTATTTGTGTATGTGTGAAGGTGTATGTACGGCATGCAAACATCAGCGGTGAACTCAGGGCAGTGAACAGTCATCAGGCCCGTCACTGTTTGAGGCTGTGTCTGAGCCCGCTGCGTCAGAGAGAATGCGCCCCGAAGTGACGATGACCGCTCTCCGCTGCTCCTCCTCGCCAATACAACCCTTCCCTTGGGTGCCTTCAATGTGCTGGATCGCCTGGAGGTAGAGAGAGATGTGATCAAAATGACAGTGGCACCCTCTAGTGTTCACATCTGAAACCCCTTACACACACACACACACACACACACACACACACACCCTCCCGAGAGACCTTTCTTTCTGTAAAAAACTAAACGGTATAAATTTTTCCCATCTTACCTGTACAATAGTATCCAGGTTCTGTCGGGATGTGGACACTGTATTGATAACGGAAGCTGGGCCCATGGTTACCACGGTGACATGATGAGGCTGAGGAGGCTGGACAGGTGCAGGGACGATGACGGTGGCATGGTGTGTGGGTGCAGGGGGGGTAGCTGGGCCCATCACCTGGTAAGAATGCACACATTTTCCATCATACTTCCTAAAAAGTCATGTTATCACATTCAACTAACCTGACAAACCTGGACACATTTGCATAAATGCGATGTAAATATCCACATACACATACACAGAAGTAATGGAGACCACAGCTGGGCCACACACTCAGTAATAAGCAGACCAGATGTTAAGAATCTCTGACCTAAATATTCTCATATTCTTATGTTTGGGGGATGGATCTCCCACTGAACACTCTACTAAAATTAAGCATGTTGTGCAGTTTATCACGGTGATGCTTTGAATGCATATGTAAGTGACTAAAAGGGATCAGCTGTCAATCACGAGGTTTGTAAAAAATAAAATAAACACTAGCACTTTACGTATATTCAGAAAATGACAGCGATCCTCATAAAACGCGTCACATAAGACACGTATGCAGCTTAGATATTGTCAATTTAGTCTTTTTCCAAATGCAGCAAATAAGTCCCATGGCATACAGTATGATGGTGCTATGAGGGTTCAGGAGCATTCTTTGGACATCTATACAAACAAACAAAAATATTTGCGGGAACTGTGTCTTTTCTGTTGCTGTCCCAGAGCTGTGGAACCAGTTACCTTTAGATGTGAGGCATGCTCAGGCTCTACCTATATTTAAATCATGTCTAAAAAGACACTTTTATCATTGGCTTTTAATCAATGACTGTGATATTTCCTATGTTTCTTTTTTTGTTTTGTTTTTTTACCAGATTTTAATTTGTCTTTGTTTCTGTGGTGGTTGGATTTTGTTGTTCTTAGCCCACTTTTGTATTTATGGATCTAATGTATTATATGAGATTGTTTGGTGGTATGTGAGATGTACACTTTTGTTTCAAATCAAATTGCCCTTCAGGGACAATAATAATTTTTTAATTCAATTCAATTTGCATCCTGTATTTTCACCGTATTTCTCATTTACCCCATTGTTTTATAATTTGTGTACAGCACTTTGTCCAGTTGTAAACTTTTTCCAAGTGCTTATAAATAAAGTTGGTGTGATTTGGCATCAATATAGTGACTTAAAAATATCATCAATTATGTTTTGTAAATGTACTTTGATCCATTGCCTTGTTGTGGAAACACACTAACTAGTAAACAGTTGACAAGGCGGGGGTACAGAAGAAGACCTCACATTTGTAATCTGAGTAACACACATAATCTTAATCGTTATGAAAGACTCTGAAATCAACAGGTTTGTAGCTGCACAGAAATATCAGAGTGCTAACTTTTTCAAGAACATGAATGAAGGAATGAAATGAATGAAAATTAGACGGGAAAGATATAGGATGGTTGTGAGTGAATGGATGCATTTAAAAGGGTAGTATTTGTCAAATATTTATTGCCATTAGCTATGAGAACAGCCTTTCAGAGCAATATTATACTATAAGGTTGAGACCAAAAATATTCCTTAAACCAAATCAACTACATACAGGTTTATGCTTTTATACCCGGTAATTTATTGGTGCTGAGCTAAGTTAGTAAGTGACATTGATTTGAGGTCGTATTGCACCACTCCAGTCAGTATTCACACAACATTGCAGGAGGCTAATCTGAAGCGTCTCAATCATCTTTCACTCCCAGCACCCAGCAGCCGGTAGGAGTGGATGGGCAGACAAGCACATGGCGATTGATTTGGTATCATGTTCACTTAGGGTTCGCCTGCAGAAACAGGACACTGCTGCTGCCGGGGCAGGAGACAGGCAGAGCGGAAAGAAAATGTGTGAGCAGCGTATTTAACACACTGTAAATGTGTCTTAGTTGTTGACAGCTCTAACTCGGGACATGGATGGGACTGTCAAGTGCAAGTGTGTCAGTGTGACATCGACACAAACACTGGCAGCTTTAAAATTCAATATGCTCGGAAAATGAGTGACTGGAAAACCATGAAGTGTAGAGTACACAAATGTCAGAATATGCAGGAGGAAAAACGGACTTAAATTAACTTATAGTTTTTCATTGTTTGTTAATAAACATCATTTATCCAATTGTTCGCCTCAAGAACTTAGCAGACACTGAAATTATTGGGCTGTCAGAACTGGATTGACATTATAATTGTATTCATAGGGAAAATGTTTCTAACCTGTGGGCTGTGGGCTGGAGTAAGGTCCCTCTCCAGCTGCTTTTGCTGCTGCAGATGGACCAGGCCCTGTGTTTGGGCTTGCTGCTCTTGCAGTTGTTGTGCAATTGCCTTCAGTTTCTCAGGATACAACTGGGCATCCAAGGAGCGCATCTGGAAGAATCGGAACACTGTCAAGTTGTAGATACTCCAAGAACAGCAGAAACCAAACCAGATATATTTAAATGTGAAATACAAAACCAAATTCAAAGTAAGTAAATATTCAGAAGATTGTGCATTCCTACAAATACACAAACCTAAAAAAAAAAAAAACGCACACAGATATTTAGTAAAATACATAGCTCTAAATAAGTATCAGATATACAGACGTTAGTAGCATTGTATAGAACTACATGGGTTTATTACATGTTGAGATAATGTTATAGGATGTAGTCCAGATCAGCCTATTGACTAAAAAGTCTGACATTCAGGATAGATATAGCAGAAGGAGAAAAATATGGATAAAGAAATTCCCATATAGGTTTGTCTGGGAATACAGTCTTCACTACCTGGTCTTCAAGCATCATCCTGACGGAGCGCTCTTTTTCCAGCTGCTGTCTCAGCTCGATCATCTCCCTCCTCAAGTCTTCAGTCTTCTCCTCCTCTAGGATGTCTGGAGAACCGATCCCTTCATCCTTCTCCTCTGCACGCCTTCTCTTAGGTGACGAGCCACTTAACTCCTGCAGAGCACAAAAAGAAGATGTAGAAATGTGCCTCAAAAACAATCACTTTGCAGCGATGACAATGATAGACAGTCGTGTTAGAGGTTTCAAAGGGGTGATACTTTACTTGTATGATTCGTTTGAGCTGACTGTTTTGCTGCAATAGCCGTGTCTTCTCCTGCTCCAAAGTAAAAATGTACTCTGCTGTCTGTTGCAGGATGGCAGCCTGGGGAAAACACCAGCGTTACAAAACTGCTATGAAAGTGAATTCAGATACTCAGAAGCCTGGAGGCAAGTTACATCTAACCCATCACCAAATCTCTCTATTTTGTGACCCACCTTGCTGAGCTTCTCCCCATCACTGTGTGGGATGAGTGTTTTAAGTGACTGGAATCCAGCATTGATGCTTTGCATACGCCGACGCTCATTGCTGTTGGCAATCTCTCTACGAATTCGCCTCTCTTGGTCCCGGGCTGTTTCTGGTGTGAGAGGAATGTTGGCCAAACTGCGAGAATGATAATGGACAGGGAACAAAACTGTGTGTCAGACATATGGAGAAAATAACACAATTAAAACTCTTCATTTCTCAGAGAACTTTTAGCTAATCCTACGGCAGATCAAAAACAAGAAAAGTATAGATAAGTAACTGACATGTTAACATTTCTAAGATATGTACCAACACTGACAGACCATTATTCAGTTTTATATTAATCAGGCCAAAGGTAATATTCTGTGTTTTTTGTCATTTCTTTTAAAAGAAAAGAAGAAAGTTAGTCTGTACAGTTACTTCAAAATACCAGCTGTGTTATGATCTGATCTGTTACAGTTACTGGTAATAGACAATAACTTTCCTGGGCATCTATGAAGGTGCCTTTTTGTTTTTACTGAAATGTATATCTAAAATACAAATAAAATTGGAATAGTATGTTGTCATAAAGATGCATTGTTTTTGTTTCTTTTTCATATTCATTGTGGTTGTAGAGATACATTTCATAAAATGGGACTGCAGGATCAAACATCATCAGGGATTCATGAGAAGAAATACATTTGGTGTGAACTGACCCTATAAAGACTGTATTAAACATCCTATATAATACATAGGAGAATCTGTGTTTTTGGTATACATGAATGAATTGTAACTTTTTATTGATTACTGATTATAGACTAATGCAGGTTTAAAAAGCTACAATGCCAAATAACCGTGCCAAACAACATTGGATGTAGTACTAAGACTTTAAAATGAATGTATGCGTGTAAAATGAGCAATGTATTACATTATTGTATTGCCATGAGCAAACAATGTAATTAAGTATTAGAATAATGCTGTACTGTCATGTTGAAATACCAAGTTTAGAATAAATTCTAAGTGAAACTTCCCTAACATCCTCTATATCACACTCAGTATCTCTGGGATCCTTTCTAGCCAAGCGCTTATCTGTACTGACTCAGCTGCCTCAGTGCAAACACTGGGAACAATTGTGCAGACACAGATGAGAAAAGCAGTGTGCACGCACACATGCACAAACCAACATTGCAGTGGCACATCCAGTAAACATGTCCACTGCCAAAACATTACAAAATGGTCCTAGGATTCAGCATATCACATGGAAACAAACTACTGACAAACAACCTGAACCCAAGGACTGGGAAAGGTTTACATTTGCATCTAATGCTTATTATTGTCATCTATTTATGTTTGTAATAATCACTTTCTTACTCTAAATTGATTCCTTAGAACAAAGGCGGTAGTGTAAAGCTGATAGGCTCTCAGACGGCACTAATTTTATATGGATAACTTTTAAGTCTTTGCCGTTCCTACTTCTAAAATTATATATATTCTTGAGTTGTAGAGTGTTATTAACCCTTTGATGTATAAATTATGAGAACCTGAGTTAGTACTTTCTTCCTCTTTAGGCATGAAAAAAAGCAATGTACATACATGTCTACATGTCCACTCAGCTGGAGGACATCCATTTAATTTTTGAAACAAAGACACATGGTTAAAATGCAATAACAGAAAGTGATACATTGTGTGAAAATTTGAACATAAAAACATTTAAATAGAGCTAATCACAGGTTTTATCACATTGGGAGCATGCTCTAATAATAGTTATTACTTACTTCATTTAGAGAATATGAAAAAAACTTTATGAAAATTGATAATTATAGCCTGAAAACAACTTGATTCACACTCAAACATGTTAGTGAGGCTCGGGTTTATAAGGAACAGCAAAGTTACAGTAATTGTATGAACTCTAGTGTATGAGATGATGCATAAGTGTTCACTTTGTTGGCTAATATTCACATAACAAATAACAAAACCCATGAATATCTTCCAGAAACCCATTAAGAAAACATTTTCACCGTTTTACATTAGGTAATTTCCATAAGTGGAAACAGCATGATGCAATGTTTTTTTTCAGATACATCTTTTATATATACTTAATTATTAATTAAATTATAATGTCATTTTCAGTGGCCTTTTTTTTAAGTAAAGCAGTAAAACTCTTGTCCACTAGAGTACCAAATGCATTGTTTGGTCTCAGGAGGATATATTGAAGAGAACAGCAGTAGAATAATTAACGGAATAATATAAGGATCATCTGATTTGCATTTGAATATTTGTAATCGGATTTGTTGTTGTCACTTTAGATTATTATAATTGCAGTTATCTGTCATTTTAATTTTATATTTTTGTCTTGTCCCCTGTATATTGTTTGTTTCCGGGGATGTATTCACATAAGCATTTTTGGCTTCTATCCTCTCCTGCGCAATTATGTTAATTGATTGTAAATTGTGGGTGTTGTTGTTGGTTTTTGTGTGCAAATAAATAAACTAAATAGCTGCCCAGTGTGGTGACCGCTATACATGAAACGGGTTAAGTTTGCTAGAGCCAGATCAGGCAGAATTGACTCGTACAGGTAGCTTATTCTCCGCAGAACTGGCACATGAACATGAGTAAAGAACTACATTTCCCAAACTGCCGTGCCACCATCAGCAGCTGCACAGCTTGCAGATCCCTCCGCCTCCCTCTTCAAACGGGGCTGCGGACGACGTATCGATGGGCCTTCCGCGACATACACACCCCCTTATTAATAACAACACTTTTAATTTCTCTATCTCGTGGCGAATACTTAGGTGTGTATTATACAGACACGGGTGGAAATACTGTTTTATTCAAAGTTTAAACAGAAACCCGTCGTGTTTAGGGCCCGTCACCACCACAGACTTTTCGTGTCCTCCGCCATTACAACAATGCGGCAGGCAGCATGGCAGAGGTGCGGGGTGAAAAGACGCAGTGTAAGGGGCTCTATAACGCGGATAAAGCGCACAGAAAGCACAGTAAAACTACCACCACGTCGAACAGAGATACTCTTAAAGACAGCTGTGCATTTTCACGCCGACTACAAACACACGCGACGCCACAAACGTGGAAACAAATGCCAGACCCCCTCATCGCTTTTAGCTGAAGCCACAAGCATGGCCGCACTACCCACAATAACTTCTGATGGCTCTGAGCGAAATCGGCAACCCCCACGACGTGTGCGTCAAAAATAGACCCTTTCACTGTGTATGTCACCCGCTCCAATCACCTTTTCTTTTCTTATGCAAATCACAGCATACATAAGCCACCGTGAATGATAATTTGAAGATAAATAGAGCCGGGACGCACTCTGGAGCGGAGTAGCAGCGTGGTGTGCACACAACCACGTGGTTTATGTTTGTTAGCCACAAAATACACCGTTTTCGCAGCCAAATGTGCCAAATAACTAGCTGGGGTGACGTTAGCGTTGAAGCCACGGCAACGACTTGTTCAACTGAATTCAGGTCTGTGATGATAATTAATGCCCGCAGCTTCCCGTGAGTGGGTCGTGTACACAATAACAGATCACATCAAGCATGTTGCCTCAGCGCCGTCGCTAAGTGCGTGTACTCTAAACAGATGACTTCTAATACACACACCAGGTTGCATTAAAGCACATGTATACACACCTACAAAGACCTCCGATCACTTCTTTCTCCGTTTTTCTGAAATGTTGCAAAGAGGGCACCTTCTGAGCTGGTACCATAAAATACTCCATGCTCGCCTCTCGCCAGTTTTGGTCCCCCCTCCCCAAAAAAAGAGCAAAAAATAGTGTCCGTAGATTGAAAGAATATGATGACGTTAGGGCACGGGGTGCAGTGATGCGACGTGAGTTAAATCCTCAAAGAAGATCCAAATCCCTCGTCTGTGTAATGTAGTAGTTTCAGGCTGCTGAGAGTTGTAATGTTACTCGACTTCCAGCTGATGGGGTTCCCTCGTTGTGTGTGGCGCTCTACCTCTCTCTCTCTCTTTCTCCCTCCCTCCCCTCGCTTTCTCCTTCTGCATGGACGTGTGTGTGTGTGTGTGTGTGTGTGTATGCAGCTGATCGGATGGCTTTCAAGGCGGGAAACAGCTGGTAGGAGTCACACACTGCACTACCAAAAGCCTCCTTCCGCAGAGACAGGGCACTGCATGTAAACAAAGAACTATTTAAGAGCAGAAATACATTGGCTGCAAAAAAATCACATGTGCGTCCAGAAAGGATCTATTTATTTATTCATTATAGAGTTGACTGCAAAATAGACAGGTTTATGTATCATAAAAAAAAGGTTCGGTGTTGTGTTGAATACAAGAAAAACAAGAATCAAAATGGATAAAGTGCATTGGTGACATATTCTATATTTTGAGTTTCTAAAGCTGATATGTTGTATTATATAAAAAAAAAAAAAATGTTCCTCTCGCCCCACGTGGGCGGTGTCTCCTTCAGGCTCGGGTCCTCTACCAGAGGCCTGGGAGCCTGAGGGTTCTGCGCAGGATCTTAGCTGTTCCTAGCAATGCACTCTTTTGTACAGAGATCTCTGATGTTGTTCCTGGTATCTGCTGGAGCCATTCTCCCAGCTTGGGGGTCACTGCCCCTAATGCTCCAATCACTACTGGTACCACTGTTGCCTTCACACTCCACATTTTCTCTAACTCCTCTTTCAGCCCTTGGTATTTCTCAAGCTTCTCATGTTCTTTCTTTCTAATGTTGCTATCACTGGGGACTGCTACATCTATCACCACCACTGTCTTCTCATGTTTATCCATATATATATATATATATATATATATATATATATATATATATATATATATATATATATATATATATATATATATATATATATATATATATATATATATATATATATATATATATATATATATATATATATACATAAAATGCAGTTTAAGTGTAATCTAAAAAGACTAAACATTTAAAAGGGGATGTAAAAAAACAAAAAAAAAAAAACAAACAGATGTCAAATTATATAAATTAACGCACTCTTGTTGTCAATTTTACGCACAATAAACGATTTTGTGTTGTATCCTGACAGCTGTGGCTGAAAAAGTAAATAAAGAAAAGAGAGGGGCTACTATAGGGGCGGACACTCCAACAGCTGCGATAAACGAACAAGAGAGATCAGCTGACGAGTTGGCAGAGCTGCACAGCAACAGCGCACCGGGGAGGGCTTTTAGGGACAGACTCTGGCTGACGCACAACACAGCGGACCGTGTGCGCACAGTTAGGGGTGTATAACACTCACAATACAGGACGGGAAATATATTATTTGGCGTAAAGGCGCAGTTAAAGGAGACTAAAAGGCGCAGATTGCAGTGTTGTTGTCCAATCACAGAAAGGAAGCAGTGTTTTTTTTTCTCCCCGCCCGGAAGTGTGGAAAGCACCAGCAGTACCTTTGTTAGGATCTGCAGGCGTTTACATGAGGACACATCACACACGCGCGCACACGCGCGAGCGCGTAGACTCGTTTCCATGTCTCATGAGGACCAAGTTTGTAATCAAGTACCATTGTGTAGTGACTGTAAAGACATCTTTTTAAAATAAAATAACAATAAAAATTAGAACATTGCATTCAATTAAAAATTAATTAATACAAAAATAATTGAAAAAATAAAATTAATGAAAAAAAAAAGATGAAATAATAAATAAAAAATCAAACAATAATAATACAAATAAAAGTTGTTTTTTTTAAAAAAAGGAAACATCTTCAAACATTTGAAAAATACATGTTTGGTTTTGCACACGTTTCCTTCCAGAAAAAAACAAATTAATGTATTTATAGGACCACATCATTTCTATTTTACTATTTAACTTTTGTGGGGACCCTAATTTTGGTCCCCATAGTGTCAGATGTCCCCATTGTGTGTCTGTGTAAGCATACCAATGTCCCCATAAAGATAGGAATACACACACAGGCACACACACAGACACACACACACACACACACACTGATGATGAGATGAATTTTTGAAAAGCACAATTTACACTAAATATATGAAGAATCAATCATCTTATTTAGGGGCCAAGTGGGTTGGACAAGTAGAAAATTAGAATAATAACCTAATATTAATGATAATTCCAATATTTTCTTCTTTGTTTTACTGAAAGCTATAATATTAGTGGCATAATACTGTTAAAATTGCATCTATTTTTCTCAAGAATTTTGAGTTTGTAAATAGTTGTTCACGTTATTCAAATAAAAACATAATTGTTTGTGGATGCAAATATTTTCATCATCTAATTTAACTTTTTTCACTGTTAATGCTTTATTAGACCATATTAGACTGCATGTGTCCCCTGTACTACAATGCGTTTGAATGGATAAATTGTTTATTTTTGGTTTGTACATTAATCACTGCACATATTCCAATGATTATAATAAACATCAAAACAAAAAAGGAAGCATAATATTATTTTTTTGCCTATATATTCTTTTCCACCTGACAAGGTGCTTAAATTCAATTAAATCTGTAAAGCATCAATCATTCTCATTATAGCAAAAGAATCAACAACAACAAAAACATATCTATCTCATTTTAATAATCCTGAGTGATTTCATAGTATTGAATGAATACATGAATTTAAAACAAACATGGTCATTAAAGTGAACAACCCCAGTGCTACTTTTGTGACAGTTCCCCCAAAACAAATTCTTTATATTTAACCATTCTTGAGTGATTTATCATCATTTATTGTAATATTATCCTCTTTATTTTGACTTTTTTCAGTGTAAACCTTATATTTTCCTATATTTAAATCATTGATTATGTAGACTTTCACAAAAGCTCAGAGCAAATTTCAAGGTTATTATATAAAATACAGAAAAGTGATGAAAAAGTGATATTTTCAGCAAAATATTAACTGAATTTCAAAACAAGTGTGTCCATTCACTGTCATTGATCTAACTCCATGGGTTTTGTTAGTGAATCAATATTGTTGAAGATGATAGTGTTTCCACGGTAACTACAGAGCCTCTGAATGTCCAAATGCGTCATATCTGATGACAATGAGGACGACAAATTGTATTTCACACCAATTATTCATATGTATTGATATACTTAGTGGATCAACAGGTATTAAACAGTTTAGATCAGTGGATGGTTTTGGTCACCAGTGACTGTTTGAGTCTTTAATTCATCCTCAAGTTCATTCCATAATTTCACACCCCTAATGCAAATACATTTAGATTTCATATTTAGTACATTCAAAAATATAAAGACCTCTTAAAATATAATTACTCTTTCTTAATTATTAACTCTTGATTTGAAATAAAGTAAGGTGTAGGCTCCCTTTTTCATCCATATGTGAAGTTACAGAGTTATATTAATTATTGTAAGATGATATCATAGGGAAAATAATTTCAATTACAAGTTTAAAAGCAAATGTGTTTGCACCACTCTCACCATCTCATAAAAAGCAAATTATAGCAATATTTCATTAAAAGCAAATTAGAAACATCTAACAAATTTAAACACTCAGATATAGAACTATTAATGAAGTAATAAAGGTTACTGTAACAGTAACTGTAACAATACATTGTTTTCCATAAAGTATTTTTAGTTTTTCTCAATGAAATGATAGTGATTGATTCTAGTTTTTAAAAGAAAATTATCTACTTTGAAGTTTAAAGTTTGTATCTTTCTAATAAGGTGAATTGAAAAACAAATGACAAAAGTATTGGTGCGCGATAGATAGATAGATAGATAGATAGATAGATAGATAGATAGATAGATAGATAGATAGATAGATAGATAGATAGATAGATAGATAGATAGATAGATAGATAGATAGATAGATAGATAGATAGATAGATAGATAGATAGATAGATAGATCACAATCTGACTATCCACAAATTGACTATTATATGTTCCATATTCAATATGCTGGGCATAGGAGAAGAAATAAGAAGAAGAAGATAAAAAAAAAGATACAAAGAAGAAGAGGAAGAAGCTGTTTCGAATTGCATTAATTTGTTCAACTTTAACCAAGACAAGTCAGTTTCTGAAGCCTCAAAGTACTCTGAAATCACAGAAGGAATGAAAATCTATTTACGGGCTGTATAATTTTAATTTTCTTCATATTTAATGGTTGGACACTCTCCTCATTATGAACATAAAGGACTTCTGTAAATCAATTCAACCAGGGAAAAACCTCTGTTGAGGGAATGTGGACCATGGAAGAGGTCCTTCACGCCCTCTAGTGGAGGTTTGATAGAAGCTGGAGAAGGCTCCCAGATGTACAGCCACACATTCCAGACTCTCACAAACACAGATGTGACAGATATGTATGCTATGCATCTATAAATGTTACTGCTGTTAGTTATTTTAGAGATGGTCACAGCTCTGGGAAGTTTTTTTCTCAAGTGACACTGAACTGTATGTGTCCTACCTTATAAGTAATGAAACCAACAGTAATCATTAACATTAACTAACATGTTAACACAGAGACATGTTTAAACTGAAGCAGACTGAAATATTTTAACAGACTAGGAGTACTATAGTTTACTTTAAAAAAAAAAGGGGATAAATAGCAGAGGTGTGACCAGAATGGCATGTGTGGGTGGACAGGTAGCTCATCTGGGGGGGCAGAGAAGAATACCTGAAAAATCAGTGGGAAACCACTGACTACAACAATTACTGGGGGTCTAATCCAGCTACAATGGGTGAAGGCGGGGTACACCCTGTATGAGTCTCCAGTTCATCTCAGGGCTGAACATATATAGACAAAAAAATCACTCTCATAGTCACACCTATGGGTAATTTATATTAACCAATTAACCTATCAGTGTATGTTTTTGGATGGTGGGAGGAAACTGGAGTACCTGGAGAAACCCACGTAGACACAGGGAGAACATGCAAACTCCACACAGAAAGGTCTGGTGTGGGAATCAAACCAGGGTCCTTCTTGCTGCACCACCGCACTGCCCCAATAATAATAATAATAATAATAATAATAATAATAATAATAATAATAATAATAATAATAATAATAATAATAATAATAATAATAATAATAATAATAATAATAATAATAATAACAACAACTATTATTATAGTAATAATTCTTCAAATTCAGTGATCAAAATATAGTAACACTAGCATAAATCATTACCGTCAAACAGTGTGGAATTTTTTTATGACTTTTTTTTCTTTTTTTTGTAAAGAAATGTAGAACTTGTATGATGCATGCAATCAACATCAAGCTATCAATAAAATCAAAGGTTATACAATATGTGATTACCACAGGAGAGCTAGAACACAAACATAGCATTGTGCTAGTGCTAGTTAAATGGTGGAGGACTGACACGCCCCCTATTCAAATTAACCAACTGGAAAGCAGTTTTGACGGTTGTTACGGAGGAGGGAAACACAATAACAAAAAATAATTAAAGCTATAAACTTGGCAGATATATGTTTTTATTTTATTCACCACCAGCATTTATTCTCTCAATACAAGATACAAACAGATCATACATCGTGCCTTTTTTTATGGCCATTTTTCTTTGGATCTGGGCTTTTCTCAGGGGGGCGGGACTTATATCTGGGGGGGGGACAGTGCCCCCGTAGACACGCCCCTGATAAATAGTCACCTGAGATGGCTGTAAATATTGTTAGGAGCAACATAATTTTATTCATAAACGCTAAAGCTTGAAAATATAGAACATTTGGGTAAAAAGAAATGTGGGCCATTTTACTTTATTTTTTGTTTCTGAAAAAAACTGATGTGTCCACATGAAAAAGAAAAATCACACTTTTTTGCATATATTATATTTATTTCCCTTATATGTCCAGTTTACACTCATCCCTCACATAACCTTTAATTTATCGTTACATGACTGATTTTAATTATAACATTGTGTGATTGTTCCCCCTAATTCAACACTTTTGTAATAATGTTGAAAAGACTTTAAGAATTTGTTGCTTGAAAAAGATTTAACCAATGTTTTAAACATTAGTTCCAGACTCTTCTGGTGTGTGCTACCACCAGTAAGCTCATAAAATGACACATTATGTCATTATAAGCTCAGATGATGTAATATGACAGAAATAGGCTCGGCTGTTCTGTTTTCAAAATCTTTCAGTCTTTACACTTTTTTTTTTTTTTGTCTAGATTATTTTGTGGGTTGATGTCATAATTAGATGACTGGCCATGATCATGATGTGGAGAGGATGTTTTCTTTTCTTTCTTTCTTTTTTGTTTTTGGACAGCCACTTGGGACAGAAGTGGTGGCCACAGTACGCATAGAAATGTCCAAAAAAGGCTCTAAGAATGAATGGATTGTGTTCTGTCCTGTTGATGGTGGATCGTTTGTACGAAGGGATGGTCATGAGGACAGTCAGGGGGAGAGAGGGGGTGAGTTTGGAGAGGAGCCGGGGACTGCCCATGGTGAATGGGCGGAGCAGTAAGCATGCGCTGAGCTGGCAGACTCTGGGCTGGTCCTGACGGGCTGGCTGGGCTCCGGGCGGCTGTCTGTGCGCTTCAGACGGTCGTGGAGGAGACTATCATCAACACTCAGCTTCTCCACCAGTGCTCAGAGAAGAAGACCAAACAGCACGGGTAGAAGTAGGAGGAAAAGAAAGCAGACAGCCCCACCTCGGCATCTGGAAAAGCACCGTAGAAGAAGGAGCCGATCCTCTCCTTCTACCCCCACACCCCTGCCGCTAACCCGCCCTACCCTACCCTACCCTACCCTACCCACCACTTCGTGCCATCCCTCTGCTCTGAGCTGCCCTCCCACCTCCCCCCAGGAGAACCACGGCCACCCATAGGAACCCCCACTTGACCTGCGTTGCCATTAGGCGATGCGCTTTGAATTCACAAGGAAATCACCTCTGCGTTTTTGACGCACACCACAGCCAGTGGTCTTCATTTTTTTCCCTTCTTCTCCTCAGCGGGAACAGTTAAAGGCTACGGATTTGGGTGTTTACACTTGTTGACGGGTTTGCAGTGGTTTGATAACATGCATAATACATCACTCCACTGCAAAAGAGCAGACTGTCATTTCATAGGTTAGTTTGGATTTTTACGCAGCTGTCACACACGCTGCGTTCGAGCTTATGTTTGATTTTTCCATGATTAGAAATAACCCCGACAATGGTCTGGCAACGGACCGCCTCTTCAGACACCTAGTAATATTTTTTCAAGACGTGTCAGCTCTATATTTCTCTTTTATTGAGGAAAAAGCGACAAATTAACACGGAGTTACTCAACGCTGACGGTATTTGAGCCATAGGACTTTTGCGTGCGAAGTTTGCGCTGGCAAAAGGAGAGCCAAGTCGGAGATATCTCGGCCACATCCACGGCATTTTTCCTGTAAGGTAAGCCCACCGTGCATGTCAGTCCTATTTACTGTGTATATTCTCAACTCTACTCGTCTACTTGTCGTTGTGTCAGTGCAGTGTAAAATTGTAGGAGTTCAACCAGGGCAATGACCTATTTTCAGAGTCTCTCCAGCGGTGCACCGCCGTCCTGCAGCCAGGACTCCCCACACTGTCACGTTCCAGGCCGAGTCGTGGTGGACGTGCCATTCCCTACGTTTGTTCCACATAGTCGCAGTGTCACTACCTATTTAAGCATGTCAAGTGACCTTTGCCACGTGTCTTCTCCCCCACCCACCCCCATCATCTTTTATTCTAGCATCACTCGTCTCAATGCTTTTAGAACAGTGTCACCCATCCTGTCACATATAGGGCCGTTCATCACTGCTCAGCCAGCTGTTGTGCAAGATGTAGGCATGTACTGAGCACTGATGTTCTGTCACAACATCTGATAAAAGAGTTCAACGTTTGCAGACTGTTGACAGTCTTTTATACCCTATTGGTAAATAATACAGATAAACCATGACCTCTAAAGCAACATAAGGATAACCAAATATTCATTCATCATAGGCTCTAAGTCACATCAGAACTCATTGTAATTGGTCTCATGTAGTTCTAAAAACTGAGATTCTATGAGTTAAAGTGGAAAATAGGTTACATTTATATTATGCACAACAACAGATGATTTTATTCATGATTGCCACCTCCTACTAGTTAGGTTATTGATGCTTAGTAGCCTCTTTTTTTTTTATTATTGTGGATCACATATTAAGTGAGTGCTGGAGCTGGTGGCATCTATGTCTTGCCATCTTTTTTGTTTAACAAAACAGCAAAGTTAGTTGAGGCCAAGCATGTAGTGCAGGGGGCAATGATGAGCACTGGCAGAGGCCTAGATAAAGACCTATTTTCCTCCAATTAAGCAAGTCCACTGTCCCTAAGCCTAATTGTGTGCACATTGGGACAGGGTTTGGGATGGACCTTCTTCCCATTGGCTGCCTCCCATGGGCCCATTGTTCCAGAAGATGCCAGAGGAAAGAGCTGAGGCTTGCCAAGGCAGACCTAACAAGCCCTGTGTTGGAGAGGAATAAGGCCTGATCATTAAAAAGCATTGGGCTGCAATGCAGATCGAGGCACATTCAGGGGGCTGTAGTTGTATTTTAGAACAGAGTGGGATGTTTGGATATTTCCAAGGTGAGTGTGAGATATTGTACGTACAATATAATGTGTAGGAGCATGAGAGGAACCCTGTGTATTGCAGATAGCATATAAGACCAGAGGGGGTCTGGCCAAGTGCCCATTGGACCCCTTTCAAAGTATGTAAGGAAGAGGAGCAGTGAAAGAGGCGGCACAGGCTCTATGCATAGGGAGGACTTTGACTCCCTCTTCCAGGCCCCTGCTATTTAATCCATAACCCCTGTCTGAACCGTGAACACAGGTGCTCCTCACATCCATAGCCTGCTGCTGCATTGTTTATCCAATCAGCTGATGATCAGTTCAGCTGTAGGTCAGCCATAATATTCATCTGACAGAAAGACTGGGTCCAGACCAAGAAAAATTCATTGTGATCCCTAGGTTTTCAGGCCTAGTTCAAACCATACTTAGCAACTGCAAGCAAAGGCTCTCAGTTCCACCATAAAACCAGATGTCCACTGGGGTCCAGCTGTGCATCCCTGTGGTGGCATTCCACACTCAGTGTGTGTGTGTGTGTGTGTGTGTAGGCAGCCTCTTTTGCTGTACATTTTGTCATACTGACTGCATTCTTGGCCAGATGTAGACATTTCAACAGCTGCTGGGAGCAACAGCTTGAGTTTTGATGCATTTTTGGTCAGAGCTATAGGTCTGACACTAACTGTATCAGTTGTAATTACTATAGCTTAAAGGCGTTCCTCTATGCTAGTCTCCATAACCAAGTTATGGGTGTGGTTGTCACCCTCTACCCACTGTTCTTGTGTCTTGAGAAGGCGCCCCATGCCACAGCTGAGTGACATCACCATACTCCTGAGGTCCCTAAGTGTATGAGGGAAAGGCGGCTGCTTTATGGTGGAAAAGGTGGACCCTAATGGCATATTCCTGCGTCAGAGAGCAACCACAAGGCATGTGGAGAGTGATGGTGGGAACCCACAATGCACTTGTACTTAATGGCTTAGACCAGGCTAATAAAAGGATACCACATATAATGTAAAATGAACAAATCAATGGTATCAGAAGGAAAAAAACTTATCTCTAAACTCCAAAGTAACCAAGTTTATTGACAGGCATTGTCAGTCTTGTCTCCAAAATTTTCCACCACTTCTGAAACTATAGCACTGAGGAGAAGTAGGACTGCTGCCATTAAATGGTTGGAATGTAAGTGGCATAAACTACAACGGGAGAGCCAGTGTGAGTGTTTGAATTAATATCACAGTGGGGGTCCAGAGCTGCTGGGGATTATGGTCAAGCTAAAAGGCAACTGAGCAGCAGGGAGGAAGGATTACAGTGGTCAGTGAATGAGGCAGCATGCAGTGAAAACAAGGCACCTGATACACTCTCACATTTATCTTCACAGACATAAGAGCCAATTTATTGTTGATACCCCTGAGAGACATATCTCCTCAGTGCTTACAACTATAGACATGTGCACTGTAAAAGTGAGTGCTGATAAAGATGCACCATTTTGTGTTATGTACATTTGATGGCTATCAACATATGGACTACAACTAACAGATATTATATTTCTCTAACATGTTGAGTGGGGTAGCACATTGCAGCTCTTGACCTCTTTAATAGAACTGATGATAATTTGTGTGCTTTCAACTTTGAATTTCTTCAATGAAATTAGTTGGTGTATTAGTGTTTGGATCTTCTGGATCCTGGAAAAATCTATATATGTAGGTTTTTTTCCAGGTTTTTTTCCCCAGTATTAATTTAGTTATTTTGGATTCATGTTGGAAAATTCATGTTCATTGTACATGTTTTTGTATCATTACCAATAATTTTCATTAATTATTTAATTTGTGTCATCACCAGTGGAAATCAGATGAGCTGTATTGAAGATGAAGCTTGAGAAAATAATACAACTCAACTAAAGTCTCTGTAGAAATAGGGCTGAACAATATTCAACCATAAGTACAAACTTGAAAATGACCGTAAAAGACTTGCATGCCTCATGTCATTAGAGTCCAGAGTTGTAAATCTTTTTAAACAAAATGTGTTATCTCTAATTATTTCCACATGTGCAGCAGTGGAGGTGACACACTCATACTTGGGAGAGCTTCAGTGCAATGTGACTGTGTGGGGTGATGGCCAGATTTCTGGGTCCATACATTAAGAACAGGCATTGCGGACACAGAGCCTGACTCACACTGACTTTGGGAGCCGAAGGAGACTGGTGCATACCGCTTTGCTCCTTGGCTGGCTGGGCTCACGGACCGTGCATTTTTCTGCAGTTAAACTGTAACCACTAATCACCTCACGGCCTCACTGTTTCCTCCTGGACCAGACCATTCCTAGGTCCCCAGGGTGGGTTAAAATGACCCCTTGGGTTAAATATGGCCTAGCCTTTTTTTAAATCACCTGTGTGGGGCATCCCAAGTGAGAACAGGAGTCTTGGTCTTTTTGTGAGGATCTGCCATGGTGAAGTGTATGGGTCAATTCCTCTGCTGTAAGTCTGCGAGCCTGCATTTCCAAAATAAACACAGACAACTCAGTGCCTCACTCCAGCTACCCCACCCTACCTCTTTTCATTCTCTTTAATGCGCCTTCTGCGTTCCCTGCTCACTGTTTCTATCGTGAGAGAATTTCAGCTTGTAGAGCCCTTTAGACAATATGCAGACCATGTCTGGGGCAGGGCACACTTGATGAGGAAAATTTAAAGAAAGAATACAGGACTAAAGCCAAGATGTGAAAAGATACTGGCAATGTAAAAGAGGTGGCTGAGTTAGACTGGATAGGCAGAGGAATGTTTTCACATTGTCCATGTTGGGTTTAACACTCTTAATATTTAACTTATAGATTATTGTAAACGTGCATTCACTGGGTTTGTGGGTATCTGAGTTCAGTTCAGGGATCTTTGAGTTGTATAGTAATGTGCTCTCAGCAGTTCAGTTTAAGTAAAGACACAGCTGGTTTGTATTATTATTTACTTGCTTGGCCAACACCCTGGATTCTCTAGTATACTCTCAATAGCGGTACAGCAGTTCAGAAAGACCGAGGTATGTATGTGTGTTTGCTTGTTTGAAGAGAAAGAAAGGGAGGAGTCAGACAAGAGGGGTTCTGCCTGTAAGTTTGGGTGAGGAATAACATGCTGGGAAGGGAGAGACAGGGAGAGGAATTGATGGTGTTTTTTTTAGAGAAGGGGAATGAGGGAGCGATGGGTGAGGCTTTTCTGAGTCTCAAATAAGGTTCTCAAGTCTGGGCCTGGGCCTGGGCCTGGTTTTCTGTCTGGGCATATCCAGTCCTGTCAGCTAGCTTCCAGACTTTGCCCCTTCACCCCCCTCCCCCCTGCTCCCTTCCCCTCCATCACAGACTCCCTGGGACTACATCTCCTCCTCGCTTTTAACTCTGTTTCTGTTCTTTCCTTTCCTTCGTCCCTCCCTTGAGTTTTCATCTCCCACTTTCCATGAGCCACCCAGCTTTAAATCCAGTGCTTACATTATATAAGACATTCTTCATTTTATACATGAAGAAAAAAAGGGAAAGAGAGAGAAAAAAGTTTGGCCTGTAAGTGTTTACCTTCTGTGTGGTGTTGTAGAGATGTTGCCAGCACTAATTTAATTCATATGTACAGTGGCTGTTTTCTCTTAAGGGGGAGTCTTATGTAATTTGGAAATGTTGTTAGTTGGATGCTACATTTTGTGCAATAAATACTTATTCTAACCTCAAATAGTTCTGCAAAACAGTTTAATAGCACACCATTGCTTATAGTTGTAATGATTGTCCTCTCGCATATTGACCAGCTCTCTTCTCTACATCCAGTTTCTTCTTGCATCTTATTATTTGCTTGGGTCTCAAGACATGTTCCTGTCAGACTTATCTTGGCTATTACTTAATTGATTCAAAATGTCAGTATTGATTCAGGGCAGAAGGTTCTGTAAGAATATGAGTATGAGCCTGACCTTCAACACTAATTGAGATCCTCTCTTAGGCTTATTTGTCACCAGGCTGCCAATCCCTGATCTCATTTGTCTGCTGCATATATTAGCCTCTCCTGTTCATTGTGATTTGACAAAGGCTTCAGCTATTTCTAGTGCCCCCCCCCCCCACACACACACACACACACACACACACACACATGCACAAATTTCACAAATTGGATGTGCCAACAAATTTAAATCAAGACTTTAGTGCTACTCCATTTTACAGCATTATGCTCAACTCTGTCTGTCGCCATCTCACTCGCCCTCCATCTGTCCGTTTGCATCTGTCTCTCTGCTCTCTCTTTCTGTTTTTCTCTCCCTTGGATAAATCCGCAAAAGATGAAAGCTACAGAGTGGAGTCTGTCACTTAGTCAAGCTAGAACACTAAAATACAGACAGGAAAAAGGAGAAGGAGAGAGATAAATGGAGGAAAAGAAAAGACTGTCATATTGACCTTGTCCAATTGCCAGCCATGATGGGAGGGGACATAAGGCGGAGGGTTAGTTAAAGAAAATAGGCACTATATGTGAGCAGAGAGTAAATGCTGCTGCTGTTACATAGGGGCAGCAACACAAGGAAAAGACAACACAAGTTTTGTGTATATACATGTATGAGATCACTGGTGAGAAGGTCAGAGGATTTGAAATGGAGATACAGCAGTCCACTCAGTGTAGGGGTACATGCTGGTATTTAAACAAACCCCTCCTTGATCACCCATCGTCTATGCAGGCCTGCTCTTAACACACATGCTCTTAACACACATCACGTCACTTCGTCTGGTAATTGCTCTCTGCTGTTTTGTATTTCTCCCTCTTCCTGTTTTCTTCCTCTTTCAATATGCTTTGGTTTTGGAAGCTGAGGTCCTGCCCTGTTTCTACTGTATGTACATAAACACACTAATGCACACGTAAAGACTTGCATGCTAGCAAACACAAAGTCAGAGACACTCCCTGTCCAGCACATCTGGTCCCCTTTTCTTGACGTTCTCCTGTGCAGAATCGCTGCTTCACAGGTGTCACCCAGCCCTCCACAGGGACAAGGAGTGGCCAATTTAGAGGAAGGAAGTAGAAAAGTCAGGACACCCCACTTGTGCCCAATAAGCAACAGCAATGCTATGCAGTGATAAAGACAGTTCCCCACCCCTTGCCCTGAGTCTCCCAGAGGCTGTGTTGCATAAAGCTGTTGTTGGGATCATATTACCTCGTCTATTGAATAAGAAGACTTGCTTCCCAGGGAGTTCAGTATGCACCTTCCAGTTATTGAGTTGCAAGCAAATGAAAGTGTCTGGGGTCAGTAAGTAAAGGCAAAATGGGGTTTGTTTCTCATGCGTGTGGTGCCATAATATCCCCGTCCAGGAAATGACTGTGAGACAGGCGCACCCCTCCCAAAGCTGGAGACGTACCACAGCGCTCTGAACTGGTCTGAACTCCACACAACAGACAGTCTGCACACTTTGCATTAGGCTGTGTTTGTAAATGTATACATGACTGTAGGGCTGTATCGATACCGCACAGATGTGTGTTCATAAGTGCACTTACTGTACAACTCCCTACCTCTTACCATGATTCTTTAAGTCGTTACTGGAGGGGACGGGGGGGTTGGGTGGACCACACCAACCTAGTAACTCGTCCTAAAATAGTGTATGGTTTGTTTTTTGTGCTTTTTTTTGCTTATCGTACCACAGTTTCCACACACAAGTCCCCCCCCCCCTATTAATCCTACCCTCAGTGTGTTGTTAAATGTGACAAAGAAGGGGAAAGATGGAAGAAGGTTTTAGGCTGCAGTGTTTAGTGTTGAACAATAACAGACTCACAAGTTTAGAGTACACACCTGCGTCTTTTCATTTCTCATCAGCCTTAAACCCTGCCTTGGGTTTTAGGGAGTGGTCACCATTTGCCCCTTTTTGTGTTATGTGTGCTGAAAGAAGCCTGTATTTTAAAGATTTAGGCAGGTGCCAGTGCTTTGCATTCTTAACCTGACCTTGTGCTCATTTCTGCTGCCTTAAGGGAGGTTTGCATCTGCAGAGCCAGCAATGCAGGGGTGAATGTGTATGCGTGTGTTTGTCTGTGTGGCGTGTAATCCCACTTTCCATCCCTGTTCAACTGATAAAATCACTCACTGCATACACTACTGTGAAAACAACTTAGCTTACCACTGCATACCCATTATACACATGATGCCTACACATTTCATTTTTGTACTCCCCGAGAAAGGAAATCTGGAACTGGAAGCAGAAGACGTTCCTTTTGTAAAGTAAACACCTCCAGAAAGTATATTTTCATGTCAGTCTTTATGCCATTTGTAGAAGGCTTTGATAATAAACTACCTTGCCGCCACAAAAATTTGGAGAATTTCATGCTGTCAATTTAGCTGTTAGATATTGCTAATGTTGGTGTGAGTCAGCTGGAATGACAGCATTTAGTGTGGGAGTAACATAGAGCCATCACTTCCGAAACATAGACCCCATCCAGCAAACCACACACAGCTGGTTAGTGGGCTGATGAGAGGACAAGAGCCGGGATGTTGCAACAATGCAGATTTTTGATCCTCCGCAAACAAATTCAGTTCATAGTTTCTCCGGTAGCTTTAGGAAAACTCGCAATGGAGTCAAAATAGAGCCCCTATTCATCGCACTCAAGCAAAACAAAAACATGTTTACTCCAAGTTGAATGAATTTGTGAATATGCTGTAAAATAGACTTGTTAACTTTTATCGCTGGACTTTTTCCTTTATCACCACCACCAGCTCAGACTGTTTTTCCTCCCTCCCCTTGCTGGCTCAGTTTCTTTTCTCCCCCCCCCCCACCTCCCTTCTTTCCTCTCCTGTTGCTTTCCTACTGAGCGTGGTGTGGTGACGCCCCTGCTTGGCTGGTGAGCTGACTCCAGACCCTGTGATTGCGCGCAAGAGTCAGAGGATTGCATCACTGCCTGTGGGGAGAGGCCACAGGAATGGACCAAAAGGGGGGTGGGAGTGGGTGGCTGTGTAGTTGGGGAGGGGGTGAGAAGAAGAAGGGTAGATGAAGGGAAGGAAGAGGAGAGAGAGTTGACGGACGTAGGGGATAGAGGCCGAGGAAGAGAGGAGGAAGTCAATGGGGAATAGGGGCTGAGGGGGAGATCTTGCAAGTGGTTGTTTATATTTAAGTACGGCAGAGGAAAGATGAGAGAGGAGGAGGAGGAGGAGGGGGGGTGTTGGAGGGAATGCATTGAGCAGACTGCAGGAGGTGCAGAAGTTAGTGGGAGGTCAAAGTAAGCCAGGGTGGGGAGGGATGTCTATCAAATCTCCTGAGTATAAAGACAAACACATTCTTCTCTTCTCTTCTCTTCTCTTCTCTTCTCTTCTCTTCTCTTCTCTTCTCTTCTCTCCTCTCCTCTCCTCTCCTCTCCTCTCCTCTCCTCTCCTCTCCTCTCCTCTCCTCTCCTCTCCTCTCCTCTCCTTTCTTCTCTTCTCTTCTCTTTTTTGAATACTGGTGAGCATCCTGTTGCATTCGCCCGTTCCTGCCGTGCAAGGAAAGTGCTATGTTGTGAAATGCCCCACGTTATTGTAAGATTACTCACCACTGTTCAAAGCCTACAGTACCATTGTGCGAAGTGCCTTCAGCATTAGCGTTGTGTTGGTTTACTGCATACTGAATCGCTGGAGGAATCATCTATGTTCACTGATTGCTATCGTGATACTGCTGTCTTTACTTTATTAAAAACATATGTAGCCCATTTGATAGTGAGTTTTCAATGGGAGTAGGTGGGTGAAAAACTAAGCAGAGACTCCAAACACATGCTCCTACACGTGGACCCTCGATCACATACTGTTCATGTCATATAGCAGCTACTAGGGAGTCTAATAAATTGACTGTGGCTTCGGGGAAGTTTCCAAACCTCATGCCAATGTGCAGCTTTTCTCTCTCGCTATACCTGCCTCTTCCCCTCTCTTTGCTTTGCCAAAATTGTTAGCTTTTCTTCAAAACATACTTTGCAAACAGGTATATACATCTTAAAACGAGCTCAATTTTGGTAGAACATTGGTAGACATTGGTAGATTATTGTTTTTTTTTTACATGTATGAATGTAGATTCTTGTTTAGCCATTAATTGAAGTTTTTGTTTGCAGAATCTATGTGTGTAATGTATATATTGCAGTATGATAATGTTATACACTGGCTTTCTGGAATTCACCCATCACTACCACATTCATAAATGCACCGATCCATCAGTAGTTCCCCTACCCTCACCAAGAGTCACGTCAGGTCACTGTGTCATGTGATAATCCTGGGTTAACAGGCTGTAACGGCAACTGACACAATGTGAAATCTCAGTGAGATGAGGTTGTTCTTTTGTTGCCCAGTCTGTTAGTAAGATGAAAATATGTTATTAACCCTTTGATGTATGAATTAGAAGAACCTTAGTCAATATTTCTTCCTCAGTGATCATATTCCTTTTTAGGCCTGAAAAAAGCAGTATGATTGAAATCTTTTTAATAAACCTATTATTTATGGAGTTACATAAAATGTCCACTCAGCTGGAAAACATGTGTTTAAACTACGAACCAAAGAAACATGTATTGAAAATACAATATCAGCACACTATGAAATAAAACATTTTTGTTGCTCCTTAGTGCAATTGATTTACACGTAAACATGTTAGTGCAAATCAGATATTAAGAACAGCCAAGTTACAGTAATGATATTGATGGAAATAAAACAACAAAAGCCATGAATATACAAGAGGACAGCTGTAGAACAACTGTCCACTGTAGTGACCAGTAAGGGTTAATAATTATTGTTAACATTTGCTCTATCATTTAATAATTGTTTATTATATGGGTGTTTTATCAACACAAACCCAGAATTTTGGGAGTCCGACTACACAAATCTCAAAACTCCATGCTTGCGTTTCCATGTTTACACCGTATACACAACAATGTCTTATTACTATGTTCTATTTGATGTTTGTGCTCTATGTCTTCTCTGTTTTTGATATATTCCTGTTGCGTGCTACAGTGTTTTCATCGGTTTTGTGCAGACACGCATATTTCTTGAGATGCTGCTGTGTTTATGGAAAACCTTTTCAAAACCAGATCGTTTTCATCTTTATGTGAACAAGACCTAATTCTATTCTATTTGCCTTGTATTTCTTCTCCCAGAGTAGTTGTTATCATAATTATAAATCAAAATATAATATAGAAATACAACATTACTGTAATTATCGTTACCATTTCATAATATGTCATTGTGAAATCTCAAATTCTTTTGAGTTTAAGGTTGATTTTTGTTTTTTGGTGAAGAAACCACACACGTTTGTTATGCTTTTAAAAACTGTTTACAGTCAGAATGAACACATGCCAAAGAACATTATAAAATCTAGAAGAGTGCATTTATAATAACACAATGTCAGTCATCATGACATTGTCAAGACATGTCTGACAACCATACAATTCAATATTTTGTTCTGTTTTAGATGACAATGCAAATAAAATAAACCCCACAGACAAGAAAAACATTATCATCATTGCAGTATAAAATTACTGTCATTACATCATTGCCCAGTCCTAGTTAAGAACCAACATCACAGTCCAAACTTTTTCTACATGCATGAATGCTAATGTGAAACTGTACTAAACTTTGCATTCTAACAAAATGTTAACATCCAACTATAGAAGCACATTTCATGCTCTTCCTTTCTTATGTAGCAGTCCTCTTTGACAACAAACCACAAGCGTGCCCCGCCCTCCTCATTTTGTGCCTCCCTCCCTCCTGGCACCTTCCCTCCCTCTCTGCCCTCTGCCTGGAATTCCTCAGTGTCTGAACGCTCTGGCTGCAGGCCATCAGTAGCTCGCTGAGAAGCTTCCTGTTGCACTCCTTCAATTCGTCTATCCCTCCCATTTTTCTTTCCTTCCTTCCCTCGGTCTTCTCTCTAATGCCGCATTCATTTCTTTGCTACATTTTGTGAATCTTATCTATGAAACCTGTGTTTCTATTTTGTTTTTCCTTGTTATTGGAAAGTCCTGCAGCTGTAAAAAGCATGTGAACACGTGCGTCAGTTCGTGTCTGCATTGCAGCCGTGATGACTTTCAGTGGTCCAACTACTGTCTTCTTCCTCAATAGGCTTTTCCAAATGGCTCTGTGCATACTTCTATTATATAATCTTGTGTACAGTTCTCTGTGTTTTTTTTGCACAGGGGGCATTAAGCTGATAGAGTAACAGTAAAAAAAGGAAGAAAATGACACTTGGATATATGTGATTAATCTTTTGTTGTGGTTACGTGTTTGAAATCCTCTACTGAGTTTATGCATCACAGACGTAAGAAACAAATGAAAGAGGAGGTGGAGTAGTTAACTTAAGAGAAAAACAACAGTAATATAAGAATAAAAGAGGAGGGGGGGGGGGGGGGTAAGAGGCCCAGAAGAGGAGGAGGAGGAGTGGAAACTGAGGTTTCCTGTCTGAGGAGGCGGCTGGCTTAGGACGACACATGCAGAAAAAAAAAGTCTCTCAGCTGTGTGTGTGTTTGTGTGCAGAGCGATCCATCAGGGTGAGGGGTGGAGGATGGACACGGGGGCTGTGGCTCGGGTGTGTATTTGTCAGCGGAGGTGGGGTCATCACTTGCAGCTCTTACCTCAACAAACGTCAGCAATGAAAAGAGTGCGACACAAGCTGAGGAGGAGGCTTTCACCATAATTGGGAGTGTTTTTCAGACTCTGAACAAACATCCAGGACGTCAACCTGTCGTCATCAGTAGCTGCCGTCATGTAAACTCATTAGTCTAATTACTATTATCAGCTCGGTGCTAATATGTGAAACTTGATGGATCACTTCTTTTCTTTCTCCATGTGGATCTGGTTTTTAACCAAAATCACAAATGTGTTTATTCTGAAGTGTGGAAACGCTTTGATCTTTTTAATCTGTTCTTGTGAGTGTGTTAACCTCTGCCAAGTGAGACAGTTTTGTTTATTCCCCCTGAGCCCCAGATACAGATGTAGAATCCAAATGTCACAGGTCAGAGTTCACACCACACCCGCTCGGGTTAAACTTTACCTTTGACCTTTTCCTTCCCACCTGGTGGATGGAAAAACCAACTGGTCTGCACAGGACACACACCGTAAACACAGGTCTTTACAAACCACCAGACACTACAGAACTCTGCCAAATGTATGGACTTTGGAGCGTTGCAGTGCCTTAACTTTATTATTAATTATTTTTAGGCAGTGTTCACTCATATTCCATCCCCAAATGTGAGAAGTGTCTGTAGTAAATCAGATGTATAGGTATACTGGTGCTTGTATTAATCCTATAGCCCTTTACAACCTCTTACTAAAGGATGGCTGATCAGGAATATTGTAGGGAACTACTATTAGTATTTGAGGTTGGATAATGTAATTTTCCTCTAGAGACAGCATTTATCCCCATCTTTTGCTACAAATATTGATAATTTACAAAAATGCTAAGACAAACGTGAAAAAAAACAAGATAAATTCATAATCACCTTCTAACATCATTATATTATTGTTAGTGTTTAATAACCTTGATAGAATAACTATAATTTTCACTCTTTTTTTTTTACATTTTGGGATACTACCCACATATGACTTATATGATAAGACTTAAACTAGAGGTGAAAACATCTATGTATTGATAACATATTGCTAAATGGTGCATACTAGAAGGCAGCCTTATATGTTGAAAATATTTTAGCCAACGTATCATGCAGGTAGTGTAATTATTAGGCTACATCCCTTGTCATCAATCAAGGTGCGCACAGACGCGCGGACACACCTCAAAATACCTCAGTCTTCTCTAATTCCCATTTATTGATTGAGCTAGTTTAAAAAATTTAACAAAAATGGAACGAAAAAATGAACAAAAATTGACAGAATACTTGATTGTGAAAATATTCAATTATTGCAGCCCTAACTTAAACCATAATGCCGGGATTGTGTTTTTGCTGAGTATGTATCGACATTTTAAGCCAATTATCCAAATTAATAATAATAATCAGTATCAGAGCAAGGTCTTGTCAGAACAGTTAGATAGAAATTCAACACTGTGGGGTTTTGCAAAGCTTTAAATGCTCAACATTAAAACCCTTCTGTTGTCAGAAGCTGTTGTTCCCACTCCTTGCTCCCTCTTCTTCTGTATGAGAGAGAGCGAGAGAGACTGAAAGAGAGCAAAGAGCCCTGGGGAGAGATGGCTTACCTCCTACAGACCACCTCCCAGGGTCACAGCAGGAGGGAGATTAAGTTACAGCCAACTTCAGAGGGAGAGTTGCACAGGCGCACACACACACACACACACACACACACTCGTATAAAACAAAATATCACAGAATAAGATTCATATCCTGTAACACAATCACTTTATGCGTCTTAGTTCAGATAATATCAGATGCTTTTGATTGGCTATTACTTTTGCACCATCACACCCAGCAGACTAAGCTGCTGAAACGCGATCCGCTTCAGTGCAGATCTCATCACATCAGATCAGGTTAAAAGATCATTCGGTTGGAGCGAGGTCGAGGGTCAGCGCTGATCTGTGTGAGCCCAGTCTCGGAGCGCGGAGGTGTTGAAACACATCGCCTCGTTTTAACCCCATGGCCCTCCTTGTGCTGTTTTAGCTGACTCGTAGCTCTCCCACACTGATGTCCAGTCCAAATACACACTCCTCACTTAAGGCGAGGGCGCAGATGTAAGACAGGGGTGGGAAAGGGTTATAGGTGAGTGAGATTGCTAAAGAGGACATGCACAAACCTCTCTTTCAGGACTCCTCTTCCTCCTCCACTTCCTCCTCACTGCGGCCCCCTCGGTCATCTCTCCTCTCTCTCCCGTTCAGCTGCCGTTGCCTGTATTTACTCTGCTACAGAGGGAGAGAGGGCCTACAGAAGGGACAATGCTGCCTTTCAGAGAGACTGTCGACCCCATGGTTCAGCAAGGAAGTCTGCATGGGGGCCGGCCAACACCCCTTCCCCAAACTTCACAGCCACCCGCCACTGAACTTTACACACAAATTCACGTATCACGCAGACACACTCCTTGTCTTTTCTCTTCTGGTACCTTGTTTTTACTTCACTCTTACTCGCCGTGATGTTTGAGTGGAATATTATAGTCGAGGTTGTGTAGCTTCAGTCCAACATTCACACACCAAGAGTCATTTCCAGGCAGTAACTGCTCCTGAGAAATAATCATGAGGGTGGACTGAGGTAAATTTTAGCAGTGGGAGACGTACTATTCAACTCCCCAGGGATCACATTAGTGAGGAATGGACTGTCTCAGTGGGTACCGACCTGCTCAGTTACACAGAAGTTTGAGAGATTTCATTATATAAAGTGCTGACTGAAATGTTTTTTTTTTTTTTCTTCACCAGCACAATATGAACATCACAATCTATCAGGCCTATCTGATGGATGTCTGGATGCATGAGTCATATATTCATAGCATTTCAGCATTTGGCCAATCAGGTGAGGCCCCAGCTAGTTGTCAGTTACACAAAGTTTAATTGATGTCAACTTGGATGTAATTGGGATGTTGGGTAGTAGAGGTTAACTCAATGTATTTTTAGAGGCTGGTGTAACAGTAGTAGAAAAATATTTCAAAAACATTTCCTATCAGCACCAAGTTCTGGAGAAAATTATAGTTTTTGAAATGTTTTTTGATTCATTTTGATGAATTGAGCCATTTGTATTTGCTGCAATGATAATAGAGGATAGATAGGAAAGTGAAAATGTCTTTGTGTTAGGGCTTTATGTTAGTAGTGTACAGACTAATATATAGTCTGTACACTACTAGCATAAGTTAGTATGTTAGTAGTGTACCACAGGAACAGTTGTTCCCTGTGGTTCTGATCCAAACCCCATCAGCAGAATGTGAAGGAAGCAAACAGGCTGAAAGCATAGGACACACTACAACTAGACCAAGTTTAAAAGCTTTAGCAAAAACTTTACATTCCAGTCCACTTCAAGTATAAGTTAAAGTACTTGATTATATATCTCAAAGATGTAGGACTTGCATTTTTAATGTGGATCCTTCAATATTGCTGGCACAGCCTGCAATAAATAATCAAATATTGAAATAATTAATAGCAAGTACTTAATTAGTATATTGCAATTAGTGAATGGAAAAATGTATTTTCTGAACTACTGTTTTGATGTCAATTTAGTTGTAAATGGTAAACTTCATCACTTCATCACTTCACATAGCATCGTACCACCAATTCAGTAATTGAAGGGTTGAAATAAAACTGCAATGAGTCTCTGAAGAAAAAAAAATACTGATTTGGTATTTTTAAAGAAAAGTTCAGGATTCATGGGAACCAATGTTTATTGAGTAAACCCAAGTAACTTCTGCATTGGCTCCATAGTCTTTGCTCATCAGTTTTATTACACATGGCATTTTTACATAATTAGTAGCTTATTTTGGTATTTCAGAGCAAATGCCAGAGTATATTGGTATATTAATCACTGAATGATGATAATCAGTGGCCAATATAATTGTTTTGTTTTATTAAATAAAATGTTGTAATTGTCTGTATTATAAACAGTTGAATTGTTTATTCTTATCCCAGCTGTATTCACACAGGATTACATTCTCAAATGGAACATGTATAATTGGGAACAGCAAATCTAAACAGCTTTTTCTATACATGCATCATTCAATAAGCTGAATTATGAGAACAATGCTTAACATTTTGTAGGGGAATGGAGACATTTTCATGAGACTGCCTGTTGTTTGAGTAGCAGTGGAATAGCTATGGAGGCCTGTTTAATAAATTGGAAATGATCAGCTATACAGTCCATTATGTAGCCATAGTAATAGTTTGCATGTGGAGCAGCTGTCCGAGAACTGCTTCTGGCAAAGACCCTTGTATTGTCCTTGTGTTTGTATGGATTCAGTGTCAGGAAGGGACCAATCATATGTTTAGAGGTGCCAGCGGCAAATTAATATGGAGTCAGAAGTTCCGTACCACAGTGTCTCTATAATTGTGCATTATGACACTTATGTGAGGTCAGTTTTTTGATTTGTCCCCCCAGTGGATAGGAGCAGGGTTTGTAGAAAGGTTAAGCTGATTCCTGGTCTGTGCCTCGGGATAAGGGGTTTACTCGTTTAAAGTGGATGACAGGCGATTTTCTGCTACTTAAGCCAAACAATAAAGCCCAAACTCTTGGCACTCTGTGGCAGGAGTTACAGTAAGTTAGTCAGACCCACCCAGTTTAGAAGGAAGAGAAGGAGACTGAGAAATGTGGTATTAACCGCAGCTTATTCTAAATGAGGATCATATCCGTTCTGATCTTAATATGTTCATTTTCGCAGCTAATGACAATGTTTGCCCACATAACAAACTCATTAAAGCAACCGCCACTTATCCTCCGTTATCATGACTAATTTGACTGGAGTGGATGTAGCCTGTATGGTACGTGTCAAGGTATAATCTACACTACTTATGTGGATGCAGATGAACTGAATGTATTTAACATATACATTATTTCTGAAAGTTCAAAAGAGATAATATTATCCACTATTGCAATGATATATGTACTTCAATAATAACACTCATAACATAACATAACATAACATAACATAACATAACATAACATAACATAACATAACATAACATAACATAACATAACATAACATAACATAACATAACATAACATAACATAACATAACATCACACTCTTTTAGTAAATCCTAATAAAGCCAAAGGAGTGGCGCATCTTTTCATTGACTGGCTGCAGCTTGTTAGTGTTGGCATTTCTGTCTGCGAATTCTTAAAATAAATCTTGTCTGAGCATGCAGCATTTTTTGTACAGGGTCTTTTCTGTCTGTATTTAGATATAGCTGACATTTTAGATGCATGGGTCATGTGCCGGTTACAATCAGATAAAGGTTAATTGTTCAAAGATCTGAGTGTGAGTGAATACACTTATGCACGATACACTGAGATGACTGATTGTGGTATAATGCTGCTCTGTGTGCATGTACATACTCTGTTCTTCTGTTTGTATCAGTACGTGTGCATCTTCATCTCTGATCGAATCCGTAACACCCCCCACCACACACACACACACACACCCACACACCCACACACCCACACAGCCCCTTCTGGTTGTGCGTGAGTGTGTGTTTGAGTTGTTGGCCATCCCTTGTTGGACTGGTGAACCTGGTGACCTCACTGCTCCGTGCCTCCCAGACACAAGGGCTTCTCATGTGGCCCTTAGCCAGTCGCTCTCAAAGCCCACCATTCACTACCCCCCTGGCTACTGTGTGTGTGTTGGCATGTATGTGAGGGAGAGGAAGGAAGGATAAATTAGTTGAAATTACAGTGTGATTAATTACTAGTGTGTATGATAAGTAGGGCCGTGTATAATGTGTACACTATGGCTCATGCACGGTAGGAGCAGTGTGCATGGACTCAAAGGAGGAATATAGGACATCCTGCCACTGTGTGTGGAGATGGAAAATGCTTTGATGTGAAATGTGTGAGTGTGTATGTGAGCCTAGTGAGAAGGAGCAGTGAACCCTAACATGAGTTGGATGGAGAGCTTGGCTATAAACCAGCAGTACTGTACGAGCACCGCCTGTGTGTGAAGCAATAAATACTGGATGAATCAGATATTTACATTTCAGCTGAAAAAAATGTGGTTTATATAAAAGTCTGTGCCTCAGTAATCTTAAATAAATAATATGTAACCTTTGTGCCTGCAAATACCTTACAACCCAAGTACTATGTTAATGATTTGGCTGACTTGTGCACTTATGTTATATCAAAAGCTTCCAAAAATCTTCAGTTTTGGAAAAATCTTTAATTTTATTCAATGTCCTGTTTCTTTTGGTTGCTGGTCAGCCGAGTCATACCCCTGATGATCAAACTACAGAAAAAACATAGCAACTTGGTTTAAATAATTACAAACAGAAATGACTATTTGCATGCTTTACAGTATAGTAACCTAGTAGACATGCATATACATCACTGATTGTAAAGGATAAGAGAATTTATCTGTCAAAATAAGTTCTTCAGACAGATTTTTGTAAGTTCTAGTGAATTCAAACTCTCATGATCCCATGCTATTTCGCTTGTCATCATCAATGCAGTATGATCATCCTAAAAAGGACAGAGCATTCAACTGCCCAAAAAGCAATGAATGATGAAAACTTGTGTTTACATGTAAAATGCATGTAGATAATTTCAGTTCATTCAGAAACAGGCGGCAAGTAAAAAAAATTAAAAAAATAAACAGCTCACTGTCTGCTTGAAAAATAATATAGGTGTCAGATAATGAATATATGAATTATGAATGAATTAATCGGTGTCGATGTGGTTGTAGTTAGTTATATTCATCACAATTTCATTAGTGTTATTGCTGGCGCTGTCAAAATTAACAAATTAATGCAGATAAATCAATCATCATGATCTGATTAATAGTTTTATTGTAATTAAATGGAACTGTTGTTTTTTTAACTGTTGGAGGTACTGAATAAACATGTTAATTGCATTCTTTTTTTTTGACATTTTTTATGTATTTTCGTATTTTCAAAAAGTTTTTGAATATGCTTTGAGTTTTTCAGCACTTTTTTGTTTATTTGTGAATGTTTTTATATTTTTTTCTTCTGCATTTTTTTGTTTCTTTTTGTATTTTTGTGTATTTTGTGCAAAATTTTAATAACCCCACCCCATAAAGTGTTTTGATCATGATTAATTGAAATGAATCCAAAGCAACTTTAGGATTAATCTGATTAAACATTTTAATAATTTGACAGCCCTAGTTATTACACATTTCAGATTTTCACAGTATCACACATATGAGGATATCTCATGTAATTTCCCAATGTCATCAGAGAATAATTTACTAGAACGCCCAATGCACTGAATTCTATTTAAATATATCATGTCACTACTACTTTGAATGCATTAAGGTTTTTTTATTCTTCACTGACTAAGGTGATGCAGGGTCAGTCTAGAGGCTGAGTAAGAGAAGTGGAACTCAGATGACAGTTACATCCTGCCCTGAACCCTCAGGCTGGGTCCAGAGGTCAGTGTGCTTAGAAGAGGGAGGAGGTAGAGGTGGAGTGGGCGCAGCTGGACATGAAGTCCCGGGGCGTTGCTGTTGGGTCTTAAAGGTCCGTGGGGTCTGAAGGTGCACACTGTAGGGGTCGGGGCAGGCTTGGGGGGTGGTTATGTGACTTGATGGAAAGGCCAGTGACTGGCCAGTGGGTGGAGAGAAAGAGGCTGCTGGTGAGAGTGACCATCTGGATTGGATTGTAGACATTCCTCAGGAAGATTGTGTGAGTAAAGGTCAGAATGGAAAAAAGAGGAGGGGGTCATGCAGAACCCAGCGTGTATGTGTGTGTTTATTTTTCCCTGGCTTACTCAGTGTTTCAGTTTACAATTGTGGTCAGTTTACCATCGACGGAGGTTACTTCTTACCTAGTGGGTTGAAAGAATGTGAGACACTCAACATTTATGTGGGAAATATTGCAAATGTAAGAATTTATCTTCCGTAGCAGCTTATTTTAACTTTAGAATGCAGTGTTTCATAGTCATGTGTTGTCTCATTGTAACCCTCTGTGACTGGATGTTTGTGCAGGTGGGAGGTCGGCGGGTTGCGGTCATGCTGTCTTTGGACGAGCCCCTAGACTTGAAGCTCCCTCGACGGGTCAGTGGGAGGGACAGAGGTGCGTGTTCACCCCCCCTCTCCCCACTGCACCCCAAACGTGCTCGCCAGCTCCGCATGACAGATGACGGTACTGCAGTTATAGAGCCCGCCTCACCAGCGTCTCCACACACAGGTAAGTAAAGAAATAAAATGAAAGGTTAGGATTAGAACGGAGCAGGATCCTTAAACCAGATCTTCCAGGCGAGATATTATTTAACCAACTATGTGTCTGCGGATGGTCAGGTGTACAGGTGGTACCTCAGGATCGAACAGACACCCCTACACCCCCTGCAGTGGACCTGAGCATGTCTCCCTCATCCCGCCACACCCCCAGCTCTCCAGAAATGACCAATGGCAACTACATCCCCTCAGGGGTGAGTATGTTAAACTTAATCACACTTTCATCAACGTTATAATATTGCATTTTTTAATGATCCGTCAGCTGGAAACCAGAAAATTACTGAAATTATCTTCATGATAAATGGTAGAAGGATAGGACACAGACCAAGGACAAAGCCCTGGAGCTGATTTCTACATACTTTAATAGTGGGGATTCCCATGCTATCCAGCTGACAAACAGGAGGAAAACAGCTCATTATTGGTGGTTTAATGAATAAAAATGTAATCACAAAAAGCAACTAGTGTGTCAGAGTGTTTTAGTTTGTTAATAGTTTTCAGTAAACTGAGAGAAACTCACATTTTCATGTATTTCAGGTTGATGCAATATAATTTTTTTTTCATACTTCAGTTTTTGTAATTTGTTAGTATTTTGACTTAAAGTTTACTAGCATTCACCTTGTCCACTGTTACCCCCTGTTTCTCTGCCTTCTTGTTTGTTCACCTCAGAGTAGTTAAAAGAATAAACACTGCTTTTCAGTGCAGTAATGAGTGGCCCACACTCTCCTGTCGACAGCAGTGTGACTCATCCTGCTGGGGTCAGCAAATCAAGAACAACATCAGGTTGTGTCACACTCTCCATCAGGAAATAAGGCTGTGCGAGGGGGTTGGAGTCATTTGTGAGAGTGAGAGAAAAAGACGAACAGGCGGGTGTGGGGTTGGTTCTTATCAAACACCTCTTGTGTCCCCCAACAGCTTGTACTCAATGGCCTTGCTGGCATGATGTGTGTGTGTGTGTGTGTGTGTGTGTGTGTGTGTACATGTATAATCGGATTTACGACAAGGTACAGCCATGCAGACCTCACGCTGCCTAATTCAATTCCCTCCCAATTGAATTGAGACGCACTGGCTGGGACCATTCAACTGCCCTGTGTCCAACTCAGACAGCCCCCTCTGACCCCCCCCCTCTGACCCCCCAACCCCACCACCCATCTGCACATAAAACAACGTTGCGCACAGTTTACACTTTCTCATACACATGTGCATCGGACACCTTCTTGCTCTCACTCTGCACCACACACACACTTATAACACCTCATGCACTCCAGTGTTTCTTAAAGGAGACAAGCACACACTCACATGCTCTCTCGCCTACAGCATCTCACACATCACCTCACATATTTTGCGTGCAGAGGCAGAGCTCAGAACAGCGAATTGGCCTTATTTTATAAAAAATTGTCACATTCACATTTCAGACATTTTCTGTCCTTCTGGCTGTCAGCTCACAGGAGAGCATGGGCTTTCATATCCTTTATTCTAAATTCAACTTTTCATCAAGACCTCACTATATTTGCAGCTTGAGCTAAGTTGCACTGTGTGTGTCTTGAGTGTGTATGTGTGTGAGCTAGCATAGCAGCGCTGTGAGCCCTAGCACAGGTTTAGTGGATGTTACAGTTCTCATGCCAAGCTCAGGGATGTAGGGAGGTTTTTAGAGGAGTGTGGATGTTTAGAAGTTTATATCTGGAGAAAAAAAGAGAAATAATTAGTAACACTAGATGGCACATTTTTAAAGATATGTAGTCATATACTGAGACAGGCTTCTGTTTTTGCTTTTTTTTTAAATTTAATTTCAATTTTTAATTATTCCATGTTGAATAAGTGGTTGTTTAATTGTCCATTTTATCTGTTTTGCACTATTGCAAGTTTAGGGCCCAGTGTAGTTCATTTACTTTATGACATAATGGCACTATAGTTGGACTAATTCTTAAATGAGCATATGTTTCCAGAGTAATTCCTAATTGAGAATTGATCTGGAATCCCTCTGTTTATTTTCAGATTTTAAGGAGTGTTTTATCAGACACAAAGCAAAATGCAATTGGATAAATCTACTAATCGGAGTGAAAAAGCATAAAATAAACAAAATATTAAACCTTCATGAAATAAAAGAACACACTTAACACCTCTGAAGGCTGTGTAGTGAAAAATGAAAATATGAAAATAATATTTAATTCCATTTTTTATTGTAATTATTTACATAAATATTCATAGAAATAGCCATTTGTTTATTTTTATCTATATTTTGTTATATTGTAGAAATATGAATTTATTCACACTAACAGGCTGGTGTGGTTATGTGGTGGTCTCATGATGAAGAAAACTATTACCTCGGGGCCATTGACCAAAGCTTCCGAAAATAAGATGGAATAATAATGAGTGAGAAAAAACTTTTAGAGTCAAATAAATTGACAAAGTGATAAAAGTGAGAAGCAATATTTTCAACACTGGATGCAGCTGTAAATAAACAGAATGGAGTTTGATGCTGAAATCACATTATTTCTATGAGAATTTTTTGTGTTATTCTGCTGACTGTCAAAGTAACCAGCTTTTGTTCAGTTTTAGTTTGAAGATGAAAATGCAATAATTGACAATGTGTTATCTGTGGACACTTACGTAGCAGTGATTAGTTGCTGGTGTTGGTAGCTGGAAGTGTGTTCTGGTACATCAGTATTACATATACCCCTTTATGTCCATTACTTTCTTTATTTTTAGTGAAAATATTTGAGCTAATTGGGTTCAAAAGCCTGGCACGTATCAGAGGCAGCATTCTGCCCTGTATCAGATAAATGGCTGAGATTGGCTCGACCTGATCTTGACCGAGTGGGAGGAAGGTCATATGAATCATTAAACTAAAAATGAGCGCTCAGATATGTCTGGTTCTTAGGCTGACATGACCGTAGACTTAACCTCAGTAGCAGTGTGTGCTGCAGGCTCATGATCTCTTGTTTTTTTTTTTCATGTTTCCTCAGAATAATCACATCTCACAGGCCTTTCAGTTCTTTGTGCCAATCGGAGCTGGGACGGGGCTTCACCTGCCATCCTCTATGTTTATTAGCCAGACGAATGACAAGAGAGCCTCTCCTGATCTCTCTGCAGATGAACAGCTGGCCTGCCGCTGGAAAAAGGTGAGATTCTGACTTTAATGCAAAAAACATTGTATGATTCTGGTCAAGATTAGACCGAAGTCATTTCCTAATTATACTATATTTAAAAGCAGAACAGCCAGGTTCAGTAACAGCTTAAACAGCTTACCTACACAGGACTGTTCCAACCTGAATTATAACTGTACAATATTCAGTACTGACAATTGTTTTTTTGTTAATCAGAGAAATATAGTTTTTTATACTCACAATTTTTTTATATGAATACAGTGGTACCTCAAACCCAACTGTTCCAGATGGTTTCGTACCATGAATTTTTCGTAAATAGAGTCGCATTTTACATGTAAAAGGTCTGATTCGTTCCAAGGCCCCCAATACTACCCCTCAAACCCTTTAAAAATGATAAAAGTATACCAAATTTGTATGAACTATGTGTTCAAAGTAAAAGAAAATGTACATTTACATTTAATTTATTGGTCTCAGTGTGGAAATGTATCTTCACTGACTGAACATTAAACATTAAACCATTAAAATGATCAAGACATGCAAGTTATTTACATACCATTGTGTGTGTTGTAGCTTCCTAAAATGCGCAAGGCATACGTCGTCAAAGTGAGCGATAGCATGACTTGTGAACATTTTTTTTGGGATGTTTTTTTTCCACGAATTCGTAAAGTTCATGAAATTTCGCCAGCATGTCTTTTATTGATGGTGATGGAATAATGGCTGCCTCTTCCTTTTTTTTTTTTTTTTTTAATCATTTCCTTTTTCACTTATATTGATAACGCTTCTTCTTTTCATTCGTACTGGGAATCACTTTCTTTGGGCTCACGATGAATAACGAATACGTAAAGTTTCAATGAGCACACTCGGAAAAACTCATGAAACACCATAACTCTGTCCTTTACGCATGTTAGAACTCACCAAAAGCATCACGAGTAGCTCCCTCATAGCCAATGGAATGTTACGTACAGTATGTCCAGTGCGCATTTATGTCTCGGGGGTTTCGCTTCATAAATTGAATTTTCTTTCATATTCAGAGACGAAAAATTGACGTAAAAATTTTTTGTAACTTGGATTATTCGTTAGCTAGATTTTTCATAAGTTGAGGTATGGCTGTATTATGTTGTGTATATAGTGCCTGTTTGTATTTATTGCTGCTGCCTCAAACTGTTTAATATAATGTTTGATGATGTAATGACAAATAAAGTCTGTCTAAGTCTTTAAAAAGGTGTTCCTTCCCCTAGTGTCATCTGCTCTTTGACTCCCTGCAAGACTTGGTGGATCATGTCAATGACTTTCACGTCAAACCTGAAAAGGATTCTGGGTACTGCTGCCACTGGGAGGGCTGTGCTCGCAAAGGGAGGGGTTTCAATGCCAGGTGAGAAAACAGAGGTAGCTTAAAAGGTAAATATATGAGAGTAGAACACAAGAGGTTACAGATGTCCCTGTGTGTGTGTGTGTGTGTGTGTGTGTGGATATAGGTACAAGATGCTCATCCACATCCGTACTCACACTAATGAGAAGCCCCATCGCTGTCCGACCTGCAACAAGAGCTTCTCTCGCTTGGAGAACCTCAAGATACACAACCGCTCACATACAGGTCAGTGGTTAAGCTACACACACCTCAAATGATAAATAAAAAAACCCACACTGATATGTGTTTGAATAACTTGGGAATTTTAGTTTATAGCGCTTACTTGTGTAAATCAAATATTGTAATTTGTGACATTTAGGTGCACAAAATATGTGTGTTTCAGGGGCTCATATTCATTTTTAAACAGGACTAATGTTCTGACATGAAATAATGCATAATTGCAGGCTCATCCCCAGGTCTTTACATCAGGCATGTCCAAACTATTCCACAAAGGGCTGGTGTGGTTGTAGGTTTTTGTTCCAACCAACCAAAAGTACACAGTTTGACGGATTACCTCTCTAAAGACTGAGATCAGCTGACTAATTAAGTCCAGTCTGTTGTGCTGGTGCTGCTTGGTTGGAACAAAAACCTGCAGCCACACCAGCCCTTTGTGGAATCGTTTGGACATGCCTGCTTTACATAGTTTTTTTGGTACTTTCTGCAAAAAAAATGCAAGCAGCTAGTGTTTGTTTGATTTCTTTTAATGCTCTATCTTCATCTAGATTATATTCCAGATGTGTATAGTTTAGCCCAAGTTTGGAAATTTATACATTAATTTCTGTCTTTTTTTTACATTAAATAATTGTTTTGATTGGTACATTTTTAATATGATGTTCTTCAGAGTGGACAACGTTGTTTTTAGTAAAGCTTATAGAGGACAAATATGCATTGCTGGGTCACAAGACAATATGATATGGAACCTAGACCTTGTGTTTCTTTAAAAATGAGAGTGTATTCAAAGCTTTAAAGGTGTAAACAGTGACATCTGGATCATGTCTGTACTTGCAGGTGAAAAGCCCTATATTTGTCCTTATGAGGGTTGTAACAAGCGTTACTCCAACTCCAGCGACCGCTTCAAACACACGCGCACACACTATGTGGACAAGCCCTATTACTGCAAGATGGTGGGCTGCCTGAAGCGCTACACAGACCCCAGCTCTCTACGTAAGCACATCAAAGCGCACGGGCACTTTGTGGCTCAAGAACAGGGATCTCCAGGTGGAGTGGGCTCCTTGCTGAAGGGGAGTCAAAGCAGTCTTGCTAACGGAGGAGGAAAGGATTCAGAGATGTCCTATGTGAGCGGAGCCCATATTATCATCCCCGGAGCAGCGGCGGCTCTCCTCGGAGGTCATGCTCTGCAGAGTCTAGGTGGTTCCTTGCCGCTGTCTCCCCTCAGCCCTCACCCTCTGGACCTCAGCACATTGGCTTGCCCAGGATCCCGTCCTGGCAGCCTAGGAGGGACACCCATCCTGTCTTTTAATGGCTCCCCACTGGGCCTGGCCAAGTCCCCTCTGCTGTCGCCGGGGTTCCCTTCCTCTGCCTTGGGCCTTCCCATGATGCCCATACTTGGAGCTGCATCTGAACGCAGGGCCCAGGGCCAGTCAGCCAAGAAGGGTCGCGGTGATGAGATGGAGAACGAGGTGACCGGGGGGGTCCTGAACCTCTCCACAGGAGGGTCCCATGATCCCCTGTCCTGGGTGGTCATCCCCCCAGGCACCGTGGTGCTCAAGCCAGCTGTGGTTAACTGATACAGACAAACACACATTCCAGAAGAGCTCAGGGGGTCGGGGTGGGCGGGTGAACGCCTAGTGAGGGTACGGGTGGTCAAAGGTGATAGGGATCGGCTCGCACAATCAATTCCAGGCAATGCATTTCAGACAGAGGTTTGAAAAGGAGACAACAATAGAAAAACTCAACAAACCCTAACAGATAACACTACACCTCACAAGAATTACAACGCAAGCCTCTTTTATCAACAACAAAGGGGCCCAAGGACACATGTATAGCTCTGTATTTGTACAACCTGACAGTGGGCTCCTCTTATTTGATACTATATTCATTCCTGTTGGTGGCTGTGTGGAGTGGGCCCATGAACATTACAGTCTTAGTGCTCTGTGTTCTTATTAAGTCCTGATTCATGAACTAGTATTTATATGTCTATCCTTCATCGACAGTGTGCCTCGAGCTTAGCAGTGAGATAGAGACACCATGAAACTGAAGGACGCACTCACTGTTAGGCAAACATGCACATAACAGGAAGATTCTTCACAGTTGATTTTAAAGTATTGACCTATTTTTCACAGTCTGCTGTGATTAATATGATTCAGACAAGCTTGCAGTACCAAAGCAAGTGAACTCAAACTATCTTAGTTTAGGGTTTATGCTGGATTAGCTGTAGAAACCAGCTTTAGAGTGGTAAAACCCTAGCTGAGACAGTTCAGTTAAACACAGCACTTAATAGTGTCAACTGGTTATAGTATAGAAACCTCAAAACTGCTGCTAACCTCTCAGCTCCCTGGATGTAACATATACTGGGAGAGAGCATTTTTGACAATCTGTCCCCAGTTTGGGGAGGGTGACAAACACGGACCAGCCCAGTCCAACAGAATGTTTGCTAGACATGGGGCTTTTAGGACACAGAGCAGTCTGAGTACTTAATGCAGACAAATGGTGTTACATCACCGAGCAATGACCAATCATAATTTCTTCTTTTACACAAGTGAAATGTAAGGCATGGGTGCATCTGGCTCCCCCCTCTGGTTGGACACAATTCACAACACCCCACTCGCCATTTACAGAACTCACGCTGTTTAGCTCCTGGATTGTCCAGCTGCTTTCCTGTAATTGAATCAACACAGCCAGTTTGTCTATGAAAGGACCACTGTGGTGATAAACACTGGTGTCTTGTGTTTTAAAAGTGACCATACCCAAAACCAGCTGTGAAAAACAGGTGGTCATCCAGTCAAAGCCTAACTTAGCCTTGTTGGTTGAAGTTTTGTCCAAAGTTCAACAAGTCCCATGTTGTGCTTAAAATACTTGGGCAGGGCAGTGTGGGATATATGTATTGTGCCACAGTGGGGAGCGATGCACTCAATGCCACATACAGCTGGACTGCCTACACGAAGCCACACTATTGCAAACTGCCTCAATTTACTCTGTCCATAGGGGCTTCACATAGAAAAAGACTCTTTTGACTTCTGGGAAATTGTTTTCTCATGGTTCGATTACACAGTCACCATGCACTTACCACACGCTATATCCTTTACATGTTGTATGAAATTAAATGTTACTGCCACTTCACGGTCTTTGAAAACGATTTTGCTCTGCTACAGTTTTTGCTCCGGCCTGTAAAGGTTGATTTGGCTGCAGGGTTTTTTTTAGGCTTCATGCTAATGATGACTGCCATCTCCACAGAGGGGAAGTAGAGGGACAGGGGAGTATCGACACAACACAAGGAACATTCCCTCAAGAGACTAATACACTCTACCCTCCTGTATCTGTCACGCTTCCATCTCTCCTCTGCATTTGCTAACTTCGGCAGGATTACTTTGCCAACACCCAGTCTTACAAACGATTAGTTATTGTTTTATATTTGTCTTTCTTTTTTTTGCTGTTCAGACGAGACATTTTTTCTGATGTTGAAGTTGCTTCTTGTGTTCTGCAATGGCTGCTCTGTGCTCAGCTTTCTGCTGTCGAGGCCAGGCCTTGTAAGGGGTCGAAAGGGAAGAAGAGAGGGGGAGGATTTGTTTGGCCTCTAAGATAGTGGTTCCCAATCTGGGTGGGGCGTAAAATCTTCATTTGATCCAAGTCTAATCAACTATTCCTTCTTGTATTTAGTATATTAAATATGAACTGTGATGAGGGATCATCAGTAGTGTAGCATTTAATATTAAGGTATACACACATATTAGTAAAATACTGGGCAATGATAGTAGCTAAATGTCAAAGCACCTGTAATTTATGAGAACTGTCTTTTGTACTTCTGACTTTTTCAGTCAATGTAGTTATTTGGACACTATTAAGACTTGTCATTTTGAGGTGTTTTATGTACAAGAAAGGCCACATTTATTAAATGTTATTAAAATGAGACCAATTACTCAAAGGTTACTACCCCCTTATAAAGCCTGGTGGGGGAAAATAGTATATTATGATGTATACTATATGTACAGTATCTTCCTTATCAATAAACATTAAGTTAATTATTTAAAGTCATGTAGAATAAAACACTACAATGTGCTTCATGATGACTCACAGAGCCATTCTAATACTATTCTATGTACTAATAAGTATTATTTAGTTGAGAACATGTACCTTAATAGAAAGTGTTACCATAAGGGGACTTTGATTTATTTTATGAGGTCACAAATGAAAAAGATTGGGAACCATTTTTCTCTGAGGGGATATAAAGTTTTTGGTGGGTGTCCATTGGACCATATGACATCACATTCCTTCATGATCACATTTTGTTCTGAGGATCATCCAGAGCGTATGAACATGTCCTTTGATTTACGTTCAGATAGGAAAACTACATCGAGGAACAAGAGCCGACTGTGAAATGGTGGCAGAGCGTGAGAGCAACGAGAAAGAAGATTGACTGAATGAATAAATGAATGGGCAGGGGATAGCGAGAGATGAGGGGAGATGCTGTGTGCCAGCAGAGGATGGCTGTGCTGTGGAGTCGCATCCATCTGGCCACCTACCCTGCAAACGGCCCTCTCAGCTCTGAAGTCACTGGCTGTTCTGTAGCCAATGTGGCAGCCACTCACAGGCATACCAGCCTGCACAAAACTAGGCCACTGAACTCTGTCTGCCCTCTGGGTGTTTTTTTTTCTTTTTTATAGATTAAACCCAAAAGGCTCAACTCCCCAACCTCCCAGCCACAAAGCTTTTTTTTTTTTTTTACTAGAGATGCAGGAAATGGGAAACTTAACAGGCCGCGTCCACAGCAAACAAAAATAACTCTAACCTCCCCTTTCTGGGGTATGGCCGACAGTCCTGTGAGGATTTAGAGCAGAGAAGCGCATACCTGTTTCGTCTCAGCCTTGATTTTCTCTTGACACCACCTCCTCCCTTAATACACACACACACACATATATATCAGTGGCCTGTCGGTGGAGTCAGGCTCGATGAAGCTCTCCTCATGAGTGGACAATCCTGGCATGTGATGTCATCAGGAACAGGTGTTAAGTAGGCTAGACATGGTTTCCATGGCAACAGTGAAACCCACAAATGCAGCGGCTCTCTTCCTTCTCCTCCCGTCTATCTGTCTCTCCTCTGCTGGTCGAAGCCAGGGACAGAGACTCAGCAAGGCAGCAGGAAGCTGAATATGACAAGGATCCTCCAGGATCCATATTGTTTCAATATTACATAAGCTGTTTGATCCATTAACCCTTTGAGCTCAATCTGTAATAAACTGCACTTTTTCCACTCTTAGCTAGACAGAGGGATGCTGTCATATCCTTAGTGTAAAGTTAAATTCATCCGGAGTAATGGTAAGAATCCTCATTGTTGATCCAGTTGGAATTTATTTCATGTTATTAAAGTGGTACTCGCTTCTGGAGATGTAAAAGTAACCCTCACTTCACGCTACGAAAAGTGGACCTGAAATACAGGGCATAAAAATTTAATTAGCAAGCTAGGTCAGTGTCATTATACACGGGTGCCATTGACTGAAGTGCCACAGTGTTGCACAAAGGGTTAATGATAAGACTAAGGCCATGCAAGGCCTGTTCCAAGTTATGTTTTTTGCACATTTGTAAGATATGTCAGTATTTTAATTTTTCCAAGTGCCTTTTTATTATAGGTAAAATATAGAAGTTATACACTTTACAAAAAAAAAATTATATGAAAATATATTTTTTTCCTGGCATCATGTTCTGTGGTTGAACATGCAGAATTTTAGAGTTGTAAAAGTCTCCAATTGGTACAACATAGCGGTGTTCTCCTGTTTTAGAGGAATTTTATTACGATATTGATAATAATGTCAATGAAAAGAAAAATGTTTAATAAAGTTGCATTTGATACATCTTGTGTATTCATTACTGCTTCAAAGATGCAATAGACACATTTCATAGACTTCTAGGTTAAAGGGATTGTTCAAATCAGGCTTAATCACATTTGCAGCTGATTAACCCACATTACCTGAAGTTTTAGATAGTAAGCTGCACTGTCTACCATCTACTGAAAACTATATGGTGTGGTTTCACATCACTCCTAACCACCCTGAACATCTGACATATTCCATAGTTTACCCCATTGAGGTTTACAGATTTATACCAATTAAGCAATTTGTTTATCAATTTAACAGCTAAAAGTAGAGACAATGCCTGAAAGAAATGCTCATCCAAGTTCCGCAATCTCATCTCACATGTTACCATTAAATATTGTGTTTTTAACAGGCACTGATAGACACAAGCAATGTGATATCAGCCACTGGAAACCTGTATCTGTTGACACATATATATATATATATATATACACACACACACACACATACATACACCTGGGCAGAAAAACACCATAAAGACAGTACTACAGAAAAGGTAGGCTTTTACTGGGTTATAATTTACAGAGGATGGGGAGAGGAAAGGCAGGGTGACCATTTCATACTTCATGTTTCTGTGTTTTTCTGTGACTGCTCCTTGTCTTGTGATTGAATGTTTAGTTCCTCTTCTAGACGCTCTTTGGCCCGCACCACCTAGAAAGAAATACATGCACAATTATAACAGTTACTAAAGGAAAAGAAACCATATTTAAAACAAGTGGAGTACACTGTGAGTCACTTATGACAGAGAAACAGGAAAGTGATTAAAAAAAAAAAAAAAACAACAACCAAAAAACAAATTTTCATTCCAGGCAGGACACTGTTCCAAGAGTTGATGAGTCAGACACAAATGGCAGAAATATGACTGATCGCTCTTGTACCGCTGTATTTAGAACCACATGGAATGATTTTACATCATGCACAACACACAAGTAACACACATTCTAACAGTGCACAAGGTTTCAGCAGGATTCAACAAGAAACGGTACGAGTTAGTTTTTCAATAACATTACGGATGCAATTAAAGAATTACACATTATCGTGAGTCAGATCTTATTGAATTTACAATAATATTAACAGAAACTGTAAACTGATTACTTTAAGGAATGTAGTTTTGATGATTGAACATAGACTGTACTATTGCTGTAATACTACTCATTCCATTTTTCTTTTGTAGTCAAATCAATAATTTCAAATTTTTCCTCTAAAGTCTAAACCAATCCATATTACTAACCCATATTTTCTTATGGATATAAAATGGTGACAGGACTATTAGTGTACGGATTAAACCATGTCAGACTCAAGATCAACTCAGCAGTCTCAGAATATAAAGTGAGTAAGATCATACCTAGAAAGAGCCTCATATGTTGCAATTGTTAGAGTTGCTGGCTTAAAAGTCAACTTGCTGGTAATAGCAAACTTTGCAATATAATAATTAGGAAATCTCAGTCTACAAACTATTTACAAATTTACTGGGCCATAAGAAACAGAGTACTTACTTTTGATTGTAGGTAAAATGACCCTCCCACTGACTTGTCATTGACTTTAAAGAGGTGCTCATAATTCTGAAAGGTAGAAATCAAAGAGCAATATATAACATATTCTTAAAGCAACACATTTTCTTCACATCGGCAGCAAAGCAAATTCACAAATAAATGATTATCCCACTGTAGAACTTCCAGAAACACAGACCTATAAATAAATAAAAAACAGTCATGGATAATGTTTTTGCACCTTCTGAATTTCCTCAGGAGTCAGAGTTGTGATATTGAGGATCTGTTGTGCCTCTTGCAGGGACATGCCAGTGATACTGGAGGTGGCAGCAGACTGCTGACCTGCTGTGCCCCTGGCCCGCGCTGCGGCTTGACTGGCTGCAAAGGCAAATACAAAACACACTAATCAACAGACAACAAGGAAGGACATAATGGGAAAAGCAACTTTTACATAGGAAGAACATGGGCTATGGTAGATTTAAAAATTCAATCAGAATAAAAAGAAAGAATAATAACTGAATAAATCATAATATGTTTATGTTTTGTGTCATTGCATTTTACGTCTTTTGGCATTATCTAGGTACTTATATTGGTTTCACCTTGCTACATGGTTCATTAATATTTTTAAAATTACAAATGAGCAACCAGTTTACCCAGGTTTCACTTGGGGCTAAAAATCAGGCTTTGAACTGTGATGATTTATAATTTACTGTGATACCTCAAATGATTAAAAGATATGACTATCTTTGAATGAAGTAACATATTTTACATATTGTCCTAGTAGGTTTGAGGGTTCAATTATTGCCTTATTCTGACATTATCATCTTTAGAAGCTTCATAGTAGGTAACTAAAGCACGGAGGGGTGTTTGTTGATTATATTAGGTCATGAAGGGAAAATATTGACAACATCTTCCTTGCCATAAAAACCTAGAAAGAAAAAACAGCGCATTTGCTTATCAATTCAAACGTCACTTCCTTCTGTTAAACTGTGATAATTCTCCACAAGTATGAGGAAAGCCCTGGTTATGAATAGAGCTTAATGTATGGGATCCTTTGCACCAAGTGATGAGTCATGCAACATTTAATTTTCTGATTTTATTCACATACAAGGCAGAATAGCCATTTAAAATACACAGTTTTGAATCAGATACCTGCATATTCTTGTCGTAAAGCACGAGCAAATGCACGTCCCACCACCTGAGCTCCCATTACAATGATCTGTGCCAGGTATTTGGCCTGAAGAGAAAATAAAACATACAAATTAACAAAGAAATATTCAACACTCCTTCGCTTAAACAGGCCAGCCTTTTAATGTACAGATGCGGATAAACAGTGAAATGTCTGTGTTTTCTATCGTCATTCACACTACGATAATAAACCTACATTTCTGACCAGTCAGAACTGAGCATTGGATGTGTTAGCAGTTAGCACCCATTGCACTGCTGCAACTGGACACTACCAGTGTTAGCAAAGTGGCAATATCACCAAGAGAATCTTCATCTTTTTTTGACGTAATTACATTATATTAAAATACAAAACCAGTTGCAAAAGAAGCAGCTTCCATATATATCAGAGCTGGAGCAGTCACAAGCAGCAGAACAAAGGTACTCACATAAGCTAATGCTACATAACATTAGCAAAAACTAACACTAGCGATAACTGTCGCAAATATAAGACTTGTATTAGAAAACGTGTTCTTACCATTCTATTTAAATAAACAGCCTTCCTGAACAGTACGTGTGTGTTTTCACATGTACATTAATGAAGGTGACTGAGGGTCAAAGTTCAAGGAACCCTCGATATTCAAGAGCAGCCAATAGGAAGGTCAGGTCTGTGATACTGACACCTACTGGCAGGGAGGGCGAAGTGCAATGTATTAATACAGCAAACTCCGTTAAGTAGTAAAAATAGTGAAAGTATGATATTTGAGTAGATAATAAAATGAAATTAAGTATTAGTTTCCAAAATAAAGTCTTGGGTAAAAATTTCATATTTGAAAAACTAATGAGACTGAAATTGAAAGGGTTCTACTGCACAGTTCTCTTTTATTTTATTTTAATTGATTGATATCTGTCTTATGTTTTATCTGTATTTGCATGTTTATAACCTGTCTTCTTTCCATTTTGTAAAGTACTATGAATTGTATATCGTGCATTATTTGTGCTATACAAAAAACCTCGCCATGTGTGCATCTTTTCAAATGTTTTGATAAGTGAGGTTAACCATTTAGATTTTTCCATATGTTATACTGATAGGATGCTAAAGGATAGATTGTTGTGTGGAGAAGGGATGGAATTAAATAAATTCAGCTTCCTCCTATTTCTTTTCAAATGTGCAGATGAAGTTCTATTTTGTTTTCATGTTTAAATAGACATGTCCTTATTTCTAAGGACCGATTAAGTTTACTTTTATTTTGTTGCATATTGGAACTAAACTAAACTGAACACATTGTAAATTACAATATATTCACTTACAAATTATTTCGAGAATATAGATATATTGTATGAATGTACATAAACCAGTGTGATTGCACTTCATTATTTAAACTGAAAACATCAGCTAACCAATTTATCTAATTAAACTATGCAATATTTAACACACTTCACCTCTGAAAAAAAAGTTTTACCTTTAATTCAATTAATGACATAACATTTGCAATCACAGAATGAAACTAAACCACTAAAATTAAAAGAAAAATGACTAAAGTAACAACTGATCAATGTTCTGACCTTATCTTTAAAAGAAAGCTGGCAGCATTTACAATAAAAAAAAATTTCATATCTGAATCATGTTTCCTGTCCTCCAGCAAGAAAATAGCACTTTTCTTTTAAAATAATAACTCTACATTTTTGAGTTTTTGGATCATCACCATATCTCTGCACTTGGGCAAGTTAGGAAAGATAAAAAAATAAAATAAATAAGAGAAAACTATAACTAGATCAACCCATTGATAGGTTGGTCTACAGCAATTAAATTAATCCTAATGATCTGCATAGTGATTTTCCCTTTAATTTGTCTTAGATGGTGCTGAAAATGGCGTGTATACTACATATGACCCTAATAATAGTAAGAAAAACATAACATGAAGTATTGTACTGTACACTACACTCCACAGCTAGTACTATATCACATTAAATATGTCTATTTGTTTCTTTCAAAATATAAATGTGATAATTCTCCAACGGTATTCCCAGTTTCTTTAAGGCCTTAATCCAAATAACCATCAATGTAAGAGCTTTTACCTGTAATCATCTGTAACACACAACAATTTCTCCTATTCAGATTCTAATACTTATCCATTAACCACACACTAATATCAGTAATAGGTTCAAATGGTGTTTATTCAGGCACAACCATTTACCATTTACAATGCGTTACTAACTGTATAAAAATGACTTTTTAAGCACAATGGAAATCCAGTTAATATCCAAAAACTACACATTTGTCGCATTTAAGAATCACAAGCACATGTACATCACTCTTAACACTGACAACACCTGCAGTTCATGTGCAGAACATGATGTGTGTGACCGTGCCTGGTTGAATTGTTCTTGCAGTTCATCAGAGGTAAACAACACAGTAGACTGAAGCCTGGGTTATTGGAAAAAAATATTGCTGTTGCCCTGATTAGAAATGGCATGATGGCTTTAATGGATTGTAAGTCATTAATACTATACTGTTAAGGTCCAGTAAACTCCATGGTTACATAATAAACATTAGATAAGAAAATTAGCTCATTTAGTGAGAGGGAATATCCCAAACAGTCTCAACACCAACAGAAGATTAAGATTAAAAACAATGAACTGGCCACCTAATATGATATACATGTTCCAACAAAATACAAAACAATCACCGTTCACTACCCAAAGGCCTCTCTAAAAACTCCATAAAGGAAGTGTTTTGGCTTTCAATACATCAAAACCGTACATTTTTTTTTTACCTTTCACCTTTACATATAGAGCACTAATACTATTACTGAATGACTTAACATTCACTCAAATATGATACAAGCAAAGTCACATTATTGTGTAAAAATGGCATCTTAAATCAAACATTGGCAAAGAAAACAAACATTTTCTGTTTTGTTGTCATTTAAAAAATCCAGTTCATGATGAAACATGAACACTGGTGACCCTGTTGTTTCCTCAGTATAGTTTTTGCTGCTGAAGGCTTGAATGTGTTACAGTAATTGTGTTTTGGCGTGTTTGTGTTACCCAGTTTAACAGGAAGACGAGTTTTGTTGTTTTGTTGTTTTTTTTTTCATTTGACTGTACTTGTTGTGCACCTTTTCAGTGATTATATTAACATTTATCGGTCATTTTACATTTTCAAAAGACGCACTGTGGACTGAGCATGCTCATGTGACTGGGCAGTAAAAAAAAAAGCAAGCGGTGAATATCCCACTGCGGAGAGAAATGTGTGAAGTTTCTCAAACATTTTGCACGTGATAATACACGATAAGGAACCTTGATGCTCGACATTAACTTCAATTAAAGTAGGAAAGTTCATTTTTAAGCAAGACAGCTGAGCATGTTTTATCATGCTTTTACAATAGCACTTACCACAGATAAAAAAAAAGATGTATTTATTTTTTTTGTATATGAGAGTAAATCCCCCTCATCACATCTAGCTTCACTGGTAATGAGGAAATATTATTGCTTTGGTCACCTGTATGATGTCAATAAACAACTGACAGCCAATCAGAAACACAAACTTAATGTATCTAGTTGCATGTTTTCTTTTGAGATTGATTTAGTTCAATATCTGCAGGAAATGACATTTATATCATATTTCATGCAGTCCGACATGATGAACACCTACCACTAGTATTTTATTTCCTGACTACAAACAGATTTGTGACACACAGTAATATTAGAAGCTCCCATGATTCCCTGTTGGATTATATAAACTTTGTTGAAGATTCACATTGTACGGTGTTCTTTGTGTGCGCAGGTAGATTGACAGGCAGCAGGTATCTTGGCGGCATTGTCGTACAAACAAGCTGTAACACAAAACGTGAGCTGATCTCTCCTCCCTGCTTTTGGCACCGTGATTTCACCAAAGGCCATGTGACGTCCCACTTAGTCATCCTGGATAATACAAGAGAACCAGTTAGATTTACGATATTAATACCCCATGGAGTCCTATTGTACTGATATTTGATAGTAAAGCTGCATTGGGTGGCCCATATTATCCAGTCTTGATTAAAAAAAGTGTTCAGTGACAGTGTAATATATCAAAATTCAACTAGATTTAAAACCCAGTTAATGACAGCAACATATTAGGAGTCAAAAAGTTTAATTCCTTTGTTTTCTTTAATAGGAAGAGTAAACATTGAAAAGATGACACAAGGTAAATTATGGTTATGTTTCTAGATTTAATCAGGTATGCTGAACAATTTTCAGATTGTTAAGACTCCAAGGGGCACAGACAGGAGACAATGAACATGTTGGGTGAAAAAAAAAACAACCTTCAAGACAGACTTGTTTTGTCATTTGTAGCTGATTCATAACTGTTTCTAAATGATCTGTACAAAAAAAGGAGAGCCGATTGATTTTCATTGATTAAAAAACTATATTTGACATTTTTGAGAGCACTGGTTTATATCTGGACTTTAATGATTATAGGTTTTAAACATTTAGATTTATTCACTCCAAGCATGGCATAGGGACAATATTAAATAATTTGTGCTTAACAAATAACTTTTTATTTGAAGCTTCAAGGACTTGAGAATTTACCCTTTGTAACTAGACTTTCCTTTATATTGATAATCCTCAATTCATATACGTTTTTCTTTTCTTCACCAAAATTGCAGAAAGTATGGTAATGTTAATTTTGTCAACTTCAAATGAAAGCAGCAAGATTTTATATGCTGAAAAATGTGCAAATTTTTACGCTTCTTTTTTTTAATCCAACATTACGGGGATGGTTTTCATAAATATTGCAGTGACAATGGCTGAAGTTGACAAATGTCTTTGCAATTGGGGGGAGGTACTTGAAAAGCACAGATGGAGATCTGTGCTCATCAAGTACTTTTGTAGTTTGTTTTGCTGTTATCAAGATAACTCAGAAGGTTACGAACAGATTTTCAGAAAATCTTGATGCTTGCACAAGGTACTAGTTATTACATTTTGGTGATGATTAGGGGGTGATTTTCTACTTCCTTATGCATTTATCTGAAATAGGAAAAAAAAACCTCCCTTATTCTATGATTTACATTGTAGGGAGATAAACAGATGTGTCCTTTGATAAAGAAATTTAAGGATGAGAGATAGTGTCAAACTATCAGGGCTGGCACAATTTCATTTCAATCGTGGATAACAGACTTTAGTTGTCACTGATGGATACAAAAAGGCACCATACATACAGTTCTAGATTTATTGATAAACTACTTTGACATGGATATTTAGTTCAGTAGTTATGTAAGTTCTAAGTTAGTAACCATCTCAAATCATTTCCATGGAAGTGGTGATAATGTCGAGTTTATCAGGTATGGCTTTTTTCCAGTTAGAAGGGTCATTTTATCACCACTTCATTGGCTTGGACCAAGAACTGCGTCTATAACGTAACCTAAATAACAAAAATAAACACATCTTAAAGAAGTTACAAATAGTAACAAATATTGCAATAAAACTTACAGCATTATTGTCATTAAAGTTATGAAATTATAAATACAGATAAAGTAGTAAAACCCTCTTTGACTCACCCACTCATCCTCATCGACACCCTCGAAGGCCTCCTGTGGCAGGGGTTCGTCCAGGTTCCCCAGCTTGGCCACCATGGCACTGAGCAGCTGGGTCAGACACACACACAAACACACGATAAAGGTCAGAAAATAGTAGCCGTGCCAGTTTCAGTTACACACCACGACACGCACAGTTTTAATCTGCTCCTCACCTCCTCTTTCTTCTGTTCGTCAGTTTTCTCTTCGAGGTAATAAGACGACGGCATATACTTCCTCACTGGAGCCTCCTTGGGAGCTTCACTCACTAAAACAGTAATAAGCAGAAGCAAACACAAAGAACCAAACAAGGACAGGAGGTTATGAGGAGACTTTACAATGACTCTGCAGGATTTAAACATTTAAGACTTTGTAGGACTTTTATCAAATCTGTATGAAACCAGTTTAGGATTTTTTCCACATATGGATATTGGTGATTCTTGATATAAATACCAAACAATATTAGGTCATTGTGGATGTTTACTGGTGGCTTTTTACATTGGTTTCCTGTTTTTTTCTGACATCTTATTAAACTGTTTCCTTATACTACGAGGATCAAACATGTGGCCCACCAGACAAATCCGGCCTGCCAGAGGGTCCAATCAAGACTACGGGATGAATTCATCAAATACAAAATTTACATTGAAGTCATTTGAGTTAAGCGGCCATATTTGATCCCAGGTGGTCTGGACTGCGAAAATAATAGCATAATAAATAAATAATAAAAAAAGAATACCCCAGTTTTTCTCTTTGGTGTAACGTAAGAATACAAAATGTAAGTAAAATGTACATATCTACAACTATCTCTCACAAAAAATGTAAATAATCTGAACAAATATGAACAACATGATATTTCTAAAGTTAAATAGGTACAATTTTAACAATATCATGCCTTTTATTCGGTGTTCTGTAAGTTGTAATCTGTAAATTCCATACACACATGTAAATAATAAGCTGAGACACTCATTGTTTGCATTTATTTTCTTAAGACATTTCAGGTTGTGGTTGTTTATGTCATACACCTTTATTTAAAGGACAGTGTATAGATGTAAACATTTTCATTATGTAATCTTACCTTTTTCACTGTTATTATTTTACTCTTCAGACACATTTAAGATTATATTGGGGTGTATGTGGCCCCTAAACTAAAATGAATTTGACATCCCTGCTTTTTCAAAATCACATTTAACACAGCCATGACATTCAGAACACTGGATTTTTTTTGGCTTATTTAAGTATCTGTAGAAACCTTTGCACAAAATGTATCTTACTGCATTCATACACATTCATGCCTCCTGGTTTGTGTCTTCACCTGGTGTCATGTCCTTCGGCTTTAGGCTGATCTTCTTATGCTGGCTGTCGGAGCCAGAGAGCCAGGCAGAGGCAGTGAGCGCTGGTTCCCACCACACTGTAGTGTCCGGGTACACATCATCCTGGAAAAACTCTTTCTGAAGGCCGAAGTGGACACACAGAAATACACACATTGAAATCAAAACCACTTAATTAATGAAGAAAAACTGTTTCCACTATGCACTTTTATGTTACTTATGCACCTGTTTCCACAGAAAATGTTCATTTTTACTTTAAAAGTTACAGTTTATTGTTGCACCTTACTGTGCAACTGTTCAGATTTTTACCAGTTCTGTGTTTATACTATACTATGCTAATTTATTAAGTATAGTACATTTACTCTTGAATTCTATTTTTTCTTCTTGTATTCTATTTTTTGTTTTTGTTGCGCTGCTGCTGTTGTATTACAATTTACAGGTTTGGGATCACTAAATTAACAACAGTGGTGTTTGTCTGACGCAGCCACAGGTTCATTTTTGGGTTAAAATTATGTCTCATGGTCCCTGAAGTTTTCTCTCACAAACCTGATGAACCTGATCAATCGTAGTGAAATCTGTGAAACATTACAGACATGAGAGGACACTTACTGCATCAGGTAGATAAACTAACTTGTTCCAGCTGAAACATTATTAACCACTGAAGTATTTACTGTACCCATGGAAGGATCTGAACTATTAGCTTAGTTAAATTGAGTGTAGGTCTGCTGTAATCAAAAGCAAAGGTGATGCAGTGAAATATGCATGTGTGACTTTTTTTTGACCAGGCAGTGTGTGTGTGTGTGTGTGTGTGTGTGTATGTGTATGTATGTATCTGTAGTATAGAGTTCATCCAGTAGGTGGTGCAGTTGGCTCACCTTGACCCGGGGGACTTTGAAAGCCACTGGCTCTACAGTCGTCTTGGTGAGCATCAATCCTACAGCTACTTCCACCTCACGCACATTGCACTCTGTCTTAGGGAGGAATGCCAATCCCTGAACAGAAGATAACACAGAAAACCATCAGAACAGTTAGGGTTTGATATTTTATTAAGCTTTAAAAATATGAAACAGTCATGTAAGAAAAAGTCCTAAAATACCTTATGTGGCTCTGGAGTGTTAAAACTGCTACACTCCATAAAGTATGGAGTTTCAGGGAGTATCTCGTAAATGTGCACTCGAGTGTCGCCCTGGTAAACAAAAGGAAGCTGCGAGTTACACCCGATTCTTATTTGCTCTCAGTTTTATCTGGTAGCTTTTTCTTCCTCGAGATTTCCTTTCCATGTCAGTTTGTTTTGTCCATTTACTTACTTTTCCAGTGAGGATGACCACGCTGGTGTCAGGGTCATAATAAGGGATGAGTGTGGAGGGGGAGACATCTATTTCAGCACTGGCTACGACTCCAGAGGACAGAGAGTCAGCGGAATACAAGTAGAGCCCTCGTTCACTGCGACTGAAAAAAGGAGGACAAGAAGGAAAATAGTGAATCTGTCTCTGGAGGATAATACGCCTGTTAGACACCACTTTAACAATCACCATAAAAATGTCACAGCCGTGTTCTGTACCTGTCAAATCCTGACACGAGCAGGTACTTCCCCTCACACACCCACACCAGACGAGCTCCCCTGTGGCCCTCAGGACCTGGGCCTTCCTGAAAAAGGAAACAAGACAAGGAGAACAAACGTCATAGACAGTGTGTGTATAGTGCATGCATAGACAGTGACACACACACACACGCAGTGGTCAAACATATTCTGACTGAACTACATAGAAAAAGAGCATTGGACAGATTACAGACACTTCCATGGGATATGATAAAACGTCTGAGTCGTTCTGCATATTTTAAACAGTCTTCCTACAGCTCAGAGCAAGTTAAATTCAAGACTTTTTAGTTTGAAATTAAATTTAAGACCAAGCCAAAAATGAACCAAAATTGAAAAGAAAAAAAAACACATGTTTAAGACTCTTGAAAATTTGATTTAAGACATTTTAATGCCAATTTTAGAACAATAAAAAGACTTTTCAAGGATCTGCAGGAACCCTGTTTAAAATAGGAGAAAAAATACGTGCATGTTCATATATATATATATATATATATATATATATATATATATATATATATAAAAACAAATACATACATTGCCCATCCAAAAAAATTCACACATGCAGTAAGACACTTTATGGACACTCTTTATAGTTTTTTTTCCACATTATAATAGAGATCTTTACTGTAGCATTAAGGTTTTATGGCTTTAACAATAATTAAACGGAGAGTGATGATTAGATTAGAGACTTGTAACTGATCATAAACCATACTCCCTGGAGTGGTGAACATACCTGTACAGGTGTAGTTGACTTGCGGGGATCATAGATGCGAACTTTCCCATCTTTGCAAACGGTGGCCAGAAGCTTCCCATCTGGGCTCCATGCCATGCAAAACACCTGAATGAATGTAAAACAGAAAAGAGCAAAAAATAATAGAATGATAATCAAAAAGATATCTAAATGTCATAGTTGAACACTCGGATTCTTCATTCAACATCCTTTCCTTAATCTCTTTCATTTCATAAAATCCATGTTTTTAGCTTAAGTCTTGGCCACATACCTGGTCTTCATGTCCAGTGAGACGTTTGACCTCTTCTCCGCTCTCCAGACTCCACAGTCTGACAGTTAGGTCATAGGATGAAGACACCAGGAGTCCAGTGGCCAGAGGATGAAACTTCATGGAATAGATCTTCTCTGTGTGTCCTGTGAGGGATGACATTGAGTTTCATGTGTTCAGATATTTTACTTTAGTTATTCAATCTATACTATAACAACACATCATATTATTTAGATCATCATATGCTTGTAGTGTCAGTGTCCTGTAGAATCATGTATGAAAATGTATAAATAGTGACACAGGAAAACGTGTTTCCAGATTTGTCACAACACATTTTCTGATTAATCAAAAAATATAAAATAAAAAAACATTTCAAATGTTAATTTTGAAGAAGTACAGTATTTTTGTTAGTCCATTAAGGAACACTTTCAAACTATCAATTTACTTATTGGCCTCTGGATAGTAGTGGAGTGAAAATATAAAGTAGTATAAAATACGTGACCACTGAGTTTAACATTTTGTGACCTGCCAAGCATTTCCTTTTGCATATCGATCCTGACACTCTCGGGTAGCTAAACACTTTCAGTATTGAGTCGTTTTATCTTGATAAGTTCTACCTTGTAAGATGAGCTCTGGCTCCGTCAGGGTCTCTTTGAGCCCACCCTCTGGTACCTGCCACATCCGGATCTTAGCATCATCACCGGCTGAAGTGGAAAAAAGGGAAAAAAACTTGTGTGTTATGTTACACCATGCATTAAGAAGAGTATACAGTTGCACGCGCACACACACACACACACAAATGTTACATTAACTCACCAACAGCGAGACAGTGTTTGTTGAAGGGATCCCAACAGAGATCAACCACATTTACTGAATTCTGGATGGTTGGCAGAGCTGTGTCTGGTTGTCTACCAGGATGAGACCGCTGGTGAGGCAAGAGAAATAAATTTACATTTACACAAATATCAGAATTGTTTCTAGTCTATCTCACACTTCTTCTGTACCTCAAACACAGCAATCTGGCCTCCAGAGATGGATAGCGGCACTGCCACATGTTTGCTGTTAACACAGAAGCCGTCGCACTCGCCCGGCGTGGTCAGGTTGATGCACCTGACATTGGTAATGTGTGTGTCCCGGTGCATCACTGCACCCTGAATGTGACGGAACTTGGAAGTAGTTCCTGCATAAAGAATAATTTTACATGAGGACAATGCAGATGGAGAATCATGAATGTTACAGAATTTGTGGTCAGAAGTGTATGTGTGTACCCAGTAGGTTGTGGATGGCTTTGGCGCTCTGGCTGGGACTGGGGCTGGGGAGGAAGCCTGAGGAGAGCCCGGAGGTGGAGGAGGGAGAGCGTGACGGTGCAGCGGTGCTACTGGGTGTGCTCAGAGGACTACTAGAGGTAGAACAGCCATGTCCTGGATCCTGTACAACATTATGTTGGCTAATTATGTCTTTACACACTAACTTACACAGATAACTGTATTTTACTGAGATTTCACTAGGATCACACTTACATAATAACAGAATTTGAACTGCCACACAACATTCAGAAAAAAAGAAAAGAATATTGGAGTACATAAAGCAGTTGTTGCATGGAGGATATAAAGCAGTGTAGTATCATGAGAAGTTAATGACAGAGGCTCTATTACTTATGGTGCTAATAAACAATTGAAGAAGCAGGGCATTGGGTTGTGATTATATATAAAAAATAGCTGTGTATTTTTTTCATGGAAGAAAAATAAATAAGTTGGTCATTTTATCAACCTACATAAACACTGCTGTACATGGTTTAACGAAAGAACATACATCAGAAACGGATCAAATTGCATCTCCATCACCCATTAAGTGGAATAATTATTTTTTTTAAACGAGGTAAAACCTCATGTGAGTGCAAACACATTTCTGTGAAATTGAGAAAGTTGTTTTGTTGTTTCCCTTAATGCCTCTGAGAAACAAACAGTCTAATTTCCTTCCATTATATTTTTTCTGGAGATTTCTCACCTCCTTACTCCCCCTGCTGCTCAGCTCCTTCTTTCCTGCTGTCTGATTTGCTGGTGTACCCTTCGGTTTGGGCTGTTTATCTGGGTGCAGGCTAACTTTCTCCACCTGAGGACAAAAACAGAAGAAATGAATGACACATATATTTAGCATACAGGCTGGATGAACTAGTTGCATTAACAGGCAGCTCTTACCTGTTTGTTTCCTCCCTTCCACCACTCCTCAGCAGACATGGCTGGAGTTGTGCCCACTGTATCTGGGTACAGGTCTGCATGAAACTCAAATCCTGAATTCTGGTGAACACACAAGTATCAATATGCATGCAGCAAGACAATGTAAACACCCAGCGACAAACATCGAGTTAATTTTTTTTTGTATCTACACACTTTGCGAGGAACTTGATAGCTGATTGGCACGATGCAGCTGTCTGTCAGCTGAAGCACACGCATGACTTCACAGGACATGACATCCAATGCCAGCTTGGGTACTATGGCAACACCTCTTGTTGATATATCTGTCAGACAGTGGCTCACTACAGAGAAAAAAAAGACAGAGGATCATATACCAGAGGAGTACGGTCATGACACGAGCTGTCAGGTAACAGATGAGCTGACATTACCTTGAGAGAGGGAAGGCTCAGAGGCAGAAACTTCAAAGCAGTCGACTACAGTGTCTCCCTGTGCAGAAGAAAACATTACATCAGAAATCCACCCTGCAATGCATCATTTAAATATATGACACAGCCAAAACTCATCATCTATCCCACAAAGACATCGTATTTCATACATCTGAAGCAACTACATGAAGGTTTTACTGTGTGAATATATAAGTGGAATACAGGCTTTGTGTTTAAAGGTGTCATTCTGCTGAAAACCACTTTTCTACACTCCTTTTGGAATCGGATGGGTTAGTTAGCAACACATGCTGCCTTTGAAAGTAGTTTGTCACCTCCCCTGGCTGCATACCTCATTCACAGAACACAACAACAGGAAGGAGGGACCCAGAAAAAGCCGGTCTATCTGAAGTCAGATGGACTTTAGCATCACCCACGTGGGGTCAAACCCGCCCCCCATTGCAGCGAATCTGAAGTAGCATTAGCATCTACAAGAGAAGACGGCACCGCAGTAGCTGCTGCACAAACTGGAAAAATGGCGGAACAAACGGGGTTTGTGTGCTGTCTGTGGAAATAAAGCCTTGATTTCCCCTGCACGTTTTCAAAAATAACAGACTTACGAAGCCTAGCTATATTGCTCACGCGTTACCCTTCGGCGTCGGGGTGCTGTTCGGCCCGTGGGGAAATAGTTTTCGATAGTAACGCGTGTGCAATATATTATCTTACGTATTCTATTAGTTATTACTGCTACTACTCTAACAGTGAATAACATAGCCGGTACAACGTAGTGAATATTTACTTTAAAAGTGGCCGAACTACCTGCGGAGTGATATGGTACAGTGGATCTGAAGTGACAAAACCCGTTGCCATTGGCAGCGGGCGTTAACTGGGCAGCGGAAGGCTTGGAACGTCAATTCAAAGTGAACGGGAGCTGCAGCATCATCTACAGGGCCGTAGCATAACTCTGGTAAACACACACAGAGCGAGAGAGGAGGGGGAGTGTTCCTCCACGCAGTGTAAGCCAATCAGAGACGCTTCGTCACCGCGTCATGGACATGTATGAGGAAGTACCGGTAAACCGTTGTTCGACCTCAAGTCATTTTTGTACCCCCAAAAAACAGTTGGAAACAAAGCAATCCGGACTTATTTTCAATAGAACGAACACACAATGTATTAAATAACAATGGAGAACATAACAATATTAATAAAATAACCATGGAATGACTCCTTTAAAAACCATCTCACTCAGCCAAAATACACATCAGAATATTGTGAATATTTATCTTACCGCTCCGGCCAGAACGAGCAGACCAGTGTCGTCATCAAACAGAGGCATCAGTGTCCTGCAAGATGAGAGAGAAAAGAAAAGGAGAGGGGAAAGTAAATATTCAAGTTAGACTTCAAAACAGCAAACTGATGTGGTTAATTTGGGATTACATAATCATATCCAGTGTCACACTGAAACAGGCTTGCAGTTCTAAGAAGCGGCCACTAGATGGGGCAAGTTGAGTAATATTGAGGAAAATATGGAAAGGACATACAAGATTTTTTTTCACATGTTTTTCATGCACGTTAGGCATGCATAAGAAGAAACTCTGTCTGACAACTTAGATTAGACAAATGCTACACTATTATAGAGACAGAATAAATAAATAAAAAAAATGAAATTGAACAGTTGAATACAAAGAGTGACGATAGATGTTTTGACCAGAAATGGACTGAAAGTGGCTGAAAACTGAGTTACAACTAACAATTACCAATGAATCAGTTGTTTCATGGCTTGTGAAATACTGAAGATGATTCAGTAAAGTTCATTTGCTATTGGACAAATAAAATGAATAGTGTAGTGTGATGACACAGAGGAATCACGGGAGTCTTTGCTTTCACAAACACTAGCAATGAAAGTGATCTGATGTAACTAAGACAGAAATGATGCTCACAGACAAGATAATATATTAAACTTTAATTCACATTATGGTGAGTAACGATTATTCAAATGATATAATTTCCTTGAGGAAAAGAACTTAGTGATTATACAATAAGAGTGATAGGGGAGAAAATAAAACCAATTGTTAAAATAAATTACAAAAATGAACATTGAATGAACATTGGTGAAAACATTTAATATAGTGTCTATGTTAGCAAAAGGTATCATTTATTTTATTTTTATATTCTCCTGAGATCCAGCAATGCATTTTGGTCCTCTGTAGGGGACAAAAGTGTCACAACTTAAAAAAAAAAAAAAAAAGCAGTTTCCTGCAAAGGATAGTCCATAAAAAAGTGGTGCCAGGCACAACAAACCCCACTCCTGCCTGCCCTCATTGTGAAAATAAATTTTTGGTGACTTTGACCATTGACTTATACATTCACCAAAATTTAATGGAATGTATTTTGGACCACCTTATACCTTTTTTATGCATAAAATTGCTGACAAACAAACAGAAAGACAGACAAATGCGCGCGCGCGCGCACACACACACACACACACACACACACACACACATACCGTACTCATTTCCATGTCTCATTAGGGCCAAGTTTGTAATCAAGTAGAGCCAGTGGGGCGTGAGTGCAAACCCTTTTTTAAATAAAATAAAATTAAAATAAAATGAAAAATAATAAAAAATGTAATTTAAATAAAAATAAATAAATAAATACAAAGGAATGAATAAATACAAAATAATTGTAATTTTATTTTATAAAAAAATTATCAATACATAAAAACTGAAAAAAGTAAATATAAATAATATAAATGTCAGAGGTCCCTATAGTTTGACTGTGTAAACATATCAATATCCCCATAAAGATAGAAATACAAACACACACACACACAGATCCGAAAACAATACATCTTGTCTGCTCTTTTTTTTTTTTTTGGGGGGGGGGGGGGGGGGGGGTGCTCTTACCAATTAAGACAAAGAAAAGAAAGACAAGGAAAAAAACAAAACTTTTATTTTTTATTTTTGTTTATGTCAGGAAGATAAGACGTCCAGATATGGCAGGATACCTTACACGTCATTGCTTTAAGTGACTAATGATTGCAACTCTACTGCGGAATTTCCAAACCAGGCACCACGAAGGCTACAGTCACCTGATTTCTATGATTTAAGTAAGAAGATTGATGAATGAAGGGAGGGTAAAGTACAACTGGATGTAGCAACTAAACCAACAGGAAATCTTGGCTTAGCTGTAAACGGTCAAACCTTCATAATAACTCCATCCAGTCAGACCTCTGCCCTTTTCCCTCTCTTCATCAATGACAGCAGTGGTCATGGTGCTGTATTATTTTCCAGGCTAGTTTTGAGACATGGAAAGAGTGCAGAGTGCTGGCTGATCACAGGCCAGACCACTTCACATCATAGGCCACAGATAGGCTGATTGAAGTGGAGAGGCAGCTCCACTGACTGGCTTATGATGAGGACCTTGTGTAATGCTACTGTACTATTCTAGAGAAACGCCACTCCGCTGCCTGTGCGTGAAGTGACAAAGACAGACTGGTGATGTCATGCTCTGACTATGACAATATAATGACAGACTTCATTTGGGTGTCTTAAGAGGCTGCACACGGTGACACGCAATGCTTTTACAATTGTGTAGAAGTGGGACGGAAAGAGGAAAGTAACTGTACTGCTGGGAGTGTACATGTACGAGTATAAAAAAAAATAAAGAGAGATTTTCACGTTAAGTCAGCCATTAAAAACTAGCGACCATGAAAATGTGGTTGATATGGCTCACATCCTCTTATTCCATCTACATGTCTTTTCCAAACTGTCATGAGGGGGATCTTTATATCATTTTCACTCGAGTCTTTTTTTTTTTGGAAGGAACTTTTTGCTCTTGGCAATAACAGCGGTTCGAGAAACAACTGAATGCCACTCATGACTGTGAACTGTGAAATTTTTTGGTAGACTAGCCTGCCAAATGTAAATTGTCTAGAAAAATGAAATAATACTTTGTATGTTGTGGGTTAGGGAAAATAGAAGTTTGCATTTCATAAGAAGGTTTTAAAGTTAATCAAAAAGCCACTTTTTTTTAGAAAAACAGCAGTATTTATACAGCACCTTTCATACAAAAACTGTAGGCCAATTAAAATACAATTTTAAGACAAGGGTGAAATAAGAAATACATTAAAATTTGATCGCACAAAATTAGAATATTACAAAAGTACAGAAAAAAAAATTATTATACATACATTATAAAATTTCAATAAAATAAATAAGAAATACATTAAGATTTGAATGTTTGAATTTGAAAATGTGGAGTTGTGAATATGTATACGTTATTGTGATAGTATTTTACTGATCTGACCCATTTTGATTTGTATGTGGAATTTTTGTATTTCATAAATTCATCTCAGGGGCCGGACTGGATCATTTCGGGGCCAGATTTGACCCCCGAACCACATGTTTGACACCCCTGATATAAATAGCATAATTCCCTTCCATCATTGCTCATCATTTTTCATGCTCATCACCTGTTGTATATGTACAAACTTAACCTTTATACATGTCTTTATCCCTCAGTCGGGCTGGCAGAGGCTTGTGAAGTCAGTGAGGGGTAGCCACGCTTCATTAGGGTGACTTTGTGTTCCCATGTCCGAGTCAGTCTACAGGGAGTCCCTAAACACCTCCATTCCCACAGTCCTCATCCTCAATCCTTTCCTTCACTATTCCTATTCAATCACCACCTTACCCCCTTGTATGTTTCTGTTATTTCCAATCCCAATTATTTATCCAAATATCTTTAACTTTCCAAACCACCTTATCTGTAGTTTTCTCACAGTAAATGCACAACAAGTCAAACAACCACATAATAAGACTAGACCTTTATCACTGATAATGGCCTCTGTTTACTATTGTGTTCACGCTCCACCTCAGCACCGGTCCATTTTCCCACACAGCGAAACACATATACTCAATGAATGTGCATATTTACGCACACGCATGTACAAACACACCAACATACATGTGCTAATAATAGAGTTTAATGATGTGTGTGCATGTGCAGCAATAACAGCGTGCAGTTAAAGAGTCCTGCAGGGTTTAGTGTGGGAGAGAGCTTGTTATGTAGATCTCCATCACATGGGCTGATTATGAATGAAAAGACAAACTAGTGCAGACTTCATTCATGTGTTTACAGAAAGGCGGTAAACACAAGAGAGTATGCGTATGTGTGTGTGTGTGTGTGTGTGTTTTAAGTCCAACCTACCACACTAATCCACACATAAGCTTTATTCATTTCAGTGTTTGGTATGTGACTGGAACAGGTTTAACGACTCACATGTGAATTAGTCATTACATAAATCAAAAATGACCATGTAATTTAGATATGTTCTGACTTCGACGTCATAAAACAAACTAGAAGAAGCCCAGTTTCATTCTACTACCATCTCGACACCTTTCCAAGTCCTCCAGCGGTCTACAATGATCCCCCCTGGCTTCAGTCTGTCACTGGCAATCCACTTCTATCAAAGTTTACACAAAACAGAAAGCAGAGAACACGCCTCCTGCCTGTCTGCCATCAGCTTACACCGATCTCTCACACAGACCCATATGCACATCATAAAATGACCTTCTGCCCATGACAGCTGCCTTCAGCACCAGCAGATATGATGGGTATATTGCTCTACTATGCTCTGTGTGTGTGTGAGCCTGGGTATATTATGATTATGAGAACGTGTTGTCCTTTGATAATGCAGGAGATACTGGAATAACTGCCCAGTGGACGACCAGATGAATGGATATGTGGATGACAGACACATACTGCAGTGGTGTATTTGGAAACAAAGTTGTGTGTGTGTGATGGGGTGCCAAAGCTAAGTTATTTTAAGTGTTCAGTTGATAATTAAATGATGAATGAACCCACTTACTAAGACAACAATGTTTCAGTTTCAGTGGTCTATACCTGCGGACGTGCACACAAGTATCACAAAATATGAAAAAGTATGAAAAATGTACACATACAGACACGCCCAGATACTTTACACTTATCTGAGGACCTATAGGCATGTGGAGATAGCATCACACACACACACACACACACACACGCATTCTTGTTTACATGTCTGAGGGGGACCAAGTTTGTAACCAAGTAGAGCCATTGGGTATCAAGTGGAAACATCTTTTTTTTTTTTTTTTTAATAATAAAAAAAAAATAAAAAAAAATAAAATAATGGTAATACATTACAAAACTAAATTACATTTAAGAAATAAAGAACAATTAATTATTCAATAAAAGATTTTTTCAGCAATAAAATAAATAATGATAATATATTTTACTAGTGGGGACCTACATTTATATTTAACCGTCGTGGGGACCTGAATTTTGGTCCCCATGGCATGACTGTGTAAACATATCAATGTCCCCATACATATACACACACGCTCATTTTCATGTCTCATGAGGACCAAGTTTGTAATCAAGTAGCCATTGGGTAGAGGGTGTAAACATCTTTTATATAAAAAAAAAAGAAAAAGCAATAATTAGAAAAATTAAATTAAATTAAATAAAAAAAGAATGAATAAATAAAATAATAATAAAAAATAATTAAATAAAACAATGATATTTTACAAAATAATAAACAAACCATTAAAGAATGAATAAAAAAATAAACAATAAGAAAAAAAATACATACAAATGAATCCTTTTTTTTTTTTTTTTTTTTTTAAAGTAAACACATCTTCAAACCTTTGAAAAATACATGTCTTGATTTGAGGAAAAGGAAGTGCCACATAATTTATATTTTACTCGTGGGGACCTTTATTTATATTTAACACTCATGGGGACCTGAATTTTGGTCCCCATAATGCCAGAGGTCCCCATGGTGTGACTGTGCAAACATATCAATGTCTCCATAAAGATAGGCGCGTGCACACACACACACAGCAGTGAAACATATACAGTATATAGGGGGAGCTAATGAAAGCAGCTTGTAGAGGTATAAGGTTATGCTATAGCAGCAATGACCAGATCAGTATCAGTCAAAGGCTCCTTTCTGTTCCTTATGAGATCATACCCTTTGGCTACATCAGCCTTACTGCTAAAACACACAGCAGTCAGTACAATAAGCACCACTCAACAGGTAGGAGAAGGCCAGAAAGTTGAGGACAAAGACCCATGCATTTCTGAAATTGGGCCGGACAAAGAATCAGTATTATATGCTTTTTTAATGGTAGTTAAAAAAAAAAAGCATGCCCCCTCTTCATCCAGATCTCGGTGGAATACAGAGCTTCTTGGTGTTTCTGAGGAAGCGGAATCTCATAATATGCATGGCATGGTTGAAAAAAAAAAAAAAAGTAATCACCTGGATTTAACTAAGGAAACACTTCAGGAGCCGGATTCACAAAGCTTTCTTAAGAAAAAACTGGTACTGGTACTTTTCTCTTAACTTTTGTCTTAGGATGAATATATCCATATTCCCCAATAAAATTCTAAAGTTTTTTTCTTAACTTTGTTCTTATCTTTTATCTTTAGAACAATGTTAAGAACATTTGATATTCTTGAAAGCTTGGTTCTTAGTATTTTTCTTAACTTCTTAAAGGAGCCATTCCATGGCTATTTCATTAATATTGTTGTGTTCTCCATTGCTATCGAATACATTGTGTGTTGGTTCTACTTTTTTTTTTTTTTTTTTAAATGTGCAGATTTTTTTGTTTCCAGCTGTTTTTGCACAGTAGAAAAATGACTTGAGGTTGAACAACAGTTTACCGGTACTTCCTCATACATGTCCATGACGTGGGGATGAGGCGCCTCTGATTGGCTCAGAATATGCAAAAGAACACTCCCTCCTCCCCTCTCGCTCTCTGCATGTGTTTACCTTTACCAGAGTACCATCTAGCTATGTTTTGTGTCGTTGCTTGTTCTGAAAACGTGCAGGGAAGAGAGCACATGAACCAGTTTGTTTCCAGTTTGTGCCGCAGCTACTGTGGCACAGTCTTTTCTCGTAGATGCTAATGCTAATGCTAAGGCTACTTCAGATTCACTGCTACAGAGTATGGGCTTAAACCCATGTGGGTGAAGCTAAAGTCCATCTGACGTCAGATGGAGCAGCTTTTTCTGGGTCCCTCCTTCTTCTTATAGTTTTTTGTGAATGCAGCCAGTGGAGATAAGTTGGGGTGACCCATAAGATTCCAAAAGGAGGATGGAAAAGTGCTTTTCAGCGGAATGACACCTTTAATTACCTCCGCCAAGGAGGTTATGTTTTTGCCTTAGTTTGTTTGTCTGTTCGCAAGATAACTCAAAAAGTTCTGGACGGATTTAGATGAAATTTACAAGGTAGGTTGGGAGTGTCACAAGGAACAAATGCGCTCTCAGAGTGCTTTTCTAGTTGTCTTATTCTGTTTTCTTCCTGGAGGTGACTTGAATCTGGTCTTGTTTTACTAGGTTTTGGCCCACAGGTCATATGTTTGACACCTGTGCATTAGATCATAAAATATTCTGGCTAGAAAGTGATTTTTTTTTTCGTAGGTGACAAAACTAGACAGGCCTTATTCAGTGGCTCATACTATTTTTCCCCTCAGTTGTCCACCCACTGCTCCTCTATATCAGTCATTTGGTTATGTCATTCCAAACAGTGGGAGTGAGTGAGCGGGTGGTGCGGCTCTATCTCTGAAGGTGAAGGGTCTGCTGAACTGTGAACTCAATCAGTCCACTTTATCAGGCCGCCTGCCTCCACTAACTGTGGGCCTGTAGCTTGTCCAGCAGCTGTCTAAGCCGGCCCCTACTGTCCTACGGCCACAGGCAACGCTGCTGAAACTAGAGCTGTGGAGGTTGTAAAAGATTGTTTGGATTATCTCATGGGGTCGCAAAGGACACTGGGGGCACGGCACAGCAAAAACAGCAAACGTGTTGTAGGGAGCCTTGAGTCGCTCATTTTCAGTGTGGCTCTAATGTTTGTAAAAAACTAAAAAAAGAAGAGGATGATAAACTAATCCTACATCAAATTCGATGACAGCCAAAGTCTTATTTGTAAACGTTCTCAAGTAACTCAATATTTTTGGGATCTGGGGTTATATATATGTTCGAAATATCACCATCATACATCAGAGACTATAGTTTTTAACTGTGGTAGTTGTTAAATCCAGGATTCTGGTGAGGCGATTTATTATAAAACTGTGGTTGACAAAAATATTCATCATAGGGTTTTTCTTGGAATCTAAAGTGGCAATGGAGAGACAAGCAGGAATGTGGATAAAACTGGCTGCTTTATTTACTCCCTGTAATTTTCAATCTATTTACTTCTTTAGGGTTTATGTGTGTGTGTTCCTATCAGAGATAAAAGAGGAAATGCCTAATACAAGATGATAAACATACAAAACAAACAGTGTCAGTTGTAACTGGAACATTTAATCAAGTCTAAGAACAGTTGGCCTTTACTTTAGACATCCAAGACTATTACTAGTTATTACTGTAGAATTGAATATAGCAGGGAAGTCTTTTCAAGCTGGTCCTGAAACTCTGGCGACTGCTCTGTGTCTTACCTAATACACGGATTCACATTAACATAGCACATTGGTTACAGCAATAAAATCATTTCATATGAGCAGCATGATATCCATTTACTCTTTCTTCCTGTCTTTATTGTTTGCTCGGATAGAACACACATGCTGGTTCAGTGTTATTACTCTTATATAAGGGAGTTAGACACAGCTAATGGTTTTAAGCACACTTACACTGCAGGTCCATGGGTGTGCACATTGCACCAACAATGGAAGGGCTGGTCTGGAATAATCCACTGATGATTAAATGGGATTCATAACAAAGCAACACAGGTTCTTGAAATTGTCTCTAGTGTGGTAAATCCTGGTTTGGTTTCTAGTGTCCTGTAAGTATGTGAAATAATGACATCAGAAGATATTAGCGTCTGTGACCTTTACAGCAAAATCCTATAAAATGTGTGGCCAAACAATCAAATAAAACAATATATCACAACTCATGAACTCTGTCACTTTTGTAAACTCATAAGCCTACAGAGTAATCAGACCTCTGTACTGTTGAGGTTTCAATGTGTATAAATGTTTACAGCAGCAAAATCAGAAACCCAGAGGCTGCACCGCCGAAGCTAAACTACTGTTAAATCATTTTGGGATTTTTTTTTTTTTTTTCAAAGATCTCCTGGTATTCATTTTTCAGAGGAGATAATCCTTGGCTCTTCTACAAAAAAATGTCCATCAAGATGAGTTTAAGGATGCTCAGCAGGCGTTTAAATCCGACTGCATAATCACCCTGCTGAGTGCTCTAATATATGCTAAAGGGCAACTTGCTTTAGCAATGCGTTTGAGTGTGTGTGTTTAATACGTGCACCGGGTCTGCCTGCCTAGCTACCTTCAGTAGCCAGTTCATTAGAAGGGAATTAGAGTTGACGCGCTGCGTTCCTGAGAGGGGAAGAAAAGCCAGGATTGTTGGTTGAGGGGCCAGCTGTGGCCTCGTCTGAGCCCCAGTGATGAGCCTTTCAGATGGGCTGCCAAGCTGCTGCTCTCCCCTCTCTCCTCGCTTCACCAGGCCTCGTCCTTTGGCTGCCGCAGAAATGCACACACATTTACACATAGAGCCACACATGCACACGCAAAAACGCATACTCAAGATTTAATTAAACTGAGTCCCGTGTCAACAGGTCTGCAACGACCCCCCTGACATCTCCCCACACACTACCAATTCCACATACAACCACACGTAAAGTTGCCAAAGGGGAAAAAAAAATGCAACAGCTACAGCAGTTATTTCCCTTCTGCGCTCAAGAAACTGAATAACGCTTCATTACCATTCCAAGTTGTCATCAGTAAAACTCCATCTTCACACTGAAACAAGCAGCTTCAGTCAGCATCTCGAAATCCTTCTCTGCAGAGGAGCCCACACTAAGATAGTCCATGCTGCCTCAACCACATATCAGATCTTCACAAAATACCAAGTATGCATAGAAAAACAACCCCATACTTACCCCTAATAATCACTTAAACACATCTCAAGACAATTTTTGCACTTACCACATGATGGACACTGCATCTGTTTTGCATAATGTTGACAAGAGAATGAAAACCTCACTCTTTATTTTTACAAGAAGAGACAGAGAAACGGCAAAAGTATGGTTTCAACTGGTTGAAAAGATGATTACACAGAACACATAGTCGTACGTGTTCCAGATGAACACGATACATTTGAAACTGTCTTTAAAATGACATATTCTCATGCTCGCACAAACAAACAGTCTCAAATGTGTGGTAAATCAGTCCAGACTGGCTGAGCTGTAAAGCAGCAAGGTCGCTGATAATAAACTAGCAGGAGACCTCAGACACTCAATATTCTGGTCTGGGAATGCTAAGGAACTAATAGAGTGGAGGTAGGGAGGGGGTACTGTAGTATGTGGGTGGGCATGAAGATGTCAAGGTATATTTATAGACTGAATAATATTAAAGTGCTTGAAAAAGTCACATCATACAGTAATTTAGTGTTCATGGCGAGTGCTGAACATTTCTTTTTTTTTTTTACTTCTGATCTAGTGTTATTTTCTGTGAGGTGTACGTCTTTGCATCTACTTATTGACGGCTGTGAGCTCTGATGAACCCGCGGAGCCCCGGAAGAGATACGTTCCACGTTAACCTCAGGGTTCAGCATCAATGGTCTGTGTAGATGACCATTAAATGACCTGTCGGCGAGGGCCTGGGAACCTTACAGCAGCCAAAATTGCCTCACAAGACGCAAAAGAAAGGAAGTGATGGTGCAGGATACAGAAAGTAAAGGGGAGAAGGTCGTGACCGCAACGACCCTCTCTGCTGTTAGGGCACCGGACAAAAGCACAGTCCCTGTCACGGTTGCTTTTAACACTAAACCTAGACAGAGGTACACATGTTTAGAAGGAAGTCAGGAAACTGAACTGTTTACCACTCTCCAATAACAGCAAAGGAAGTTATCAGGTAATATTTGGGATATGTGATCGACAAAAAGTCTAAATGTGAAATGTTTTTACAATTTCATTTATGTGCTTCATCCTTTTACATACAAGTCACGCTGCCAATGCTAATAGTAAAGGACACCAATAGCCTTTTAGAAAATAACATGAAGTCAAAGCAAGGGAAATCCCACCAATAAATCTTATCTTAAATTAAACCAATGATGACTACTGTAACTAAAACCATAAGACTAATGGAAAGAAACTATTCATTAAATGAAATATGCTATTAGATATTTGGTTATTGGAAATATGCACACATTTCAGTAACTGACCTAAAACACTCAGTATAAATCCACTTTAATTCAACAAATAAACCACTAAATAGATATTTCATGCTCTAAATCAGCCATGGGTATCATGTATTGCAGCATAATTGCCCTGAATTCCTGAGACATAACTTAAAGGTCATGATAATAGGTCCAACCTTGACTTAGATCCAAAGAATCAGTTGCTCTGCAGTATGCACTGATGCCTTATAGGGAACAAATTGAAGATGATGTCAGTCTTTGTAGGTGCACACTCTTTTTCCTACTGTGGAAAAGCCACAGTGCAAATTGTTGCTGTTCTGCCATGTACACACTGAACCAGTCAGAAAAGTCTACTTTAAAAACATAACCTAACAGCCTGGATGAGTGACTTACTGCAGAGTTAAAATCTCATCCAGCTTAACAGACTGCGGTCAATATTGAACAGATTGAACAGGTTAGAGATGCCACATGTGACCTGAACATTTACAGATTAACCTTTTTTTTTTTTGGTAAATGCTAAAAATCTTCAGCAAAAATCCTGGCAGCACTTGACCTGGTACCAAAACTCACATTACATGATCTAAAGCAGCCACAGAAAATACTTAAATGTACTGTATGACTGAGCAGGTCTTTGTGTGCATGACATTTTCCTTCATGGAAAGCCAAGACAGAATTATCATAAATGCCAGAACCATGGAACCTAGTGATTTACAGATACAAAATATTACTCTTTGATGTTTGTTTTTCTTGCAAAGCTATGTACAGTACGTATGCTTTTTTGCCCATTACTGCTGAATGAACACTACAAAAACATTCTTGAGGCATTAAACAGAGCACCTTTCATGGATGGACATTGGTACATGTTTAGACTCCGTGGTGTCCTCCAGTTTAGCTTTATCAGAGAGACACTTATCTGCCCTACCGCCTTCCACCCTGTTGGTCTCTATCTCTGCTATGATGCGACTGTGGATCTGACTCATCTCTCTGTGACACACATCTTCACAGCTGCGACTATGTGTCCATACTTGCTCTTTCTGCTCCATCTTCAACACCACTTTAACATTCTTATCCCCTCACTCAATCTTAAAAGCAAAAATTCCACTCCCGCAGGATGAAAATCTTAAATCTGGGAAAAGCAAATATCGAGAACACATAAAAAAAAAAAAAAAAAAAAAGGTATTATTTTTCTAAACTGCATGAAGCGTTTATCTTCAAAAAATCAAAAGTGAAATATGTACCAACATTAAAATCAATAATACAAAACTATATTTCACCCGTGTACCCTTGATCTCACCTTCATGTCTTTGTTCTACGTGGCCGGACAGTTCCTGCAAGCATTTATTTTATGTTCCAACACACCCCTGCTAAATCTTCTAGTTTAATGACCACCATGGGGATAAGTACAGTAAAAAAACAATAAAAACTTCAGACATGTACAGATATATCATATGAGACATGGTGAAAAGATGGGGGTGTAAAAAATAAAAAAGGTCTGAAACTGAGTGAGACGGAGAGAAGTAAGAGAGATAAGATCACTGTGACAATTGCGTAGTAAATTACAACAACTGTGTATGTCTTTATCTGACTGTATGCACGTGTTCCTATAAGAACACTTTGACCTCTATCTTGCTACATCTGGTTAAGTTACTGGACAAAAACAAAGAAAAAGATTGTTACAGAAGATGCTGTAGCCTTGACTTGAAAGCCTTGATGAGCTGCAACTGGTACAATGAGACCGACTCCCACCACTGCCTCTCCCCCATGAACACACACACACACACACACACACACACACACACACACAATAATGCATTTTGACCTTGTTTTCCATCATCCGTTTAATCTTGGTCAAGAGAGAAACCTCATTTTGTGACCACCCATATACAGAAACCAACGCTAAAGTGCAGTTTAGTATTCCAGTCATACTATTTGACCATTTCAATGGTCTAAATGTTACACAGAAAATAAATAAGCTTATGGTCAAACAGAAAGTAGAAAATGATGTATTATGCCAAAGGAGATGCAGATACAGTATGTGATTGCAGTGCTGTCTATGCAGTACCCACTGAGCCACCATCTCTCAACAATAAGCAGTGCTGACAAGACATTTACAAGCCCACATACAGCCCTAGTCCGGGCCTTTCCACCACTGCATGACGAGGCAGCTTTGAGCAATTTGTTAACACAGCAGATGCATATTCCACTAGAGAATAAATGTAAGTGGCATTCATGCTACATTGAATTAAAATCAGATGGCTTTTTGTCTTGTAAACAGTGAAGCTGCAGCACGAGATGTAAAACCAAAAACTTAAAATGACTGTCAGAACTGGGATATTTCTCAAACGGGTAACAATAAAAACATGTTTTCTCGCCCCTTCTTTTCTTTCAAACCTCCCTCCTGCAGAATGTCTCTTTGACCTCTCCTTCATGTCAAGGCTTCCGCATTCATCTTTTCATGTTCATCTTATCAGTGTAGTGTGTCACAGCTTAAAGCAAAGCTTGCTATCTGTGCACCCAGGAGCTGTGTGTTTGTTCAAATTTAACCTCCTTTATTTAACTAGGCAGGTCATTTACAGAAACCAATTACTCCAGAAATGCAAAACAAACCCCAAAAGACATTTTAGAACAGGCATCATTAAATTGTTTGGGACATTTTTATCTTTTCTTTAATCTTTGTGGATGATCTGTGCATTATATTAATGTGCATCCCCATGGGTAGTGTTCTTTTGCACATCAAGCATTGTGCCAATATATGAAGAATGCAAAAGAGCCAAAAACAGCAGAGATTTTAGATTTATTACTAATTACTGTAGCATTCAGAGGGCTACTTTGGAAAAGCAAAGCTTTCACACACATATTCCTTGGCCTTATTTGATCAAATAATAACATAAATTGCCAATATGCAAACACCAGCCTGACCTGACCTGTACTGAACAGTAATTCAAGTAATCTGCAAAGATATATGACTTCTGCACGAATTCCTCGCTTGTGTTTTCAGGCTGTAGAAAATCTACTCCCTGACACAGATATTTCGGTTAATTAAAGGAACTTTTAGATGGTTAAATACATGACTGATACATCACTGATCAGGTTGTGTCAGATGTGACTTGGATTACCCTATGATGCGTGTCCTTTGAGGTCATTTATATTTATATTTAGTCATGTGATTTGGACAAATAGCAAAGATCTACAGAAGGAAGGTGTGTGTTTTTAAATTTTGATGTTTTTTCCTTGTGAAATTACCTCTTGCAGCTTTATAACATCTATTTTATTACTATTTAGTCACCTTTATGTTTCAAGAAAACAAATAAATTATTAAACATACCTTAAAGCACTGATACTTTGGTTTCTTAAATGAAATTACCATATGCATTTTAAAACTTTTCCCTGTGGTCTATATGAACTATAAATGCTATGGTATTAATTCTTCATTAATTCAAGCCCACACGTCCATCTTCAACGCTATTTCTAAGCAATGACACCAGAAAGGTGGTTTTGAGCGCTGGCCCTTTAAATGGAGATGAGCCACTTCATGCCCCCTCCCTTACAGGTTGTTGACTGTGCTGCTCTGTCCCATTCACCCAACTGAACATTTTAGGGAACCGACTCAAAGTTTGTCAGCAGCAGTGGTTGCAATAAAAACTGAAAATATGTCCAAACAACAACAGTATACTCTGTGAATTGCTCATCCAAAGTCTGGAACTTATATGTGCAAATGTCATGACATAACTAGTTATAGACACAATAAATTAAGCCAGAATTAAAACAGGTTGTAGAAATCCATTAGGTTTTTGCCAAAATGAAAATAAAGATGGCTTTGCAGCATCTAGAGGGTTCAAATTCAAACTTTTTGAACTATTAATGTCCAAATACACAAATAAATGAACCAAAGACTAATAAAAATTGGTTTAACAAAATATCACCCCTTTAATACAGTACAATAGATTAACACCAGTAAATGCTGCTGTATTTACAAATAGGTTGAAGGTGGTGAAAAAGGTAGATTTTAGCTTATACTGATGTGAGGCAAAAATATTGCAGGAGACATGGAAGTAAAACACAAAAACACTAAGACGTTTTCTCTGTAAAAAAAAACCAGCAACAAAATGAAGAAGCCATGTTTGACAACAGTGCAAACAGGCTCATTTGGAGTCCGTTGCAAGTGCTAAACTTTGGTCAAACTAAATAAGTTAAATTTACCTTGAAATATTTGGAGGCTTGGGAGGCAATTTATTTAACATGAGGCAATTATCGGAAATAAATGATGATAAACAATTAATAAAACAAATTGCTAAAGTAGGTATGTAAATAATATTTTGATTAAAACCATTATAATTCCACTGTAGTTTGCATTCTATATATGCATTAAGATTTCCACAACCAAAAAAAAAAAAATTAAAAAACACACATACAGTGGTGATTTAAATGCATGTACAGCCTCCACGGGCATATGTCTTGACCTATTTTATCAAATTACACAAATTGCAGATATGCAAGCATTGGCTTGACCTGATCTGACCTATGCTGCATAGCTTCACTCATCCCTCTGATAGGGTTTCTACATGGTTCTAACACAGCAGTGGAGTCATAGTGAACATACTGTAGCTAAGCTGCAGTCACTTAACTTCCCGCACTAAACCACAAGCATGTTGCTGTTACTCAATACCTGAAATACCAGACAGCTGGGTGAGAATAAGACTTGGAGGTAGGAACATGGAGGGGAAGGAAATTAAGGAAGGGGGAACACAACACAAAATGCAAAAAAAAAGAAAAAGAAGAAGCATTCACACCATCTCACCTCTGCTAATGGTGATCATGGGAAAATGTCCTTACTAGTTGACCCTTGAGCTCAACTTCTTCCCCTCTGGATCTCGTCCTTTGTCCTTCAGACCTCTCTGCACTCTCTCCTCTTCTATCACTCTTATCAGAGCCTTACTGATAAACACAAATCCTGCATTCAAAGGAATAAGCAGCAGCCCTGACTGTTCTCTCCACAAAAGCAGGATATCACAGCTCACTCAGCGTCTACATGTGTCTACTTTAAAAAGATTTCAAGGAACAGGCAATGAAAAATACAACTCATACAGATACAAAGAAAAATATGTCTCCAATCATCTCAGTAACAGAGGTTAATAAATCAATTTTTCATGTTGGGCCTTTTATCCCCTTAACAACAAAATGGGTACTAATAGCTGGTCTAGTTCTGAGTCATGCATTGCCCTGTTGAACTGTTTGTCTTTGTCTTTCTCCTTAATGAGAAGTGCCAGTGAGTGCAGAGTCAACAGACTAGTAAACCTCTAACTGAACTATGCTTGGACCTCTTTAGGTCTGTGTGTGTCCACTCAGTAGTCACCACCCACAGCATGAATCACACAGGTCCTGCCATCCCTACAATGTTAATTTACTATTCTTGAGGTCTTTATTTTGAGGGCCTTTTTCCCATGTTCTTCATATTTTAGGTAAGTCATATAAAGCTCTAAGCTTTCTCTAATGATCCCAAATGCCATGAGAGGGAAATGTGAAAGAACCCAAAATCATAATAACAATAAAAATGCACAAACAAAATAATAAACAATGCGACAAACGGGAGCCATAATGTTTTTTCTTTTCTTTTTTTCTCCCCCAAATCATGACCTTGTGTGTGTGTTCCCAAAAGCAGGGTTCAATAACACAGCCCGTCTATGACAGATGAATGGTGAGAAAGGGCAAAATTATTGTTTTTTGCTGTCACCCTGAGCCATTTTCTAAAATTAAGGTCACTCTGGGACGCATATTCCTCCATGAGCTACTTTTGGCTTGAAACATATGATGAAATACATGCAGAGATAACAGAACATGGACTTGTGATTGGTTCCTCTATAAAAGACAGCTTTATGATGATCGTACTGACTAACAAAGCCAGGTGGGAAAAGTTAACATCTCAGACTTTATCTGATACATTGCATCTATTAAAACATTACATGTTTGTTCTCACACCAACAGTACCAACTTCTGCTTTGAGTTGCATCATTATTCCTGCCTTTCTTGAACACACTCCTCTGTCATGTTCAGGTTCCCATAGAAGCTCTTAATTAACCATGGATGTCCATAGCTCCTCCCTGTTGCTTCCCAGGTTACTTCTTCTCTGTGCACCACTACTCTCAAGGTTATGTTTTCAAAGGTACCAGAGGTTGAGACGCTGTGGGAACAAAGGCAGCCAGGGCCTTGTGAAGACGACCGGGTTGTGTGTCATGACAGCCCACACATAATGCCGTCAGTGCACATTTATGTGTGACGGGGGAACATATAGTTGTTGACAGAGGGGCCTGACATGCATATGCAGGGAACACGTAAACAAATACCAATACATATGCAGATATCTGAAAGACCAACAAAGCATGCACTCACCTCAGCCTCTAAAGGACTGAACATAGAGCAGAGAGAGGCTGGAAGAATAATGACCAGGGGGTGAGTTGGGGCTCCATCAGAAAATAACTAGGGATGATCATTCCCAGGCTGTTCTAATGAGAAAGAGATGTATGATTCCCAAAAAAAAGGTCCACCCTCTCCCTTTGTGTTTGTGCTTACCCATGTGTTATGTGCTGAACATTGCAAAATACGACTGTGTGCATTCTTACACCACGTGTGTAGTTAAATAATGTTAAAGAAACAGAGGCCACATAATTAAACTGAAAAATGTAGTCATTAACTACACACGTGAAGCTCACATTAAGTTGTTTGTCTACATACTGTAACTTCTAACTATGCTTTGTTGTACACAACTTTAGGTAATTCAGACATATCCTGAATGAAAGAAAAAAAACAAAACAGGTGGGTTTTCAGTTTCAGCACTGTATTTTGGATTTGATAGCTGCTGGGAGATTTTTTAAATGTACAAATACAAAACAAATGACAAGTATTTTATGTACAACCTAGTCTCCCAGACCTGCCACACACATCATTTACAACACTTCTGAGAATGATTCATTTTCGTGCCATGAAAACATTGTTCTGCTATCCCCCCCCCCCCCAAAACAAGGCATGTTTGTTGTTTCTAGTAAAAGGTACAATGTGAGGATGTGAAGTGTCATTTTGCATTGAACTGATCCCCGCTGGCTCTCACTCCTGGTCACCTCAGCTCTTTCTACAGCAGGGTAGACTTTTCTCCTCTTTTTTTTGAAAATCAAAAACCCACAGGCATGCTGTGAACAATAAAACAGGAATACCTCAAACCAAGACACGTGGTCATTTCTGGATAGATCTAAGCACATGAACGTAGAGGGTACAACCATGTAGTATGAATATAATTATGTTTTCAAGGTGCTTCATGCTGTGAGTGGACATTATCTTAGCAGAGAGACAGAGTGGGATGAAGACAACCCTCTAAACTAAAGACAGTCACAATGTATATTTGCCAATCATACATTAAAGGACAACAAACAGAGGAAAAAGTAAGCAATAGTATTACAAAAATGGATGATGTTTAATGGTATCCAACTTAATTTGCCATGCTTAGCTAAAATACTTTAGCTTTATGTCTCTGTGGTCTGGCAGATATTATAACTTCACCAGCAAAGGCTATAAATTAAAAGTGTTCCTATTGCTTTGCAGATTCTAATAAGCAATGATCTTGATAGTAATTTTATTTTTACACTATACTACTACTCCACCTCCTTTTTTTTTTCTTTTTTAGGTTTTTTTTATATATCAGGCAAAGCTGAACATAAATCAAAGTTGAGCAAGAATATGACAGTTTAACTTGAAAAAGGGAGGAATACAAGGGTAATAAAATAATGAAGGCTGGTTAATGAAAGATTTAAGCATGAGAAAATAAATAAAACTATGACAAGGAGTGTGAATTTTCATGTCCCCAAAAACAGCTTGGTGCTACTATGCTACATTTTTTCTAGCTTTTCTAGCTTGAATCTCTTAGCAGCCTGCGGTTGGCTCAGCAGTAAACCAGTGTTTTACTGGTTCCCCCAGGCAGTGTTATGGAGCACGCTGGACACCGCCTCACCATCTTTTACTGCCCAGGATGATTAGGAGCCCAAAGTGCTGTCAGCACATGCAGTAATGTTGTCCCAGCCACTCGTCTGTGATTTACACCACTGACCAGATGCATGTGCTATGAAATGTCTTCATCACTTTTGTTGACAGAACAAAAGAAAATGACTTAAAACATAGCAAATAAATGGTAACAGTTCTTTTCAATGTAAAATCTACATTAGGAACATTGCTTCTTATTGCCTGACAGATCCAGGACTCTGATAATACCTGTCATTTGTTCATTTTGATGCATCACGTATCTGTAGAAACATAAAACTAACTTTAACTGTGACAAACTGTGGTGTGTGGTCAGCAGTATAAAACTTGTACAACCCACCACAGGGAAAAAAAAAAAAAAAACACCCTTGAGGTACATACATGAGTACCTGGTACTTCTCATCCACACACACAAGCTCAATGACTGAAAAAATAACTCTCCCTCTGGAACCCTGGAAAACCTCAGCACTGTTTTGGACACATGTTTATTATGTGTATTGTTGTGTGTGTGATGACAGGATTGATGGATGGAATACTGACAGACACTGATTTGACTAGAGGCCAAAAGGGAAACACATATTTGCTGCACGTTCTACTTTTAAGATATAAAACACAGTTGCAGCCCTAACCGAGGTGCTACATCTGGGACCCTGCAGGACATGCGTGAAATCATTTCTCTATTCCTGCAATTTACTGTAATGCCTTGCAGATGGTACTGTGCATGTGTGAGTATGTAACATGGGTAATAAGTCCAACAGTAGGAGAAGAAATAGAGGAGAAAGGCGTGAGCCACATACCGCGTAGGAAACAGCTATCAAAAAGTAAACTGTACAATATACATAAGCACAACACAGCACGTGGAACCAAACTTCTCCTTTGTCCAGAGGATCCTGAGGGGAATAGATTTAAAAGACAATGTGTGATGGCCTTAATACCAGAGAGAGGTCTGCTCAATTTCTATTCCTATTGGAGCGTCGTCGTGTCCACTGCAAGTGAAGGTGACATCACCACTATGGGAAATGTGGCCTGGTTTCAATTATTTTCACAAGTTATTGTCAACGTGGAGAAAACAGAAGCAGTGTAAGAATGTGAAGGGGTGTCAGAGTCTGGGTAAATTATGAAACATATGGCTTGAAGTACACATCTAAGGTAACTGCTCCTGAGAGATATCCCCCACTGTACCTTGTAGGGAAGCTGCTGTCGCTGACATTGAAATAGGCTGCCAGCTGCCGACGGGTAGTTTGTCACTGGTGATAGGAAGTATTCAATAGCTTTCTCAGCTTGGGGATGACTGCGTGAATGAAGCCACCATATGTGCTAATGTACAACTGCACATACACTGACTGCCAAGGCGAGCAACAGTCCCGGCATGACAATAGACAGTGTGTTCTTCCATTAATGAATAGGAACTGTTTTGCATTTATATTTCAACCACACAATTTTGGATCATGTGGCCCATTTTTTGGTCATGTGATCCTATGTGTGAGCAGTTATTTTGAATTAATGTGGTTTGAGGCTCCATTTCAACTGTCAAATGCCCTTAAGCGGGATGCTGAAGACTAGTCACGTGTTGAAGGAGTGAGTATTTTAGAAAACAAAGAACCCCAACAATTAAGTAGTAGTTCCAATGAAGTGCCACCGAACTGCATGGTACAGTACAAAATGACACCAGCAGTCGTGTCTTTCGCTTAAAACAGGTCCTGCAAGTAGGCATTAAGACAGAGTGAACTGTAAAGAGGCTGGAATTTTCTCTTCTTAGCACTGGGCAAGGCTGCAAGGTGAGTTTTGGAGCTGTCGGGTCTGTGCAGGAGTGCGCTCTGCAGCCGTGCGCCTCTCCTCTGCTCGCCCCTCCCATCCCTCCGCTTCAACTCTCTTCTGTGCTCAGCAATAAAGCGCTTTTTGTCCAGGGAGTCAGCACTTGAGCGGATTCCTTGACGTGGAGGTTGGTGTACCTCTCCAAGGATTTGATGAAGACCGATCGTTGTAACTTCAACACGTTAACAGAAACTTTTTTTTAAGGGAGCGCACGCGGGGGGAAAAACTACAGTCTGTGGAGTTATATCTGTACTACTACTACTACTAGTAGTACTACTACTACGCCGGGATAACAAGACGCAAGAGCCACTGTGCTCACAAGTTCACGCCAACCAAGTCAAGGGTAAGACTTTTACTAAGAATAATAAAACAAGCAGCAGCATCTTGTACTTTCCAACGATGTGCGTAAAAGTCGAGTGGACTTTAAGTGGATAAATATGGTGAAGTAGTTGAAGGATTTCAAGACATTGACTAAACTTTATATCTAACTAAAGTTATTTGGAGAACAAAACCCAGACTTTCTGCCCTTTACATGTCCATTTAAAGCATGCACATGTTTATAGAAGTCATATATTTATTCCATTTAAATTACATAAATAATTCAACTTATACCGTCGCTTTTCTGGTATGGAAGAAACTGAATATACTACTTAGTCTATCCATTTAACAGAAAATAAATGTTTGTGTAGCTGCTTATAATACATATAGTCACATGGCATCCCAATAAAATGCAAAAAACAAACAAACAAAAAAACAAAACAGGCTGTTACAGTTTATTTACTACGAATCAATATGAACGCCAGGGTGTCATACTATTATGGATATTGGGTGATTAAGATGACCGGATACAGACAATAAAATTGATATTGTATGTTTTTGAGGGTATATGTGTAATAGTTGAGCGCGTGTGCGGAGCGGACGGATCCGCCGGGCGGTAATGAGGCGGCCTGGTGTTGGACCACAGGACGCCGTGCAGTGCGCAGGGGCCGAGCCGAGTGTCTGGACCGCACCGTGCCGTGGTCACCGCAGAGGACAGCTGTTTTTGGACAAGCACAGGGGAGCGTCCCACAACACAGAGTTCAACAGGACAAACATACTGAACTGGTTTCAAAACGCACGCAGGACGCACAACGGGGGTTTGATAATAAAACAAAGAGCATTTACTTTATTTCCAATAACATAAAATACAGATTCTATGAACTAAAGTATTGGCATCTGATTAGGGGGGGGGGGGGGGGGGGGGGGGGGCTGTGTTGGACAAGCAATGTTAAAATATATAACATTTAATATAAGTCTTTAACTTGAAACTACCAGAAAAGTACAGTGAAGTTTTGACTTTTCATAAAGCCACAAAAATGAAGATAATACTGACAACGCTGCCTTCATCTAATGGACTTTTACTGTGCTCAACATCAAAAACAAATCCAGAGATATCTATGAAGCTCCTGAGTAATATAAACTTTTTTTAAAAATACAGTAAATATATATAAAAGTATTCATTCATACCATTGGAGTATCAGGTCTAACTTCACCTCAAAAGTATTAAATGTCTTTAATACAATCTGAGATTAAGATTTTTAATTTAGTCTACAATGGTCAAGCTCCACATACAAAATCCTCAGTTCAAACAACTCAATAACTTGATATCTGTAAGCAGTGCATTGGATAGACAGAGAAATAAGTCACACAGAAATTAGAGAAACATCAGTTCTCTACAGCATGTGTGCACTAAAGCGATAAGGGATGAGGTTGAATTCCTGAAAGATTAAATCTCTAAGTGACCTGCTCCTCCAATAAACTAACATCCAATAAAGTGGCATGACTCGACATGTTTTGAACAATCGGTATTCAGCAAAGCAGTTACAAAGGACTGTTAGTCTTCTCCAGGATATTGTTCCAAATATTACAACAAAAAAAGAGACCAAAAAACCCCCCCCAGTATTATTCTTTATAAGGGGCTGTACAAGCAAGAACCTCATGTGAGCATTTTATGGGATCAGAGTTCAACATAAGTATTGTTTTTAAAAAGCTTTTCTTTGTTCTAACTTTGCAAATAGGGAATATATGCTTATACTTATGTCTGGAGAGAAAAATCCAGAAATGTGATAATCCCAAGAATGGTTTATCTCAGTGTGTTCACACTAAAAGGAAATATTTGCAGTAATAATAAAGATAATAATAACAATAACAATACATTTTTAGAAGCACTGAAATCTGCTACAAGGCAACAGGACTTAAATGAATAATCACTGATGAACACATAATATAAGCAAACATATGTATAGACATTTATTTGAGATGCTTAACCCAGATAAGAACAATCTTCTGACTAATATCCCCCCAGCTTTCAGACAGATTAGCATCTTTTACACAGCCCCCACAAACAGGCACGGAAAATCGGCTAATCTTACCCAGGGGCATAACAGGCAGTGTAAACTACTCAAATAGCATCACTATTACCTCCTACACTGGTGTAGAGCTCGTTTCCACAGCATGTGTTTCCTTACAGACTGTCATTAAGCTATAGTTGAAGCTACCATGTCATTGACAGTATATAATGGTTGTAATTGGTTTGTATTAGACTTCCAGGCACAGTGGAGCAGCCACAAGAGGCCAATTATCCTTCACTAATGTGGAGAACTTGGAGGCTACTGTTCTGCACAGATTGTAACACTTATGGTCCAAGAGGGCAGTTGTGGGCACAGCTTAACATGGAAAAGAATGTAGAAGTGTACCAGAGAAGTTATACTGTATGTGGAGCTGTACAACCAAGAAGCAGAGCCAGGGTACTGTTGTATTAGTGTGAGCACTTGTTGACAGTGACACACTTCTCACTGCTGAGAGAGACTTTAAGAGGAGCTGAACAAGTCTGAGGGGATAACTGCTACAAAGTAAAAACACAGAGGAAGAGAGGAAATAAATTAGATCGGTTACTGCGTCCATTCATCTGTTGTGCAAAATTACATTTCAAAGGGTGTTAAATGTCACTGTTTGTCAGATATCATTTGCACAACATATGGTAATGGTTTAACAATTAAATATAAGTGTTGGTGAGAGTATTAAGTAAGACACATATGTGCATGGGGCGGATTATCTGTACCCCCACGGGACAGTTGCTGCCCCGCGATGTCTCTCGATGGATGGGAGGAATGAATAAGAGCCCTCTGTCATAAAACCCAATTTAAACAATTAAGCACATGCCTGCTGTCACATACATACACAGTGTGACAATGATGCTGAAACCACGTCCATGATCTGGTGACTTCTGTTGTGTCAGCTTGCACTTTTATCTATTATTTTTATGAAATCAAGGCTGGCATTTCATTATCTGGGCAAAAGAGCTAGGAGGAAAAGAGCAATGATGTCTAAATCTAAATCTGTTGCTGATCAGAATTTGTCAGCTCTAACTGAAAATGTGTGCTCTGGTGGATTTTTGTTTTCTTCTCTCCTTTTAGTGCAATAGTTCTTTACACTTACTGTTGCCACTTTTCATCTGAACTAGAGGAAGACCTCACAGCTTACTTTTATCCCAATTAGGGGCAGTGCCTGAAGTCTACCCTCTGCATCAAATGGATTAGAGGGTTAAAAGTCAGGTGCTGAGGCGAGGGGGCCTGGGGAAGGGAAGAGAGGAGAGACTGGGGAGGCAACAGGACAAGAGCAGGGCAGTCACACAGCAGGCAGGGATAGAGGATTTGACAAGGCAGAAAGTTGGAATAAGCGTGTGAATATGTGTGTGTGTGTGTGTCTGTTTTGGTCCCCTCAAGGCAATCTAGAAGAGGTGAGGTCTCATCACAACTATCAGGGTGTGTATACGAGAGGGAATTAGAGACACAAAAACGCTCAGAATTAAGCTCCTCGGTGCGCAAAGCTTCAGGTGTTGCACAGCTGGGGGTGTGTATCGTTGTTGACAAGGAACAGCTCTTTCGAAGAGGCATCTCAAGTCAAATCCTTTGCTTCAAAGGCTTTAGCCTCACACATCAATACTGACCCAACGGTATGCTGAGGCAAACCCCACAACCCGTACGCCTGCCAAGCTAAATTGAAGAAGAGCTTGCCGATGCAGCCAAATGATGCGTTCAGAAGAACCACTTCAAAACCTTGCATAAATATACACACACATGCAAAGGGATCTGAAGACTTGGAGTGTCCCAACTTAAGCGCAAACCCCAAATAACTGCTGTTCTCAATGTCAACATCCACTCATACATATGATCGCTGTAGTCACATTTTACTGGTTTGTTTGTCTTGAAGTCAGAAAACGTAACCCCTTACTAACATTACAGTATATTAAATCTTTGCTTCTTTTTTTTTTAACCTTCTCTAGTCTGGTTGGAAAATCTTAAAAAAAAAAAAATCCCCCAAATTCTCTAACCAACTCCAGCGTAGTATTGAGAGAGAGAGAGAGACGGATGCAGAATGAGAGAGCGAGGATGAGAGGGAGGATGCTCATCCCAGAAAGCTACCACAAATTGCTGCATTTCAGTGGGCCTGTAAAAAAAGAGAAACGACTCTTAATCTAAGGTTGTAATTACCTCTGGCCAGCACTGTAATTAGGAAATGAGCCTTGAACCAGATCTTACTTGGCAAAAGCAAAGCAAAAAGGGCACACACATACCTATACTATTTAACCAAAACCAGAAGTAGGACAGACAGATTTCTTTGAGAAGGAGGTCAAATATTTAACCACTAGTCATTAATGACTAATGCTAATTACACAAGCAACCTCACTATGTTCTACAGAATATGGATTAAATGATAAGACAGCAAAGGAAAATTTGTGAGCTCATGTGGGATGTTTGTACTGAGGGTGTGTTATGGCCTCTCATCACTTGTTTACCGTATGTCCAAGACCTTATATGTCTGTCACACGTTGAACGTACAGGTCAACACGTACGCACAGAGTGGCTCTCCTCCATAACATCAGCTGATGTTTGCCTTGTCTGGTCCCCTTTTTCTTAAAGCCTATTTTTGTCACATCTGGGGACACGAATAGTGTTGTTATCTCCTGCTGTTCACCCTGGAGAGAGCAGAGTGCAGTCAGAGTTGAGCAGAGAGGTGAAAATCTGTGCATGCATACGTGCAGATGTCTGCATGCATATTTCCAAATGCCCCTGTGTGTCAGCTCGAATCTCAAATCACTCAACACTGCAATCAAAAGTACGGCGGTTGTTTCAGTGCCACAAGTTATGGCTTGTCACTGGTACTTATTCAACAGGAGACACAATGTCATATTAAATGTCAAGGAAGGCACAACACCTGTGGATAAACAACTGCGGCATTCTGCGTTACCCTCCTTGTGTTGATTTATGCTCTTAACTGATGTTTTGTTCTATAATTTGGACAAATTGTTGGCAGTTTTAAATGATGCCACCACAAAGTGGTTCAGACATTAGCTGCTCGGCTCTGGTCTGCCTTGGGAGAGATTCAACCAGATGGGGAGAGAGAAAGGGAACAACACAGGGACAAACAGAGACGGAGGAGGGTGAGACGATATTTATGTTTAACAGATGAACATAGAGGAAGAAGGAAAATTATAGTGGACAGAAAGGCTGAAAAGTATCAGTGCTCTAAAAAAGGGAATGAGGGAATGCTATACAAAAATATCCCCCTTCAGAGAGAATACATATGAAAGCAAACCGATAATGGAGAGACGAGAGAAAATAAGAGGTACTGGCAGGTTGAAAGATACTACCAATGTTTTGGCGGTGTGCAGTCTGTTCAAATTAAAGACCAAATGTCTCACAAACAGATGTTGAAGGAGCAGTCAGTGCTATTAAGGCAGACCAAGACAGGAATATCATTGTCAACAGTTTTGTCCTTTAAAGAAGTGCTACAGTCATTCAAGAAGCTTAGCGGTGAAGATGATTTGCATCTATTCTGGGTGTCGAGTTCCATTTTAGAAGCTAAATATTTACAGTGCATTCAGGGATTGTCTGAGAGGGAGACACGGTGACCTCGACAAACCGACCACAGTGGGTTCAGCTTAGGGAGAGTGTCCAGACTGGGTGGACACTATCAAACATGCTCTCGTTGTGTTTACCTATGTGGATGAATGAGGTGACAGCAAATAAACACGCACTAGGCATATATATAAATGTGCACAAAAGCACAATTGTTTGTGCAGCAGGGCAAAACACTCCCACAGACAAATAAACACACAGATGCAGAGTACAACAAAGGCCTCAAGGGCAGGTCACTGAGCCAAACCGAGCTGGGGACTGAGGCAGCTTATTTTCAGATGTAAACATGACGCTGTGTGCGTATGGAACAGAGCGTGTGCCTCACAGTGACTAAGAAGACATGTATGTACACTAGAGCTTCAGGTGTTATCCAATCAAACTTAGCATGTGGTGTAGAAAACATCCTCATTCAATGTCACCTCCATGAATAGTTTGACTCAGAGCTTAAGTATATGAGCTATGACTGAAAAAAAAAACAATGCGTAGTGGAAAAACACTGGACAAGTAAGGGGAGTTTACTCTGTATCGACGCACAAATTAGGAACAACATGTACATACTAGACATATTGGAACTAAAAAGAGGGGGAAAAAAATACTGTATGTCATCTAATTAATGCTCAGAGTGTTGTATAACTATGCTTTCAAACAATTAAATAAGAATAAGAAAATCTGCCATTAGACAAAAATATGGGAGCTGCTTTTGGCTAAACATCTCCGACTTAAAATGTCCACTTTGTGTTTGGGCTTTCCGAAAACCAAATAATTTTTATGATCTCATAACTGTGCTCAAAAATAACAGTCGTTATAAGTTAATAGTCTTTCTACGGAGCAACAACAAGCACATTCATGAATGTACAAACGCAAAACCTTTTGTGGTGATAGATAATGAGATGCCGATCATTAAAAACAGCGAGGTCAGTTTGGGGGTTTCCAGCTAATATTATAAATTAAAGTGTTGGTTGGGGTCAAGAAAAATAACAAGCCAATAAAACTCTTTTGAAGTGAGAGACGTTTTACCGCAATGATTGATATACCCCAAATCTCTTGTGAGATTAGTAACACCTCAGCATTCAACTTAAGCAGGTGAAACTGGATTTGCGTATTTAGATACGGTGCTAAAACTATGGTATATAAGGGTTTATTCTGTGATTGTCGCACCATTCCACACACTCTTAGGCCACGGCTGATTGGCTGACAGCACAGGACAAGGAGCTGACAGAGTAGGGAGTAGTCGGCCTGCATTCTTCCTCTCACGCTCTGTCTTTCTCTTATGCTGCCACACGGCCGGCCAGCACACAGCACGCTCCCGCACTTAGCTGGAATCCAACCAATTAGCAAGAAAAAAAAACAAAAAAACTTCCTGTTTCCCTGTTGGACCATTAACAATCCATGACGGGCAATGGATTCCAAAGTAAAGTGAGGAGCAAAACATAGTGGTCTAATAGGTACTGTTTTTGTTGTGTTTTCTCCAGAGAAAGAAGACCAGAAACTTAGAAAAGTGGAGTAAAAGTAGAAGAAGCTTCTTCATTGGGTAAGTAATTAAATCATTTTGGACAGTTTTAAGAGTAATTTGTGTATTTGAACACACACTATACACTTAGTTTTCTAGTACATAGGAGTATTTTCTTATCGTACTAAAAAAAAAGTAATTTTTTTTTAATGTAGGAAAGATTACATAATGTTTTTATTTTTGACATACATCATCATAATACACTACATGGAATATGTATTCAGAAACCCAAACCACACGCTGTTGGCGGTCCTTATTGTGTTAACAGTAACACCCAGCTTCCTCAAAAGGGTCCTTTCACACAAGTCTGAGCCTCTTAACAAGACTGGCAGGAGAACAAGAGGAGCTCTCACACACACACACACACACGCATGCACACACACACACACACCATTTAGTAGATACAGTGAGCCTGTGTAAAGTTACATTTGGAGAGAAAAGGAAAATAGTAGTGGAAGCATGGGTTTTACCACACTTTACTCATTGTTGATGTTATGGAGCAGCAGGAGAAAGTTATTTTTTTCTGATGGTTAATGCAAAATACACACATTTTAAGCAAAGTACATGTATAGGTTACATCAACATATTTTTCTCTTATTAAAATAAAGAGAAAATATTTTACAAAGTACAACTGCATTAGCAGTAGCTCATGATTATGACATATGTGCCCACAAAGGTGATTAAAATAAAACAAAACTAACTAAATATATGTTTATATATATTTTAAGTCTGTGTGTTTTGGTCAATACAGGTTATATAAGGTTATTAGCTGTCACTGCATCATCAGTAAAACTCAGTTCTTTGTTACTCTACGAACCCCACCTGACCCCTCACCCCTCACCTTTGGTCCTGTCTCTTTCCCCTGTTATGCTAGCCGTCAATGAGCTGTGACAGCAGCCGTGTTTGGCTTGTAAAGGAGCGCACACACACATACAGGACAGGACCGTAGCTGTCGGCCCTTTGGACGCACACCGCTACTCTTGCTAATTGCGTTCCGGCTCCTTCCCCTTTCTCTGTGCAGTCCTGTCCTGCTTAAAGGGAAAAAATGGAGAAGATGGTCGTGTGCATAGTTCTACTTCTAGTCGTAACAGAAACATTCCTTTAGTCAAGGAATGTGTACACGGGGGGACTGCTTGCTTGCTGTAAATAATTTGCCATGTAGCCAATGCTTCAATGTCGGTGTTCACATCGCTTTTGGTTCTGAAGTAATCCTTGCGTTTTCGGCATCAAAGCTTGCGCACATTGCCTTCAATTATAACACATTGTGACACGTTGCGTGTTTACCTGCCTTTCACCTCAGTGTTGACAAAACACAGCAAAGACATGTATTTGAATATGTAGTAATATATGAGCCAGTCCTGCTTATGACAGGTTGAATCAAAGCCAAACGCTTTTTTTCTCCTATAACATTGATTTCAAACAGCAAATCACAGCATTAATACATCCTGTCTTCTAATGCACCATGCAAGTAAGTCAGTTTTATGTAAAAGTAAACATGAAAAGGCAAACATGCGTGTTTCATACCATACATATTGTATACACATATACATAAACACACATGTGAGCAAACATGCACAGACACCCATTGTTCTATGTGGGTATTACAGGATTGTTCAGGAATCTACTGTACAACTTAATGATACGTATGAGCGGATGTTGATTAGAAACTACAGGGATGGGCTTTACAGAGACAAATTTGTATTTTATGCTATAAAAACAACACATTAGTCATTCTGGACATTAGTCATTGGACCAACTTCCTGGATAAATCTTTATAGGGTTGAACGTAGCAGAAGTTTTGTTGTTTGTGTTTAATTGTTCAGTAAATGTTAGCATATGGCTCTATAAAAAGCAGCACCAAATGGATATATATTAAGAAAAAACCAGAGGCAAAGCTACTGTGTGGTATTAATACTGTACTTTAATTTCACTGTGTCATTACAACTTTGGAAATAATTATTAGACAACACTGACATGGTGCTGAAATGCTTTAACTGGTGGAGTCATAGTGCATTTTATTAGTGTGGTTGTAATGAGCAGCTGTTTTACTAATCCAAAATCTCTAGGCTCTCATACATATTGCATTGATTTTGAAAGAATTTTCGGAAATACACCCTGAATTTTTTTAAACAACTGAATACTTTTTAGCTGATTTAGTCCCTTGTATTTACTGAAACCTTATGGAAAAACATATTAAATGTCACTTCTCAGTCTTGTTCCTAATCTTTCCCACTTGTCAGATTATTTGTGTTGAATATAAGGAGTGTTCTAATATTGTGCACCTGCTGCAGGAAAATATCGGAGTAGAGGGTCACTGATGATGTCTTAATAGACTTCTGATGAGTGATGTCTTCACACTAAAATGTTAGCGCTCACCTGTTGAGAACACAGGCTGGCACAGGTAGAGAATGCAGGTCAGTGTGCTAATCAAACTCTAAGAGGATGGCATGTATCTGTAATATCTTTAAAACCAAAATGTCAAGTTGGCTTCATAGAGCCATAATCTTATTATTCTTATTTAAATTAAGCTTTTATTTATTTATTTATTTTTAATCTGTATAACGCATTAGGTCGTACTGCTTGTCCTTAAATGCTCTTAACTTTTACAGGCATATTTACATAGTAGACATTTGTTTAAGAAGCAAACAATACCGTATCAATCATGTTAAAAGGCAACTAAACTGTTTTAAGTCCATGAGGTAAAGACAGGGCACCTGAGGCCATGGAGGAGAGGCATGAGTTGGAGGAGGGTAAGCCGAGTTGCTTCTCTGCTGGTTTGCCAACCAACCTCCCAAGCGCTGGCACAGTGTCAACGCATGCAGCAGTTTCACAATAAATTCTTTTGTGACACTCTAATCAGCACCAGTGATCTACATGTCACATTTTTTTGTATGTGGCACATGTCTGAGATGTTATTTCAAAAGGAAAAAGCCCACGGGGCAGAATGACAAGAAAAACGGTAACTCTACGTAAAGGGGGAGAGGGCGCCTGAAAAACAGGTACTGTAACACTTCACAATGCCTGTTTTTAAACTGACACTGGGATATAACATAACATAAGGATATTCTCAACTGGATCTACTGTATGTTTATAAGATTATCTCATCTTAATTCACTCAACCTCACTTATAAGTGGTTGTGAGTCAGTGTTTTGTCTCAACCCCTAAATATATCAAGATCAAAATCCATCCGATTGTTGAAACGCTACAGAATCAATTGTTTCTTAATTGCGATATCGCTTGCTTCACACTACCCATACTCATCCTTTTATTGTTGTAATGTTACATAAAAAAAGTCTGTTAAAAAGTCTGATTTCCTATCAGGGAATCAGACTTTCCTGATCAATGAAAAACTGCATTGAGATATTAATGTTTTCTTTCCAAGTGTTAACGTGCAATACTCGTTACATTTGCAAACTTAGACTATGCAAACAGGCTGATGTTTACCTGTCAGCCATGCCGGACTAAAGTTTTCTGCACTGTCTTATGACTTTAGCCTTAAGCACTCACATGGTTTTCAGCATAACGAAGAGTCTGACAGCAAAATAGCTTCCACACGGCCCCGTGGGGCTGTTTTGGCAGGTGGGGAAGATGTGTCTCCATCAGATTCTTGTCATACTTGAACGTGATACATGAACAAACCTGAGAGGGACGGAAATAAGTGAGAAGAGAAGCAGGGGGTGGACAGGGCATAAAATTAATAGTGTGAAGACAGACCTTTAGAAATATTTGCAAGATGTGTCAAACAAGTGTCACATGCTTGCCCTCTTGAGGTGCTGTGAAAAGTGTCCATATGTAGCTGTGTGTGTTCATCAAGTCGTTGACAGAAATGCAGTCAGACTATTCTAGAGTATCAGGTGAGACAAATTTGACTTCCTGGAAGCCAAAAGAGATTCTGAGATAAGTGATTGAATTTTTCTCAAGAATAAGTGGAAAGATGAGCCAGACAAGGCGACAGGCCGAAGGATAATGTGCCAGTGTTTCCTCACCGAGTGTGCATGATGTTTTCTTAACAAGGATAGTGAGCCTGCCAATCTTTTGGGTGTACAGTCAGTCATTGTGCCGGCTTGCTGCCTGACATGGCTTACACACACCCTCTGATTTAGCTGAGTGCTATTCTGAAGTCGTACAATTATCCATTGGAACAAAGGCAAAGACTGTCAACATCTAGTAGTTTATTTGATCTTGTAATGCAAAGATAAAATTAATGATAGTTTAAACATGCCATAGTGAGCAAATAAAAAAAAAAACAATAACAAAAAAAATAGTAATTGTACCTTAACACAGTTTACTGACTTTAACAAAGCTCTCTTTATCAGATGCACTGGCTGATTCAAGCTGAACTGATAAATAGTATAAAACGTTCTGTCAACTAGAACCCTTTTTTCAACTTTGCACTGATATATAAAGGGCATACTGCTAAGCATGGAAGAATAAACAGTATGTATGTTTAAAATCTGGTAAATAAAGATCACAGATGGCTATGTGACAAATCTGCAGTCTTGTTGGAAGTAGAATACATTTGAGTAAAGTAGGCAGCATGTCGAAGTGTACACTTTACTCTGGTCTTGTGGCTCACTGATAAAACTGGTCCATCCAGCCACTTCAAACCACAAGCGCACACACACAGGAACAAATACAACACTGCACACACACACAACACAAACATTGTTACCGCTCGAGGTCACGTTCTCTGAGATATTTTGAAGGCCATCATAAAGGTCTTTTTGAATCATTATTTTGGGCTTCCTTAGTGAGAGCACAAAGCTTTGGGTAACATTGTCTCCGAGGGTCACTGCTCCAGACAGTACAATAAAATTTTGATTCTTGGAGGATTAATGCAAAGGATATGAATGCGTAAGCCAAGGCCTTGAGACAGTATAGTTGTGTGACACTAGGATGTTGTATTTACTGTTTCCTGGTGATGTAGCCTTTTCAGACTCATCAGCCTGCGACTCTGGCAGGAGGATTGTTTGCTTAGTCTGGTAGATAAAAATAGATAAACAATAGAAAATTAGCATTACTTAACAAGAATATAACAAATAGAGTGAGGTGTTAGTTCAGATTTTTAGCCACTTAGTGATGACGACTAATTAAAAACAAGTCAAAGTTAGACTCGGCATAGTAAAGCGGTCCTCCTGTTAGGGTTAGTGACAATACACAGTAAGTCTAAAGCAACGTTGTTGATCCAGATGCCTCACTGAAGGGGAAAAATAGATGAAAGCCTTGGCTTGTTGTTCACTGCAACACTGTGTCTGTGTCTATGTAATGTGAGACTAATATGGTGGACATCCCAGACAGATGTGGATGTGTGAACAATAGAAAATAACGATGGCTGTGACCTCAGTGAGAGGTCATAGGGCAGGGACCGCTGATGAAAGATGGTTGTCAGTGTTGATACATCGATCCTTGGGTGAAACAAGAGGACTCTGTGTGAAGTGATAGAGTAGAAGAGGAAAATGGTCCACGTCATTCAGTGTATCTGTGCTTTGTTGAAGGCCTTTTGTATATTTCTGTCTCTCCTCATGTGTCCTTTTATTAAAACACAATCAACTCTTGCATCTACAGCTCCATCAGTCATATCTATCAGTAATAAAACTTAAGGAAATGGTCCTTATTTCCTTTTGGAACTTATACTGTCTGACCTCAGGCATAGATGAGACTAAGCTAGACAGCAGACGTGTTATTGCAGAGATCCAGCCTTAGTAACCGGCTGTTCCACTTCAGCCCAACTTCCATCTTTAACTGCTCTTTCCTCCAAGGCAGGAGTGTGCAGTTGGCTAAGATTTGAAGCTTGGCGCGAGTCGCATTATTTACTCAGACACGCTCCGAAGGTTTTGGGTTTCGCGTTGCCTTGAAGGAGTGGAAAAAAGCACCTGTTATAGTGACGGGGACCAGAAAGAGTCAGGTGTGTGGGTGTAACTTTAGCTGGGTGTGTTGCCAGTGTCAAACAGGGTCCGTTGTTGTCTGGGCCACAGTTACATCAGAGGACACAGAACAGCGAACAGAGGTGGAAACACTAATCCAAGCCTGACCTTTGACCCCTAAGGAGTTTCTCTGCCTCACTGCTTCATGGGTGTTATTGTCCTTTGGGATGATGCTATCTAATCAGATGAACTACCCACTACCCAGATGAGTGATTCGCTGCCTTTCAAGTTTTCCTCCTCTTTCATGTTAATATTTCACAACCAAACATATTTATTAGGCACATAAAAAACGATAAGAGAAATGTGTACTGTAACTCCAGATTGTAATCCCTACATCAAAAAATTAGTTACTGTGTATCGCTCCAGTAGAGCAGCAAATACAAACTGCTTTTGTGAGTTTTACATCATACTCCCTCTACCCTCACTTTCACCCCTGGACTGTATATTATGTTCTCTTCAAAGTCTTCCAGCTGCAGACCCCGAGAGTAATACTTTACACCGTGGTTATGAGCAGGTCTGATCAAAAGCATAAATCCTGAGATGAAAAGGGTCACCTTTCACACCAACAATAAGACACTTTGCAACTCACATATTTGGTGCAAAACCAACTATTCAATGGCAAAAATGCACCAAAAATACTAAAAGCAATTAAAAAGGAGGCACACAGAAAGAAACGGGCCCTTTTGTTCTGTGTTTTTTTTTTTTTGCGTATATTGAAATAATCATTTGACACCATCCAGTTGTGGTATTCAGTACATCCACAGCTGTGGCTATCATAGGGTCGTTTCTTGTGGTCAGACCAAAATCAGTTGGAAAGCTTTGTTTGTGTAGCTCATTGTCAAACTATTGCTGCCTTAACCCGCGTTCATTCTACTACAAAGCATAGCAATGATAATGACTTCAAGAAGAGCATTGGCAGTGACAGACAGCAAAATTATCAACCTTCTTTCAATCTACATGTCATCCTCTGTTTGGTCTGTGTTTGTGTCGGCTAGACTGACCTTGATGTACTGTAAGTGTAGCGTTGGAAAAGCACACTTTTGAGTTATATGCACACATTTCTTTTACTAACTCTACTACAGTATGTTTTTTTAGGTATCAATTTCAGAAATGGCTGTATCTGTCACTTCACAGCTGTTAATTTAACAGTTTGACACAGAATAAACTTAAAACCTACTTTGCATAACATACAAAAACATGGAGGAGAAAAAATGTGCTATGTAGCTTATTTTGCTCAACAGGTACAACCGACAATGGAATGCAACATTAACATTAGCTTATGCAAGAAACAAATACTAAAAATATTTTATGCATGCTTGCTAACACTCTTAACATAGCTGACATGTTTGACTAAATAGTTGTGTAGCATCTTTTAACTGCATGCTTCTTCTCCGGAGCTACTTCTTAAGTCCTCTTTTCATCCTTGGATATTGTCTACAACTCTTGATTTGCCTTTTCTATTCTCTCTTGACCCCTTTTGTCATGTTGATGGATAACATCTCTGAATTATAGATAACATGGTCCAGCTGTGGGGTGGACAGTGCTGACAGTGGGAAGGAATGGGAATATTCAGTGTGTGTATGTGTGTTCAGGGGAGTGGCTTTGTCTCCTTTAAGGGTCATGGTTTAAAAAAAAAAAAGGGGGGCAAAAACTAGTTATAGCACTACTGTTATAGGAAATCACAAGGCATTGAGACCAATTCTTTGTGTGATTAGTTGTATATTTTAATAGTTTACCCTAGAGAGCAAAACCTCCAGACCTGCAATACTGTAGATCATTCACTAATGCACACAGCACAAGCATTGTTCCCTTAGAAGATAAAGTCCCCAAAGAGAAGGGGCCTCTTTAATGGGAGTATGCACTCTGTAGTGTGCAGCCTTATCCCCTTACTGTGACTTGGCGTGGTGCCCCCCTGCTGTCTCTTGCCCAGCTTTCTGAATTATGCAAGTGCACAGCAACCTGTGACTCCTCCACACACATACAGCACAGTGCTCTACCCCCTCTTGTACCCTTCACTGCTCCTCAGTTTGGGCCTTCAGCTCTGAAGATAAGGACTCTTGACGCTCGGCCTGCCGGGATTTAATTGCTGAAGCCCACTTCACCCTCCCGAAGCTGGGCCTTATCCACTTCTGCACCTCTGTGCCCCCACTGACAGAAACCTGCTTTTGTCTCCGCTGTTTTCTCATTTGTGTCTCTTTTCTCTTTATTTTAAAAAGTAGGATAAGAACTAAAAAGAGGGAAAGAAATTTCCCTTTTATGCTCCTGCCTCTTGTTATTGCCTCTTGTAATTTTTCTTTTCAAAAGGCAAAGATCTTGTATTTTACTTAGTATTCCAGAAAAATGTTCCCATGCTCTTTTTCTAGTATTTTCTCCGTACTTTTTTGGCCTGCGGGTGGCTTCACATATTCATCAGCCAACACGTTTTATTCTAATACTACCCTCTGATCTACATTCAAGCACAAAGAAAACACAGATGGAAGAACAATTGGTTATACAACATTTCGACCCATAGAGTTGTTTTTGCTCCCATTCATATACGCAACACCATCATTCATCAAATCTATCGTTTGCTTATAAACCCTGCAACACTTCCTGTTAATCTCTGAATACCAAATCAATGAGACAGACAAGCTCAGTTTTTCGAGCTCAGCTGCTGCCTGTCTCAGGAATGTCTCAACAAGTGCGCAAGGGAGAGAAAAGGAAATTACAACTCAAGGAACCAGGAGGAGGAAGGGAAGATGGGAGGGGGCATTTCTGCTCACTCAGGACGACAAGACTCTCTTTCTGCTACCTCTCACCCTCTCTTCTGGTCCTCCACATCCACTCATTTCAAAAGACTTAAACTGAAGCCACACACTCAGGCACCAGCATAAGCTGTGAATCTGTACTGTATACCATGATTAGCTTCTATCTTATACACTGATAAGACCTGCACAAGACACACTGGGGGGAAAAAAAAAAATCAGGAAAATCTAAAGTTTCAAGCTATGTTTTATCTGTAATCTGGCAGCATTCACCAAACCCCTCCTGTCCACCTCCACCATAGTTTCTCCTTCGCTGGGTTATCAGATGTGCTTGGCCCAGTTTGGAATGAGGCACACTCAAATAAACATTCTGCCCCGGGGAGCTATGAGAGAATCATCACATTCAGTTTCTAAGAAAAATATTCTCAGGTTTATCAGCATAGCTCTCCTCTTACAACAGCCTTGATGTTGTTGTATATTCTGGCACTGGACCCTTATACCCGTCTTTGGCTCTGATATACTGTACCAAAGTCAAGTTTCTCCATCTCCACAAGGAATGTGATTGGATTCTTTGGAAGCCTTCAGGCACATACTTCTTTCACGTAAACAATAAAATCTCCAGAGGTTTGTGCACTGACACACTAGCATCCTGGGCTGAGTATGAATGTGACATCAAACACATGTATAATATTAAAATTTGAGTCCTGGTTATCTTCCCAAATCTGATTGTTTACCCATGTTCTATGAACACTTTCCATCTATTATTGTGAAAGAAACTCCACAATTTCTGAGCTATAGAATGAAACCAAAGCATTGTCTTCCAACCACTAAAATTATTTTAACATTATGTCAGAATATTGGTTGTTGATTGCAACATTTATATAGTTTATTTCCAACCTGAGAAAATAAAATGTTCTTAATTTGAGTTTTTTTCGTGGGGCCCTCAGGCATGCAAATATCCAGAAACTTTTACAGACCTTTTCAATTAGCCCCCTTTTTTAAATAACTTTCCAACTTTGTACATTTCCAAATGACTACAACCCTTCACCTTTACCGCCCATTCAGCTCCAGTCAACAGCAAAGATCATAGTCAGATGTTCATCTCAATCTAATTTACAAAAAGTTGAGGTATTGTGCCTGTGCTGCTAATAGAAATAACATGTCAGCAGCAGGGTTAAGTGAATTCCTTGATTGCTTTATGTTTATACATTGGAGGAGGAAAATGAGATATCAAGGAATCTTTCCAAGGAGGTTGCAATTTCTAGGAGGAGCGGAAAGAAAAGTATGCTGAAAGAGAAGGAAAATAAATGCCATAGCAGTGGTGTGATGAGCTGATACTGGCCCTTCCTCCGTCTCTCTGCTGCGCCCCCAAACCCTTGATCTCCTCTCCAAGTTCTGATATTTGACTCGATGTTTTTTTTTCCTTTTTGCAAAGTCTTTTTCATTAAAAAAAGACACAATGAGAGGAAGGAGAAATAAATGAAAGACGATATTTTGTCAGCAGCTGTGGTCCTACTTAGTTGTACCAAGTTTTACAGAGATGTATAAACACAAATCAATAAAAATACAGACAAGAAAATCAGAAATGAGAGATCATTTAATATTTGTTTAAATGTATCGCTATATCAATTTAATCTGTACAGAATAAATATACAATACTTCACTTTGACACATTTTATTTCTCATAATATGTGACTACCCATCACACTTGATAATGTAAATACATGTGCTGATTCTAATAACTGTTAGCAATTATGAAAATACATTACTATTCTGTACATAAACCCAGGAAAAACAAACTCACAAATGCAAAATTTCTGTGGGGTTTTTAGTCCAACAGGACACAACCCTTGGTAAATGGCGTGAGTACAGAATGTTCTCCATGTAAAATTGTTGCTCACACATATTTGGCTTCTCGTTCAGGTATTTGTTTCAGCACAGACACTGACAACTGTACCATTTAAGGTCCTATAATAAGCTCCCATGAGCATTCAAGATATTTTTATGGCCAGCAAAATATTCATTCCCACCAATAACAATTTTATCATAACAACAATAATAATAATGAAAGACAGAGACAGTGTTTAAGCAACACAAGCTAGGATGGCAGTATGATTAAAATTATAATTAAAACGTACAATAACTCACCTTGATAGTAAAAGAAAGAATGCTGTCAAAAGAAGAGCAATGGCCAAAGGATAAAGAGGTTGCCTGTTCACCCCAAGGCCATCTCGCTTGATAACACAGGATGATATAGTGCAACACAGACACTTGTCGGCAACCATTTTCTTTTAGATCTCTCTGCTGTGCTCTACTGCTACACTCCATCATTCCTTCCTTCTTTTTTAGCCCTTTGACCAAATACTGTGGTAATACTCGATTGGCTGTAGGATTTGTTATGGCTTAAGCTCAGGTGAAATGGGTTTAAATCAAAGTAACACATCTTCTGGCTGTTCAACTTCTTTTGTTCTTTGTGTATTTCCTCTATTTTATAGTATTAAAGACACTTGTTTGGCATGTAACTGTCAGTGTGCAAAATGACAACATAGAAAGTTTGTGTTATGGTCAGAAAAGCAGCTTCAGGCTATCAGTGAAGCTCCTCTCCAACACCACAAAGTAAATCATCCACAGATGCAAAGCCACGTGCAGTATGGCAGATACACAGCCACACAAAGCTGACATCGTACTGTTATATGAAACTCAAACCAGAACAGTGTTTATGGTAAATCCTTCTGAGGGTGTGTGTGTGTGTGTGTTTCACTCTTTCAGTGGCTTTTAAGAGACATTAAAATGTACAAGCAATGCACTACAAAGGAAGATGGATATGTTCATTGCAGCTGTGTCAATGACAACAAAACTGTGTCTCATAGACTGCAGAGTCTATCATAAACATACAGAGAATGGTTAACTGTGACTCCATTATAACCACAGAATGTGCAGTAAAGCAAATAGCAGTGGGTGGGCAGCTAAGACTTGCATACAAACACCAACACACACAACATACATCTCTATAAGTACATGTGGTAGGAACATTAAAGAAGGAAACAATGGTTTTAGCATCCCAAAAACACTGTGAATTACGCAGATCATTGCAGAATGTGGCACTCTCTTAGCCAAAAAAATGTGGCAGGATGCCGTAATTTCAACTTCTTTCCAAGCAGCGCTGAAAACTCCCTCTGACCACTGAGGTTATGGCGATAGCCCTTCTGTTTGAGAGACCTTGTGATTCCAAAGGCCTTTGATCATTGCAGTTAAACCTCTAATAGTAATCTCATTTTGTGAGACGAATTAAAGAAACAGGTCTGGAAAACCGTTTAAAAGAAATGTAAGACCGAGACCATTATTTGGGTGCTGTGTGAACTTCTGTTGTATCACATTGAAAAAAAAATTCTGAATCAATACATTGTTTATTGACAATCTGTATTTTTTTGCTTCATAGGCAGGGACAGAGAAAGAGACTGCACCATGAACATCTTTCTCATTCCATTGATGCCCTTCCTCCTCTTCCTCCTCCATCCGGATGGCACCTGCTCCAGCGACTGCCCAAGGGACTGCTCCTGTTCCACACCAGAGTCCATCTTTTGTTTCCAAAGGCGTTCATCTACCATTCCTAAGGGAGTTCCACCACCCACAAAGAGCCTCTACCTTTTTGCCAATGGCATTGAAGGCCTGACCACAGAGGACTTTGGTGGTCTGGATAAATTGGAAATGCTGGATCTCAGTCAAAACAAACTGACAGAACTTCCTGATAAAGTGTTTGAGCCTTTGACCTCTTTGAGAAATCTGGACTTGTCATCCAATCAGATCAGTTACATATCAGAGGAATGCTTCCAAGGTTTGGCACTGCTTGAGCGTCTTTACTTGTATAGTAACCATATTAAGACCATTCACCCAAATGCCTTTGATGGCTTGGAGCACCTTCTGGAACTAAAACTGCAGGGCAACCAGCTGACATCTCTCCCTGCCCTTTCAATGCCAAGACTGCTGCTACTGGATCTTCGCTTTAATGTCTTGCCAAACCTTGGCCCCTCAGACCTCCAGATGCCAAATCTGGAGTCACTCAAACTTGGAGGGGTAGGACTCACTAGCCTGAATAAGGAATTAATAGGAAATCTGAAAAACCTGCACGAGCTGGACATTTCTGGAAACCAACTTGAGACCTTTCCCCCAGTGTTAAAAGAGACCCCAGGGCTGATTCGCCTCAGCCTTGCTGGAAATCCGATGGGTCCTCTGAGGGTTCAAGACCTGCAAAATCTTGGTGAATTGCAGGAGTTGGATATAAGCAGCCTCAGCTTGCAGGGCCTTCCTGATGAGTTTTCTCATCTCTTCCCCCACCTTAGGAAACTCACAGTGGCAGAGAACCCTTTCAACTGTCTCTGCACTTTAGCCTGGTTCCCAAGATGGCTGAGAGCCCAGAGTATCACACTGGAAAGAACAGAGGAGACCCGTTGCCATTTCCCACCTATTAATGCTGGAAAAGTGCTGGAAAGACTTGAGCATCGGGATTTTGGCTGCCCTACCACAACTACACTCGCAACTAGTACAGTCAAAACTACTACTACGATGCCTGTTCCAGTCACTACATCATTGAGTACTACTAAAGCAATGTCGCGTCCAAGAGCCAGTGACAAGCCCATAGACAAAGAAGATGACTCACCCCTACCTCCTGTTGCTGCTTCCCCAAGTAGCAGCAGCATGGATCCAGAGGACGAGCAACATTTCTGTCCCTCTCACACATGTCTGAATGGGGGTACTTGTCGTTTAGATGAGCGTGGTCAAGTAGAGTGTACCTGTCTCCCTGGTACTTCTGGAATATTTTGTGAAATCCAGAAAAATTATATTCCTCCCCCTCCTGAAATTGAAAAGCCCATGCCAACTGCCATTATAGATGTACCAGACATCAGCTCACCTCAATCGACACCAACTTCCATCCTGCTAGATCTTCATCGTTACTTTGAAATGCGGCCCAAAACCCGTGCAATCCGCTTAACCTACCGCAATCTGTCTGGACCAGATCGAAGGCCGATCCAACTCAGTTTACCAGCATCCTACCCAGAGTATGTACTCAGAGGTCTGAAGCCTAACTCCACTTATACTGTGTGTGCCAGTCCACTAGGTGCTCCCAGTGGTATTGACAGCGTCTGCATTGAAGCTCATACAGCTCCTGAAAACAATTTCTCAAAGCAGCAGTATACAGAAAAGGAACTGACTACCATGCTAGTGCCTGCAATTGCCATCTTGCTTCTGCTAGTACTTATAGCAGCAGCAGTGGGTGTCATGTGCTATCTCCGGAAGAAGAGGGCTAAGGGTCACCTAGACCTAGACTGTAAGCCTTCCCAGTTGGAGTTAGATGGAGTTAAGGCTGCTGTGGACAATGGGGCACTACCTCAAAAACAGCCTCAACTTATGATCCCTGAACCTGCTGTTCAGAATGGTAATCTGGAATATGAGGTGTTACTGCTCCAGGACCATTGTACATCGAATAACAATATGTCTTCACACAAGCCGTCTTACTTTTGACAAATGTGCCAGAACTACTCAGAAATAAAGGAGGGTGTTAATTCCTCAGTTGTATTTTTACCGTTGGTGAAATACACAAACCAGCAACAAATGCTGTAAGAGAGGAGCAGGACAGTTGATGAGTCAACCACCAGCAAAGAAGAAACTGGACATTGACTATATTTAAATGAATGCCCTCCAGTTGTCTAAGCAGACATTAAATGTGTTCAGAAACATTTGTTTGGACTTGAAAAGCATCATAAGTGCCTCTACATTTACATGCTGCATTCGGTTTCTTCTTCTCCACTCACACTGATGGAATGGTCAGTTCATGTCGCCTGTGCTGTCAGCGACAGTTCCAGAGACGCTGGCACAGATGGTGTGTTGCCAGTAGCTGTAATGTAGGTAAAGGGGCATAGTGGCCTCTTTAATCTGTTGAAAAAGGAGTGTGCACTAAAACAGGGCTGTTTTACCTTTTGCCAATCACAACAGTCCATTTATATACTCAGTAAATATTATTGTTGTGTGTTGAAACTCCTCAGTACTACCCCAAAGGGAGCAGTGCTTGCTGTGAATGATCTTTAAGACACCAAATGAAGTCATGCGGAGAAAATAGATGATGCTTGTATTGCTTTATTTGGCTATCTTGTGATTTTTTTTTGGTTTTGTATTCTGTTTTTTTTATACATGTGTCTGTTGTATTTTTATTGTGCAACATTATGACTGTTAATATCCCCTCGAGCCCACCTCCCCCTCTTCTTGTGACTAACAGACAAAACAGCAGATTAAAATCTTTGAAGATTAAAACTCATTTGGTACCAGCGAAGTCAGTCAAAGGGCTTTGTGCCCAGAATATCAGACAGTCTAAGTAGATGTGAGTCTGGACACACTTGATACTAAACCCCCCTTTTCCATTCTGAAACCTTTGGGCTCCTTTGCTGTCACTAAAAGAAAGGGTAAAGCAGAAAAGTGAAGACTGACTGAAGTTGACTGAACACTTTATGGGTTCTTTCCAGGTTAGGATTAGTTACAGTAAACACACAGACCAAAAGAGAACTTCAAATACTACTTTTTCGTGGCCCACAACAAAGCAGAAACTGGTTGTGTATTGTGTTTCCCTGAAGTAAAAATAGCTTCCTCGACATAACGATGTGCTCAATTTCTCCTGGCTAATGAGGATCATAGATTTGCTCACTTGCACTTATCCAGACACTGCAACAGTAAGGTAATAATGTAGACACAGACTGAGTGCTGAGATCAATATCTGTGGATAAGGGTTAACGAACAACTCAAAGTAATCTTTTGTGTGTGTGTGTACGACATGTAAAACGTCAACTTCAGTGATAATGCAACTGCATGTTCTGTCTTGTGTATAGACCTACAGACATCAAGTTACTATCACCCTACACACAAACACACACACACACACACACACACACACACACACACACACACACTACCCATGAACCCACATACCTAAGACTATATCAGGTTCCAAACAACTCTACAAATTAAGTAAACACATCACATACACATCTATAAAGGTCATGTATTTACCTGCAGTATTTCCAATGGCATATTTATACTAACAAAACACCTTAAACACCCATGAATACAATCAATCCATGCAACTGGAATATTTGTCTGTAAAATAATATACATTGAAGATAAAAAAAAGGATTTTCAATGTGAGTGTTAATATTTCCCTGTTAATTTTGGGAAGCGCTTTTGTCATTATTCTGTTTTTTTTTTTTTATTTCAATTCTGTGAACTTATTTGTACAAATGGAAAAATGTTGATATTATCATTAAATGAATATCAAAAAAACTAAAACATTTGAAGTGTATTACTTTTTTGTCTTATCTGCCTTTCGCTCATAAAAAGGTCAAAATTAGCAGGTCGACTGGGAGGATTAGGTTTGCTTTTTACTTGCTTCTCGTTTAGGCCATCACTCAACGGCTGAGGATGAAGATCACAGGAGGGGGAGTCCAAGACGGAGTCACAGAGGAGAACATTAGTAAGAGTGCAGTCATAATTGTACTGGATTTTTAGCTCACTCACAGCACATTTGGAGTGTTTGTGTATGTCTGCAAATTCCTTTCAGGAGAGGTGAAAAGCAAAGTTTGTTTCACATTGACAGAATAGTTTTGGAGATATTTCACTCCTTGAACTGATGTAACAACTAAGATTATGATCCAGAGAGCTTGGCTACAACTAGATTAAATGCTTTATACCATTTCAACAGCAAAACTCCTACATTATCTTTGCTTTCAACAGCGCACCATCACCCCAAACACATTTTTATAACCTTGTTCTATGTGAACCTTTTGTGGACAAGAGGCTTTGGAGTTCTTTCTTAACTGCAATGAGTGCAATGCAAAATGGAAATTAAGATTATGGTTGAAACCATCTGGGTAAAGGTAATAAGTGGATGTATTCATTGTGGATGATTTACTAGCCTAAACCTAATGGTTGAGCATTGTTTGTAAACCCACACAATAAACAGGCTGACCACCCATGTGTTTTATAGATAGGATGTTGGTAGGGGACTGAGGCAACATGCACGCACATTCACCCACACCCAAAAACAAATGTGCATATACTGGCTTAAGCACGTAGCTGGGAGCTGTTGTGTACAGGATTGCAGAAACAACATAAACACATAAAACAGCACCACTCCTGTCATACAGACCCTATTTAACCAATTTGCTCAGAGGGCCAACTTCCTAAGGAAACAAAGCACATCAGGATTTACTGTAACTTCTTTGCCGTTTTTTTCCACTGCTTAAAGTTTTCTCATAAATTTAACACAAGGACATTTTCATTATTTTCGTCACAGGACTGAGCCTCTATTTGTCTCTTATTTGAATGCAAGATAGCAGGTAATGGAGAAGGCGTAATTGTGAGCATATGTGCACATTGGAGCGACTCCAGGTAAAAAGACAGATAGGATGCAAAGATGAGGTCAGATAAGAATAATGCCTGGGACAAAAAGAATGCAAGTATGTTTCTGTCTTTAGGCCCTTTCCCACTGCAGGAAACTTTGCAGGAACACTGAACATTTACCCTGAACTTTGAAAAACATTGGTGTGTTTGCACTAAAATTACCCAGGTAAATAAGTTTCCCTTGGCCCCCAACTTTTCCAAAAGAAATTCCTGGTAGGGAGGCAGTACTTTTCAGATTACCAAGAATTTTTAGGGGTGGTGGAGAATGCAGATTGGGATTGGTGGGATATGCTTGTAGAATTTTTTCACCCACCGCAATTTCATTCCTTCTTTATTTAATTTATTCTTTATTTTATTTCCACAAGCTTTGTATTTTTGATAATTTGGAAGATAGAACAAAAGAGAAGGTACAACAGTGGATGCACGATGAAGTCCAGGGCCTTTTGAACATTTTTGGAGGAGGAAATTCAGATGGATTTTGATTTGCCAACATGAAATGAAGTGAGTTTCAAGTAAAATACAAGTAAACTTATACAAGATTATAAGAAACTAAAGGGCCGCAATACTCGCAGTGGGTCTGACAAAATTGACCAAACCAATAGTAGATATTTCACTGAAATATTCACTGTTTAGTTCATTCCATGCTGTAACAGTAGTCTGCAGCACCAGTAGTTTAGTCATAGTCAGGTTAATCTAATACTAATTCGTCAACACTAAGAATGGTTAACTTCATTTAAAATGTATTTCAGATGGATTAAATGATTCAACGACCAGAAAAACATTAAAGCTAAACTGTCCACTTAAACTACAGGTAAGTGTCTGAATGTAAATGAACTGTAATACAACTTATTTTACTGTTCCCTGTTACATCATCAACCTGATTTTAATAATTTACCCTGAACTTTGGGGTCTGGTGGAAACATATTTATCAGGAATTCTTTTACCCAAATGAGTTCCTGGTAAATATGTTCCTGGGCTTTTGGTGGAAAAGGACCTTTTGTATAAGGCCAGGGATCTGCAAATGTTCATGCATGTGAAGGCAACATGGACAAAGGGCTAACAGTATGTGTACGTGTGTGTCTGCTTCTCTCCTTTACTTCTATAAAACAGTTCCTCTTTTCTTTCCCTGGCTTTAAGAGAAACCTGGTTCCTGAATGAGAGCCAACTTTGACACAACTTCAACCTGAACTGCTCAATGGCCCCCATTGTAGCTTCTAGGGACCCTTTTCACAATTCTCATCCACACAAAAAAAAAAAAAATCCAAGATTGACTACTACCAAATATTTTCTCCTGAATAAACTTTTTTTTCCTCCTTTTACTGCCTTTCAGCTTGTATTTTCTATTAAAGTACAGGGTCATGTGACAACACTTTTCAATCCTTTATTTGACTGTCGTTTTTTCCTCTCTCTTTCTCTGTTTTGAATCTTACAAATAGCCTCACTGCCCACACAGCACAGCTGACCTCACAGTAACCCCCCCCCCCACCATGTCTCCAACCACAGCCAGCAGTATTTACAGTAATCAGAGGGGGTATGAAATTAACTTCACAAAGTCAAGTCAAGACAAGACAAAGCCTTTGGCTCATTATAAGGTAATGAGTACAATACATAATGTTGAAGCAGCAACATCATTTTAAAATGTCGACCAAAACGAGATATAATTTTTATTGTCTGGGGAGACAGACCTCTATTATTCCTGAGCTGCAATTGTGTTCTTTCATGTGGCTGCAAACAAATCAGCGATCACCTAGGATTTTTTTTTTTTTTTTTTTTTTTTTTTAAAGGAGTAGCAACAGAGAGCAAAAGAACAGAGCAGAGAAGGAAAAGAAGAGCTGAGTAAAGAAAACACACCACCACTTTGTTTTTGGAACCTGGTTCTCTGGCTCCAGTTGTTGGCTCCCTGCTTATTTCTTAACTCACTCCAACTTTCCTGCCCCACATCCCACCACCCCTCCCTCTAACTCTGTCTGAAGTACTAATAACAGATGATGGGTGGTGTGCCACTGGTTTCTCCTGTGCCATACGGCTGCCAGTCCATGCCAGCAGATGGCCCAGATGCTGCTCTGACAAAACATAACGGGAGAAAAATGAGAAGCAAGAAGGCAAGAAAAACAGGAAAAGAAAGCACAAGGAAGAATTTGACTTTGTAGCTTCTTGGCAGAATACATCAGCAGGCACACATGTAATTCATTTCACGTGCTGTTTGGCAAATTATTAGATATAAAAACAAATGGCGGTGTGATTTCCCCAGAGCAGATATTTTTTTCCCGTCCTAGTCACTCATCATTACCATCTCTACTCCCTGACCCCAAGAATGGCCCTCCATATCCTTTCACACTGGAAATGGATGATTAAAACTGAGTCACAACTTATAATCTGAATGCAGTTTTCATCTTGGCATTTTGTTTCATTCCCATCTCTGTGGTAGTGAGTCTTTTTTTAATCCTTGTACATACAGATGCCAAAACCAAACTTAAAGCTCTATTAGAGTCAAACTTTTGATTTGGTTTATTAATTATATCTGAGTGTATTTTATAGCTACAAATAAAGCTGAGTTGGTGATATCCTGATCATATGTACTGCATTTTTAACTGGTTTGAGCAAACACTAACAATAACAGACACATTTTTAGGGTTATAACATTTTGAAAAAATGTGGATCATGTTAATTATCATGCTATAAATATGTGGTTATGGCAAAATGATGTAATCTATGGCAGTTACTGTGAATGCAGATAAATGGATTAGTTTATTATTTGCCTATAAATTAGACAGACAGCAGCAGTTAATGGAAGTCTTGAGCAGCAGCGTTAAAGTCATTAAAGTTCAGGGGCCACATTTAGCTAAATTTGAGCCAAAGCAGTATAAAAACAAACAAACAACATAATTATAATGTATAAATAATGTCAACTCAACAGCAAAAAAAGTAAAATTACATGATAAAAGCAAACAATATTGGGCTTTAGTTTATCATTTATACATATACATTATAACTTACAGATCACAGTGGATATAGAGATACACTAAATATTTATAATAGGTGGAATATTATTAAAATTCTACTTGTTTTTCTTAAGACAATTCCAATTTTCATAATTCTCCTGATTATTGAGATTTTTCTGTGAAATTATACTTTGTGTTAGTGTCAATAAATAAAAAAAAGTACATTTACAAAGAATTGTTTTTTTACATGTGAATATTTATAAGAGACTAAATTGGTCTGAATGTGGACCATGAACAAAATGATGCATAACTTAGTGTTCATAAATTGATCCAAATGGCAAGATTGGACCCTTAGGTGGGCCGGATCTGGACCTTGGGCCTTATGTTTGACACCTTTGTCTTAGACAAAAAGCATGAAAAGCCTACAGCATTTGCATAATGTTGCAAACAGAAATCTAGTGACTTAAATTCTTGGAGTTTATTTTAATTTGTAGTCTTTTTTGTTTTTGAGACATTAGAAAATTGAAAAAATGTGGAGGTGGAACACACCTGTGAACAATTTCAAGAAACAAACGTGTACATTTTCCTTTATTGTAGATTAAAGATACTTATTAAAAGAAAGCGTTTGCTGTTTTGTGCTTATTTTTGCTACCTATACAGTCCGCATTTTATGATTTCACACTTTTAATTGACACTCATTATATTAAAGTCAAGGACGAAATGTCGTTCCTTACTCCATGTCATTAGGAGACAGGTCATCTGTGACACATTTTAATGTTAGTGCTATCCAAACCCTAAATTCAGCTTGAGGGTTGTTTTAGGTGTTGAAAGCCTTTAAATGAAAAAAAAAAAAAACATCAATGAAGAAACCAGAAATGGAATGCGCTGATCTAATCAATGCACCAAGATAAGGAGGGTAGAATGAAGTTAATTAAATTAAGGACATGGGGTGAAGTGATGATGAAATGATGAGGATGATGAGGGGGCCATTGTTTCTGGCTGCATCAGAAACAACTACATCTACTTGAAACTTTGTCCCCCCTTGGAAATAAAAGGAGGTACTGAGAGAGAGGGGTGGGGGTGGGGGTCAAGTGTGTCTATGTGGGTGTGTTTCAAACAGACATCAGTGGAATTAAAAAGTACCTAAACAAAACCGCCTGTCACCCCTGGAACACAACCAAAGTGTGCTTCTCATTTCAAAAGAATGGAGGGATATAGGGTGGGGGAACTTTATTTATTCAGAAATACGCAGGCAAATGAGCAATATGGTATTAATAAAGATGGAAAGAATTGTGTAAGTGACAGAGTGGAGGTCTTTGAAGGTGGAACGGGTGCAAGGGGACTTAAAATACTGGCTGATATTTAAAAAAAAAATAAAATTAAATGAACTGTTCCATGAGCAAGAACGCCAGCAGATTCTGACAAATCCAAATAAGCTGCATAAAAGTGGCAGATGAGGTTAATAGCTCAAGCATACAGTTCACATGTAATCTAATCAAATCCAGTAATTCTAGAATAAGTATATGCAAGAGTCATTTGAAGTTCTCTCTGGTTTTACTGGCTGCAGAAGATAATTCCTTGGCATGCATTTGTCCTGAATTAAAAATAACCGACACAATGTGGATTGAATTGTGCATTTTATTAAGATGGAGGTTTCCAAATTGAGTCAATGGAGTTCAATGAAATGTAGAGTGATCCAGTAACCTTTGAAAAGTCTCACTGGGATGAGTCTTGAGAGGTCAGGATGTCTACCAGCTAAAGGTTACTTTGTTTCCACATAGTCTATGTAAGAAAACAGCTGTGACAAAGTGAACCAGTCCTGAGAAGCCGTTTGTTCACCTAGTTGTTAGAAACACCAGAGACCAGTGGGGGGCTCAGTGGTAAATTCCACATTGTCACCAAAAGTTACAGTTGTCACTCTGGCATCAGACTAACCCAAAGACTTCAAACAATGCTTACTTGTCTGTCACCATCCCAAAACCTCAAGCAAACTTCTGACCATAATGGTCTCCAAGACAAAAGAAGACAAGTGACAGTAACGGGAAACTGCCAACATTTATGTCTAAAAATCACTTTGGCTACAGTTACTATTTATTCTTTACAGTTACTCTTTATTTCTTTATTTGATTAAAATCACATAAACACATTAATATTCATCTACTGAGCTTTTCAAAAACTGTCAAAACATGGACTTTAAGAGGATTTAAATATTTATTTTACTATGATTATTCTTAACCCAACTGAGACATACCAAGAGACCACAAAAAGGACACATACGTTCACATACAGTGAGGTTCCTACATATTTATAACAGACACGGATACCATGCTGCTGCAGTTGTTTTAAGAAATAATATAAGAATGAACTAATATGTTTAAATATACACTTTTGAGCATATACTTATTCAGTTGAAAATGCCTAGTGACATTAAACAAGCAGTACAATGATCACAGAGTGTTCTATTACAGTCACAGCATGGAGATCCGTATCGATGCAGTTGTAGGTAGCACACAACAGCAGGATATAATGATCTCAACGAAGAACTCTGCACAATGGAGTTGGCAGCACTGGTGATACAATATTGCTCAATGCATTATTACATACAGTATCACCAATCCATTCAAGTTTCTCTGTTGCCATCGGCTAATAGCAAAAGAGATGAATGGGATGAAATGTAGAAACAAATCTACACGTGAATAACAGGTTATATAAGCTTTAGTCCAAATTCTTCAATAACATCCATGCAGAGGGTGAGTAGTACTGTCTGAAACAAGCCTTGAGGTAAGTTGGACCTTAAAATCCAAAAGCACACAGCAATACAGTCAAAAGGACATTTAGATTAAGACAAGAGAACACGAAAAAGTGGATAAAAAAAATATCTGGATGAGCTAACTTGGATGGTGTACTTTTTTTTCCCCCCTTTTAAGTCCATTCTATCCTTTAATTTTTTTTTTATTCTCAGATGTTGAAACTCAATTTAAAATTCAAAGCTTGCAAAACAGACACAGCAGCAGCACAGCAACCATAACCATAATGTATGATTAGTATACAGACAAACACTGGGCCAGCAAAGGTCTCAGGGTCAAGCATTCATTCCTCTGATACATCCCCCTTAAGACCCCAGCAGACATTCGTCAAACCGTGCTGTATACACATCCTGCGTTTATTTTCAAACTCTTCTTGCATCATGGCTGTGATGTGTATACACATCTGCAGATTCCACATTGTTGGTGACTAGAGCTCCTGTGGAATCTCAAACAGAGCAGAAATGTAGACAAGTCAAGAGGAACCTACTTGGAATGACTTGTTTTGAGAAATATAATAATGTCTATAGAGAAATTAAGATATGTGCAACGTAGCAGTTAATGTGAAAACTGTAGAAATTAAACTGAAATTTGTGCCACAAAATCGAGGAACTATATATATTTATGTATGTGAGTGTATTTGTGTGTGCGCTAAGTGGAAGGTGGCGACAGGCACGGATTATATGTCTGTAATCCTTTTCAGTGCAGTAGGTGCTCATGGTATCTGTGCGCGAGACAGCATGATTTACATACATTTCTTTGAGGACAGGAACCTCTCCCCAAATGCTCAAGTGAATTAGATGCTCCAAGCAAGTTTTTTAAGGTGGCAAGTACAGTAACCATGAAAGCTTATTATCAGACAAAGCAGCTTTTATGCAACATTAGTCAATTTTCCATTGGACATATGTGTAAAACTTTACTGATATTCACTAAATGTAAAAAAACAAAACAAAAAAAACTTAAGTGTGTAATGTTGGTATTTTCCATTAAATCATAAAGGAGATAATTTATTTATTTATTATTGTGAGATGACACAAGAAGTAATTCCATAAAGACAGGAACAAATCTAAATATATTGTTTTATAGATATATCCCTTATTATCATTACCCCTCTACGAAATGAAAAATATATTGGGTTTCCTACTGGGTCCATGTTTCTTTTAAAATGTTCTGCAAAAAACAGTCTTTCCATTGCAGTTTTGCATAACATACCATCTGCACTATGCCTGACAAAACACGTCTTGCCTGCGTTTAATCGAAAAACAAGGATTTTGTTAAAATTTTTGTTTTTATGCGCAACTTATATTTTCATTATTTGAGGGTCAATGGAATAGGAGTTAAGACATGTAGAGTGAAAATGTGCATGCACATATGAACAGTGTTGTACTGATATGTTGAGACACAAAGGCTAACTTCAGCAGTTCACATCAATCAAACTAATTCCTTTCCCCCCAAACATCCACATCTAGTCCAAACACAAATGTGCATTGGTAGGACATAATGGCCATCTTAAACATCCTGCTGCCAAATGTCTGCATCCACCTAACCTTTGACCCCTGCCTGCAACCTCTATCCCTACAAGAATGAGCTACCAACTTCTGAACAACAAACACCTGTTTGTTCCCAACGGTTAATGACATTCAGAGGGAGGGGTGTGTTTTAGAGTGAGTCATTACTGTCAAACACAAAGTGTTGATCTGTTAATCCTGCCCATAGGGAGGGTCTGGATAGTCACACGTGTCTTGATGCTGATTAGTAGTGAGCTGGTGAATGAGTCGCAGGCCGGCATCAGGCTGATTTTTGCAGTCTATCGTCTGGTTATTCAGGGTGCTAGTTTACATATCTAGATTGGTGGGGGTAAATGGGGATACAGAAGGGTGAAGACAACAATTTAAAGGTAGGCGAAGTGATTCCTAAGAAAGATGACAGATCTTTTACTGCCAACATACTCTATTTTTCAGTTCTCCTTCAAAACCACTGCCTCCAAGTTAATATAAACCCATCCTTCAGCTATTTCAGCTTCATGGATACAAGTCCAGTGCACTTTGGTTATTTCCATTTACAGAGCCAGGGCTGACCAGAGTTTTAGAACAGAAAGCTTGCAGATGAGGAGGAGACAAAGTATATACACAAGAAAATGGTCAAATTATTATTATTATTATATTACTATTTTTGTCTTTTTTATTTTGACAAGATCAACACAAGTTGTTCAAAAGTGCAACTAATATGCACAGATTTTTAAAATTGGTTTCAGTAACTTATGTCCATGGTTTTATCCTTTTCATAATAGACCTGTTTCAATTGTTGTTAAACCTTCCTATAATTTATAAGTATCTCATGCCCATTAGAAAATGTCACATAGCCCTGTTGCTTAAGTAGTAGTTCTCTAACCCCACTAATGTCAGTTTAAAGATTTATGGCATGTTTTCCTAAATGGTCAGCAGTAATTATAAAGTATACACAATTTGTAGTTCATGAGCTAAAACATGCAAAGCCACCATTTTGGCCCCGTAAGTATGGTCTAAGCTTTTTACTGACTTACTATATAGACCCACAGCCACAGTCAAACTCTGTCCGGTCCAGTTGCAGTGAGAGACGCCAAAGGCCACTTAAAGCCCACAACTGTCCAGGGTTTGGCCCAGGTCGAGGAGGGTATTTCTTGCAGTAAGAGGGTGGTGTGCCGACTGGGTGGTGCTACAGTTACTAAAGTACAGTGAGAAAGTAGCCACCGCACAAGACAAACATAAACAAGGACACCCGCTGGGCAGGCTGACGCCGCGTGCCTGTGTGGGTGCCTGCCAGCCTGGGCTGTGGCCTGGGGGTGTGGGCATGGTGGTTGAGCACCCTGGTAGGCACCCCAAGTTGCTGGGTTCACCCCAGTGGAAAATGTGCATCAGCCCATAAGAAGCCCACTGCGGCTCAGAGATAGCGATTCACCAGACCCCCCCACTAATGTAGCCATCACTTCCCAAGTGACCACAAGCTAAATGTATCCTCCATGCGCAGCAGAAAATAGCATAACTGTGGGGAAGAAAGGGAAAAAAAGAGGGAAAGAGGCCGGGGGAGGCTGATATAAAGATGTAAAAGTAGACATTCGAGATAGATGAGGGAGAGGTGATGGATAGTCGAAATATATTATGGTGTGACCATAATATACACTGTAATAAAGAGAACAAAATTAATATGAGAACAAGATAGGAGGAATGACATAGTGAAAGACAAAGAGAAGGCAGGAGGGTTTAAAGTTGAGATGAATGGAGTTTAAAAAAAAAAAATGACAGCGGACAATGATGAAGAGAGGAGGCAGGGGTCTCTCCAGTTCAACCACCACATATTTTCCCTCAAAAGGGATATAATTTACAGAAACCCACGATAGGTCAGAAGCAGAGCATGCAGTGCCAACTCCATGTTAAAAGCCAAGTCTTATTTTTTCTCATTATTTTTTTTGTCAGTCAGTCTCTCTCACACTCTATTGTCAACCCATCCTTTTTGTGAATCTATTTTTGCAGGAGCTACTCCAATCACTGTGGATTTCAACTGGGTCGTCTGTGTTATTGAAAGACTATGTGTCTTTTAACACTAAGGGGTTTTGCTGCGTGTGGTTTGAAGTCCGTTTTCAACATTTTGCATGAACTTCTAGAATAACATAAATGGAATGAGTATGGCGCTGCATTCACATCAGAGCGAGAATTGAAAATTTGTGAGAGAATAGCAAATTCATTTCTTCCAGTTATTTTTCTTTGTGTAGAGCATGACAATAACACAATAACCTTGGTTTATGAAATGCACAATAAAAATAAACATGTATTGCTCTGTATTTAATTTATATCATTTTTTCAAATGAAGTCTGTGATGACTTTTTTAGTCTTTCCAATTTCCTTGATATGTACAGTACATAGCTGAAACTATTTTACTTCCACAAAACTTGAAGGTGCCAGATCCTCCCCATCCCCAGTAAACTATAACCCATAAAAAACAGTGCTATTTTTGTTACATGTTTTTTTTCCATATTTAACTTTTCTTATCATGAAAATATTATCCCCTGTATTTTGTGTTCTTTCCTATATTCAATTTATTGATCATGTTGATGTCCATAACAGCTCAAGTTGTAGTTAAGGTTATTATATCAGAAAGAAAAAAAATAAGAAAACTTTACTTTTCAGCAATTGTTTCCCTACACTGTCATTTATCAAACTTCATGGGTTTTACTGGTAAATCAGTATTGTAGAAGATGACAGTGTTTCTATGGTAACTATGAAGCCTTTAAATGTCCAAATGGGTCATATCTGATGGCTATGAAAAGATGACAAAATGTATTTACACATTTTTTTTTAACATATTGATTGAAGTCAGGGCGGCACGGTGGTGCAGTGGTTAGCACTCGTGCCTCACAGCAAGAAGGACCCTGGTTCGAATCCCGTACCGGACCTTTCTGTGTGGAGTTTGCATGTCCTCCCCGTGTCCGCGTGGGTTTTCGCCGGGCACTCCGGTTTCCTCCCACCATCCAAACACATGCACTGATAGGTTAATTGGTTAATCTAAAATTGTCCATAGGTGTGAATGTGAGAGTGATTGTTTGTCTATATATGTTCAGCCCTGCGATGAACTGGCGTCTCATACAGGGTGTACCCCGCCTTCGCCCATTGTAGCTGGATTAGGCCCCCAGTGACCCCCGTGACCCTAGTAAGGATAAAGCGGGTTCAGAGAATGAATGAATGATTGAAGTCATTTTAAATCAGTTAATGCTTTAGGTTGCCAGTGGCTGTTTGGGTCTTCATGGGTTAATGTAGCTACGAGTAAAATGATAGAAGAGTAAGAAAAAGAAAAAAAAGTGAAATGAAGATTAAAAAAAAAAAGAAAAAAACTGTTGAAATGAAGGGGCTTTGAAGATGTGGAAGTAGGAGATGCAGCTATTGTACTGCCCAGGTACACCTGCAGTGGAGGTGGAGTGCATCAAACCAGAGCAAAGTCAGACATTCACTTGATGACTATCATGTCAGCCTGAGTACACATGTTACATACTAAATCTTCCTGCAAAAACAGAAAAAGAATGAATAAATCTATAGGGGTGTCCAAAAAAAACTGTGTTGAGAGCAGCTTTTATTAAATTACAAAAAAAAAATAATAATAATAAATGAATCAAGACAATAGGGCAGAGACAAACATTCTTCCTCTAACATTCCCCAGGTCCAGTTGACTGGGTCAGGTCAGCCACTGAAAACATCTGTCAACAAAAGACTGGAAATAAGTGTCCAAAAGAATGTTCAGAATGACTGAATACGCTGTATGTGTTTATGCATTTATGGGGGTCTGCACAGTAGCCGGCCCATAGATGACCATGGAGACAGTACAGATCCTGCCAGCTCACAGCTGTGAGCCTCCACAGCTTCACAGCACCAGCAGAGCGTGGATGGACCATGATGGCCAGGATGTATGGACAACGTACAACAATAATACAAGCCACCTCACTTGTGCACATGTGTCGAAACCTCACCACCATTCATCCATCAAACCGGTGTATTTTCTTTTAGTCCAGTGCTAATGAAAGGTTTTGTACCTAGAAACACCAACCAGGAAGATCAGTGTGAAAAGCCCAGCAGTTCTCCAGCTTTGTCCCCTCAGTCCTGGAGGAACAAGTGGTCTCTTAAATATTTTCTTCAAACAGGGCCTCCTTCTTTCTCCCGGCTGTTCTTTTGGTAAAATATGTTTGTCTAAGGTGCTTTGTGAAGGAGCTGCTCTTTCACCTTTTCCCCCTTCTCCCAATTCACACTGTTGTAAAAAGTTAATGGAAAGAAAAAGCAGCAGGATACAGTAAATACATTGATAGCAAAGGCATATAATATTTACAAGGAAAACCAGTCATGACAAACCTAGTTTTTGCATTGGAAGGAAAAAGTAAAAACAAATGGATAGAGGTCTTTTCAAAAGAGAGATCCTATGACAAAGCTACTTTAAACAAAAATTAAGCAAAAAAAAAAAAATAAAAAAATCATGCATGTATGTAACGCTTGCACGCAAGGGTAAAGAAAGATACGGATGGTTAAGTCTGTGTCAGTCCACTGTCAAATCCTGATGAATGATGATGAATATTGTTTGGCAATGGTCTAAATGCATTGAAAAGGCAAAGAAACGGCAGGCGTGTTTAAGCATGCATGTGTGGAATGAAAGTGTGGCATGTAGTATGAAAATGCCTGGATGAGTGTGTATGAGAATGACCGGTCCATGCCCGAAGGAATGTAGTCCCTCAAGCTCATGGTTGGACTGCTGCATGAGAGACACCTGCACCCCACATGCACTTTAAACACACACACACACACACACACACACACACACACACACACACACACACAGAGCAGGCATTGAACACGGACGAGTGGCTCTACACTGAGGTTAAAAGTAGGTAAAAGCAGAGTAAAAGCACACATGCACACTTGAGGGGGGGCGTTGACTAAGACAGGAATCACTTTTGAACTCTGTGGACCTTCCAGCAGCTAACGCTCTATAGAATAGACCCCCCTCACACCATCTTTGCAGGTCTGTCTGCATCAGCACTTGTAGAAACACCTGCAGCTCCACTTTTGCAATACAATACAAAACATGGAGACAGACATAAAGCAAAACTACTGATGAGAAACTGCAGATCAAATGTTATGGTTTTCCTTAAATCCAACCAAAGATCATCCTAACTTTATTTATCTGTATCTAAGAGGTCAACTAGTGCAAAATTGGTGGAGTTTTCACAAAACCTTGAGTCATTCTGTATAAATGATATAAAAACAGTGATAATTAGTAGTATTCTGCCAGACTTCATTATCATCTATGATTTTCCCAGGTTGACCTAAAGTCTTTATGTGAAGAAAAAAAAAAAACCCAGAAAGACATTTGTTGTTTTAATGCAAAATTTCCACAACAGATTAATTTCAACTTAAATCCATTTTTCTGAATCAGCAATCATGCTGACCCTCACTTTATTCAACATCTTTTATAAGCACAAGAAAAGCATATAAGACAAAGAGAGCAGTGGCACAATAGATGGCTTACACTCTCAACTTTTGGAAGACTTTACCTCCCACTTGTCCCCAACCTTTCAGTCCCCTGCCTCACCAAACATAGCACAAAGGAACCATACAATAGCCGACTGACTAATTGACCTCAGTGAAATAATGTTAGGCTTCAGACAGAGGACTTTCAGTGGATGTTAAGGCAGAAAAGTCCACAGAGGGTTCCTTAAGAGCACACAAACTAAAGACCAACCGGTGTTCCCCCTCAGGGTCCTCCATCCTTTCTTTTCTTCTCCTCAAAACTTGGGCTACACAAAGGGGAAATTATTTCCTGGCCACCACCACCTCCTCAACTCTCCCACCAATTACATTTTGATGAAATTTTTTAATCTGCTTAGGCTAAGTGCACTTGCACAGAGGCACACACACACACAACCCTGAGCTGAGAAACAGGGAGGCCATGCAGGTGCAGAGGAGTCTTTTGTTGTCATAACATTTCCATAGAGACGAAAGAAATCCGACAGGCAGCTCAGATCATTCTTTGCTCCGTTCCTCTGCGTTGTCCACGTACCACTCAGCAAAATGTGAACTCGCACAACAGCACATAGAGGTATTCATGTCCATAGTACACCTGTTAGTAGGGTTCAACCTCTGATGTATGCATCAACACAATGAAAACACAGTGAGGCAATGGTGCATACGCTCAAATGACTGTTTATGATGCAAAAAACACACACTGGCTGTGAGCGGCAGCATGCCTCAGCACTTTTCTCATTTAACTAAGCGTGGCATATTACTCCTGCCTCACTGACACTGACATGTTTCCACACCGTGGGCAGACAAATAGGGCCCACATGGGAAGTGACATCAGCCAGGAGCACATGTGGCCCACCTGCCATCAGCCCATCAAGGATTCTCTTTAATAGAGAATTTCCTTCTGGTTTCTAGAGTTTCTTTTTCAGACAGCAGGTCTGCCAATAGTGGGCCCAGAATCACTGGTTTCTATCTTGGAAACATGATCATGAAATACAACAATACAATGAGCAGACAATCCACGTAGCCTGCTTCATCTATTAAAGGATAGGAAAAGTATTGTCATTCAAGCTCACTTTGAAAAAAAAAAACCCAAAAAAAAACGTCTGGTTGGATTTTTTTTATTGTGCCAGATGCTGAGGAGTGCTGCACTGATAATTGACAGGCTAAGAACACAGCTGCTGGCTGAAAGATTATGAGGTTATGGCTAGTGTCAGTCTGTGTTGTCTGGAATTATAATTACTTGAACAGTAGAGCACAGTGTGCAGAATACCAGATTTTAAATCAAAGGAGGAATTTTCAGATGAATTAAATCACAAATATAAAGGCATGCATTGATACTTAAAAGGTTAAAGATTAATTCAATTTATTATCTCATTCATTTTGTCTTTTAACCAATGTTATCCATCCTAATACACACACACACACAATTGCAATTAGCACATTAGGATCAATGAGCTACCACTGAAGATACTTTGAGACCAACTTCAGACTATCGTCAGTGCCAACAGGAGTTTTTAACCTATATGTACCCATTTTTAAGTTTGGGGGAAACCAGAAAACCCAGAGGAATAATATGCGAAATCAATACAGAAAGGCACACTTAAATTATTTTTTGTTTTGCATTTAAAGTACAATTTTACTCAATATCTTATGTTCATGGATCAACACTGAATCCCTAAAAGGTCAAAATAAACTATCAGATCAGCTCAAGACTATACTACTGATATTAACAAATGATAAGACGTATCAAAGTAGCCAAACACTTGGGAAGCCAGTAACTCTTAAACAAGCTATGAATGTAAGAAAAATAGTAAGACAACTGTGTAACATTTTACCAATAGCCAATTAGAATAATCAGTTAACAAAACATGTGGAACGGGAACAAAAAACTGCCAAGTTTCAGATTCAACTTCTGCAAGTGTAATGATTAAAATGGATGGAGTGAGGTGGATGGGGTCATAAAGTAGAATATAAGTGCATCTCACACTGTTCATGCTCAAATTCTTCAATAATTTTCGTCCAACCACGTTTGATGGACTTCTCAATTTAAATTCACAATTTCACAATTACCAAACTAGATGAAGTGTCCATTTACATATCCCCTTAGTTAGAACATCCATGGCCCAAACGAGTGTAAAATACAATAATTTGTATGTTACACTCGTATGTTACACAATTTTACATAATTTGGAATAATGTTCCTGCCGAACTAAAAAGTTTCACATCAATAATTAGCTTTAAACACAACATCAAAAGTCACTTACTTCTCTTCCCCATCCCCACTTGACTTATTATATTAGGTTGAGTTAACATTAAATTAGGTTTTACACTTTTTTAAAATTAGGTTAAGTTATTATATTAAGTTCTAAGTCCCATTAACTCATTGTATTCTCATTATTGTATGTTATAAGTTTGCATCTTTGTTATCATATACACAAATTATATTTCCCTTTATTTGTGTTACTATTATTATCATTAATTGTAATGGAGGTAGACTCGAACAAGCCTTATGGCTTTTTTCCAGCCTCCAGCACAGTTATTATGTGTAGGTCATTTACTTTCTATATTATGTTTTATTCATGTATATATATATATATATATATATATATATATATATATATATATATATATATATATATATATATATATATATATAAAATTTACTTTCTGTATACCATTTATATGTGTAAATAAAACAAAAACTAAATCTTAAGTGACAATGACTCAAAATTAAAAGTCAAGGCAAGTTTTTTTAAGGCTCAAATATATAAATGATCTTAAATGATTACATAAAATAAAAACAAACTGTACAGTATATATTTCAACTCCTATCAAATGGACGTTTATGTTGATAAATCACTGAAAGTCAGAACTAGTTCCCTTTTCCATCTCAGTTTTATCAGGAACTGTGTAATTCAAGTAGAGTCAATATATCGCTGACTCCCTTGTGCATATGTGTGTATAAATTATGTGGCCGACTCCTGCTTGTCTGCATGCATCAATATCCCCATTTCTCTATCGCTTCCTTTGTACCTCTATTATTCTCTCGTAGGCTACGAGGTGTGCAGTGACAGGCTGCCAATCTGCAGCAGTCCCAGATGCAGCTACAGAGGCCAAGCTACAGGGCGTGGGTGGGTGGGGTGCAGGGCAGAGGAAACGAACGACTAATGGGAAACACACTTCTCTCCATCATTCGTATAGTTCTTTCTACCGCAACAGAGGGAGGTGGCAGGCGTCCAGGAGGTGACTGGCGTTCAGAATCGAGGCATGATTTAAAAACAGGAGTTATGCCGCGCCACGCTTCCTAAATCTTGTGAAAGGGACAATCATGACTCTTATAAAACACAGGAGAACATTGAAAGGAACCTGGAGAAGGAAAAGTGGGGAGTAAATGTTGACTAAAAAGATGTCACAGGCAAATCAAATCAGAAATATGAAGTCAAGAAAAGTGGAAAAATGATGGAGAAACTGGGCTTTTGGACAAAAGTGTAAGACTAAACTAATTCTGCAGATTTTCACCTAAAGCTGGTCCTACAATATGGAAGCTCTCATTGAACACGTCATTCTGGATCTGCCTCAAATATTATAGTGTGACACTTAATATGATTCTGTTTATACATCTCTAGGCACTGTGTGCATGTGTTATGAATAACAGTGGTATGTCCTGTTTCCACTTTTGTTTCCATCTTCTGCCACCCTAGCCATCCTCACATCTTTATCAGACGTTCAGCTACTGGACACATACCACACTGAGCTAAAAGCAAAGTGCTGAAATGGACTTGGGACAGTGCAAAGGGGTGTAAAGACTTTCACTAGGGCAAATATTCCTAATGTTATTGCCAGAACCTTTTTAATAAAAGGGGAAAAAATATATTTCCAGATGTTTGAGAAAAGCAGTATTTGCAGCTGCAAGTGCAAGTCCTCTACCGTTTCTGTGAAAGATGGAAAATGGTGTCTGACACTGTCTCAAACTCCAAAAGCGGAGACAGATTAAATTAGAAAAGGAAAAAAAAAAAAAACTTGAGTCATCTGTGCAATTGCCTTAACAGAATTAGGGCTTTCTTGACTGCTACGTAATGAAGAGCAGCTTCTTTTGACAAACGATCTCCAGTTTTAGTCTGTATGAAATTATAACTCAAACCATAAAAGAAAATATAGGTTAATGGAAGAAGAGAAGTGGAAGTTTGGAAGGAAGGAGGTAGCTGAAGGTAGGAGGGAAAGACTTTTTTTTTTATTTTTCCTTCTGTGGTGAGTTCACACAAAAGGGTCCTTCTGATCCCTGGAGTGCTGAGTACATACCTGTGGGATGAAATCAAAACCCTCTGTGAATTATATTAAATATGCCCTGCCAAACACTCCACATACTTCCATGTGTTTTACCAGTCCTGAAAGGCTCCATTAGGCTTTACTCTTAAAAAAAAAAAAAAGGACCTAATTAGAATCCCAGACACTAGCACCTCTAAAAACTCTGATCCTTCCCTCCACCTTGGTTAGGAGATACTAAAGGAGGAAACACAAGTTCTAATAGGTGGTCAGGTATGGATAAATACAGGATTGGTTGCTGTATTTTTGAACAGGTTAGTAAACCCGGGGCTTAAGGACAATTGATCATGAGACATCAAAGTAAACAGAGGACTTCTCTGATTCATGGAGTAAAAAACAGGGGATTTCAGTGATCCCTCCTACTTTGTCTTTTTCCTGATCAAAACTCCCCCTCCACTGGATCACAAACTGAAACCCCAAAATTACTAACAGACTCCAGACACCATGTTTCAACTGTCAGAATGCAGAGTTCAGGTTCTTTGACAGAGCGTGTGCGGTCACATCTTTACTCCGTACCATCCCCCCGTGGCCTGCTGGAGAGGCTGCAGCAGATGAATCGTCAACTTGACCCTGAAGATCACCTGAAAATTGTAGTTTTATCTTAAACAGAATTTTTTCTGAAGCCTGTGTCGAACAACAAAGCCTCATTCGCTTTTAGAAAGTGAACTTGGAGAAAGGAGCAAGGTCAAACGATCGTTCAAACATTTTGTGCAATTTTTTTTTTAGGGGTCTGGTTTGGTTAGCAGCACTGCAGCTGCACCTAATCCCCACAGGAAAGCCTTCATCTGGGACTGATTTTAGAGTGCCGGGGCTGGGTGGGAGAAAGGGGGGACTGTTCTGTAAAGGCTGGTTCCCCTTCTGGGTTGCAGGTTTCAACTCAATCCATCTGATTAAAGGGAGTTTGGCTCAATTACACTGAATGCACGAGTCCAACTCCCAGGCACGACCTTGGTTAAAAAAAAAAAAAAAAAACACAGAGAAAAAGATTGTCCAGAGTTAACAGAGGGTGTGAGTATATGCATCACACCTGGGGCACTCTTATCCATCCACAGAAAAATCTCGCTCCCTCAGCTAACAGCAGTCTGTCAGCAGTGCCCCCTCAGAGGACTAGCTCTTTGTGTAACCCGTGACTGTGTTGGGAAAACAGCGAGAGGCTGACTCTCCAGGGACAGGCTTATGTCGTTTCCAATTGGAAATTAGATGATACCAGTACGCATCAGGCCCCAGCCATCTTGTTAAATCTACTTCATACCAGAAGAATGACAAAACAGCACTTTACCATGAAAAGAAATATAAGTGTGTACGTGCTTATGTTTGTCCACTTATATTTCTATACTTGAAGAAAGGAGCAGAAAATTAACAATGACTAATGGCATTATAGAAGCCAAAACCTTTGCGGGGATTATAGTTTCATTATGTTCAATCCGAAACAACTGACCCTTAGAGACTTCCCAGTGTGTTTTTAGGAATGGAAATGAAAAACAAATTTCAAATTGTCCAATCCTTTTGAATGGAATGCTTCTGAACATATTTCTTTAACTGTACAATGTCAAACTCATGCATCTACACTTTAAGAGGCATGTAACAACACTGAGTCATGGCGGAGACAAACGGTTCATAGTGTGGCTTCAATCACAAACAAAGTGCTCCTAGGTTTAATCTCTTAATGTTTCTAAAATACTCGTTTCCATGTAAAGGTGTAAAGGAGATTTTTTTTTTTTTTTTTTTTTTTTTTACTTAACTTTTTGTTTTTTAACTTTTGTCAAAAGTTGAATGAATATGCATTTAAGAAGAACAGCTATGGAATGAATAAAATCTTATATTAACATGAAATAATTCCAAACAAACTGTCCAACATGAGTTTATACAGACACGCACCATTGCAACTTTGCAGTGTTAACACCGAATGTGGTATTTCTCAGCGTATAACTGCTAAAGTGGGGGATATGGATAATTATCATGACGTGCTGAGCATTTCAACAGCAAGCTGGTTGCAATCGTGGCTGGTTGTAAAGTTCACTGATTGCAGCTGACTTAGAGGCCCAATTAAACTCATTATTATAATTCAGCTTTATAGATGGAAGAGAGCTCTACACATACACAGATTCATGCTGCTCTTCAGTGTCCAGATCTGTAGCTTGTATGGAAAACCAGCCTACAGTAATGGCTACCTCCACACAGTTTCAAAACACCCCTCTCAGATTCATCACCGTCCATGCCTTGCCGCTTCAGTCTCCATTTCAACCCCAACCGAAAAATAAACATTTCCCCTGTCTTATTCTCCATCCAAATTATATTCCACCCACAACCCCATTTTACTGGCTCATGCTGTGGGCCTCTTTATGTTGTGACACTCCAAAGAAAACAGTCCTACTGAATGTTGTGGACGAGCACCGTTAACCTGATACAAGCCAGCTCACTGCTTCAATTACACAGCATGTTTACCACAGTCCTTTTAATTAAAAACAGGCCAGAAAAAAGAACAAATCCATCTTTATATCCACCTCAGGCTTAAAATGACAGAGAGGAAATGCCCCACTATGGATGTTTGACTCTGAGCTTCCTTCGCTGCACATGTACAATGGCATGGTTCAATCTATCAAGTGCAGAGAAAAATGGAAACAAGGTCTCTCTTTGATTATTGCATTTCGTCTCTGTCATAGTCAAGAGACATGCACTGAGGCACTGCTAAACTAAAATAAAATTAGCCACACAAAACCTACTGTGATAATAAACCAGAAAAGAAGAATTAAAAGTTTTATGGCCAAAAGGCAACTTGAGGACATGTTGCATGAACTACAAAAAAATTACAGCAAAGGACAATGGTTTTTTTTTTTTCTATAGAAACTGAAGCAGAGGGAGATGGTAAACAGAAACTGGCTGTTCCCAAATTACAGTATTAAACACTGGTATAGTCAGCCTGAGTAAACAACTATCAACAATGCACATTCTGTACTCGCTGCTAACCTTGAAACGAGCCAGCAATTTGTTATCAGCATTTGCACTCTGCATCTAGCACTGACCAAACTTAATAACACGTTTGGCCAGCCCTAAGACGGATTTGACTGAATAGGAGGTAGTGATTACATTTTCCCCCCAATTTAATTCCTGAAGTCTTGTTTGTTCTCGACAGTTTTCTGGATGCTTCCAACTGTGCAGATTAGCAAGACATGAAAAGGGTCTCGGTCTGTAACAGCAGCTTGGGTCAAAAGCTCAGACAGTACCTTGGTCACAGCTACTGCAACTTTTTGTAACCAAATTTGGAAAAATCATGTTGTTGGAGCTAATAAAAACAGATTATTATTTTTTTTTTACCCTGTTTCCTTTGTCTGTTTTATGCTACTCTCACAATTGGCAGGATAAGAAAAATATCCACTTTTTTAAAAACATAAAATCTACACTACAATCATATTTTAATGCAACTGAGATGCATAATAATAGAAGAGCAAATTCCATATTTTGTTAAATCCAGCAGCAACCTGGAATTTTAAGTAAAAAACTAAAGTGTGGTGAAAAACTGAATAAAAAGAAAATGGAAAAGGATGAGAGTAAAGGGCAAGGTCTCATCTCTACCTGGTTTATATCAGGGCCGGCCTGACGAAATCTGGAAAAGATGTGGCCTTGAGAGTGATAGCTCTGACACACTATAGCGGTATATGATAGGATGATGGAAGTGATTTAATGCACTGGAACATATCACAGATGATACACACTCCATAACAGTGGGAAATGACTGTAGTGCGCTAAGACCTTATAGAATTTATTTAATAAATCTGAGATTTAGGTTTGCGTGGACAGGCTCACAGATGATGAGACAGTGGTTGACGAAGCAAGCACAACAGCTTGTCACCAGATGAGCAGGACATTTCTGGAGAAATCCTCACAATGCTGGTAAATTCTGTTCAAGTTCCATCATCACACCACAAAACTGCAGCACCAGCCCCCTGAACAAACTTTAACATTCTTCTGTCTGAAAACACAGCCACCAAGGAGACAAGACCTCCAATAAAATTAACTAATTAACACCATCATCTGTGGTTTTAGACACCCCAGTCATGATCTGCTTTACACAACAGTGTTTTGTTTCAAATATTCCAGATATGCAGAATGAATGTGACAAAAACATATTTGCTTTGGTAAAAGGAAGTCAAAGAATGTGGCATCCATGGATCAGATATCCTCTATTTTCCATGAAAAATATGCTGGCACCACACAATGTGATGGATTCCAATGAGCCTTTCAGACAGGCAAGTATCTGTCTGAGTCAAATGAAAGAGGAAGTGAAGGAAATGGAGATGAGTGGTGGCATGAGGACAGAGGAGGACCCTGCTGGGTCAGCTCCGAAGCATTCCTGTCTTACACACATGTACAAGAAGAAAATAGCAATTACATTCCTCAGGATGCATTTAACTTTCATATCCATTATTATTATTATTATTATTATTATTATTACTCTGCCAAGGAATAGCGGACTCATATTTTTGCTGGTGTTAATCTGTTTGTGTGTCTTTGTGCAACGTAACTCAAAAACTTATGGACGGATTTGGCTGAAAATTTTAGGAAATGTTGATATAGAACCAAGGGACAATTGGTTACATTTTGGTGGTAATTAGCAGAGATGTGTGTGTGTGTGTGTGTGTGTGTGTGGGGGGGGTACATCTAGAAATACATCTACTTCTTTATCTAGTGCTTCATGCAGCTACTAATCTGCTTTTATAAAGTAATAATAATGAGACCTTTATGTAGCCACCGCAGCATACTGCAGGATCTGACAGAGTGTGGGCTACTCTACTTTGAAATAACTTGGCCAGCCAACCTGTTTATAATAGCAGTAAAATGCATAATTTGGATCTGACAAAGGATCCCTTACATTCCTCTCAGGGATCGGTACTCAGCATCCATTTTAGGAAAAATAAACAGTAAGACAGTAGAAGGTCAGGAGCAGATGTGACAGGCGATGAGCTGAAGGCAAAGTGTCAGTGTGACTAGTGCTGTCTTCTGACCCTGTTCAGTAATTAAGGACAGAAGGATGAAGAGGACACGCATACAGTCTGTCCTCAGCTGTAAGGAAGGCGTGAGGTCTCTGTGTGTGGTTCTGACTTACAGTAGGAAATGGTAGGAATGTAGAATGACAGTGTCAGAGCTCTGGGAGGTCTGAATGCTGTACAGTTCAGGAGAAGCTTTGAAAAATACCACAGTCCTCCATACATCATGGTCCTTATGCAAATTACAGTAATATGTGCATGCCACGCATGAACCCTATGAACTTGGTGTGTCAGATCAGAGTCACCCTGTGACATGTGACCTCTTCACTCTCATTGATGGACTATAAAATGCAGTGCTAGTACCATTATCACTGTGCACAGTAGCAATGGCAACAACACTTTCAGAAAATTGAGGACTTACCCACTGGAAGTACCGAGCGAAACCGAGCTGAGTGAAGAACTCAGCTTCCTGCTGTCCCACAGTTTGACCTCCCGAGTCCGCATCTATACACAATGTCAGACATGAAGCAACATGCACATGAATTATAGTGCTTTAGTTAACTTTTATTTAAAGTTTCAGATTTTTTTTTCTGTCTTTGATGGCTTTAAAAGTACATATTTTAGATTTAGTTTCATTCAGGTTTTAAGATATTTAATCATCTCTGTTAAATATTTATTTAGTTTTCTTGTTTCAGTTATTAAGGCACCATCTGAATACCTTGAAATTGAACAAGTTTAAGGAATGCATAGCATTAAATATGATTTACAAGTTCATTGTTTATTACAGGTTCCATAATCTTTCATTCATTCATTAATGGAACAGTTTAATCTTCTGGAAGGTCATGACAATGCTGGAGCCGATCCCAGCTACAGGGTGAGATACACCATGAATGAGCTTCCAGTTCATCATAGGGCTGACACATATAAACGAAGAACCATTTAATCTCAGACCTATAGGTAATTTACAATAGCCAGATAACCTATCTGTGCATGTCTTTGGAAATGGAAGAAAATAAACATTAAGATGATTCTATTTCATTTAACTTCGTTTACTGTTAAATCTTTGCAGGGCCACACATGGGCAGGGCTCTACCTCAGCTGCTACACTGCACAGGTGGGTTACAACAGGAAGGAAAACTGACTCAGAGGAAGAAGTACTCAATAGTGATGGGTTGGAAACCAGTAACTATGATCTAGTGATGAGACTGTGCTCCTCACTTTGCTTCAGTTAATTAAGACCTTAAATTGAATTAAGCTAGTTAGTTAGCTATAATAACTATGACAAATGCTTGAAGGCACAGTAGCTATTAAAAATGTTTTTAGAGGCTATAGTGTGTAATGACATATCATTGTTCTGTGTTGCATGATGATGATTTTCATTATGAATGAATCATCTTTTATAGGATATCGTATGTGAAGCCTGCAGTCTCACCAGTAGCTGTCTAAATCATTTCACTATCATACAAGTAAAGAAAACCACACAGTTGTTATTCAGAATCAGACTTACCCAAGGTGCTGAGGTTAGAAATAATCAAACAAAATTTTATAGTAAAGAATCTGTACAAATAAGTCTGTGTAAAAAAAAAAAAAAGGTCATAACCTCTTAAATGTTTGCACAAGTGAACTACTTCTAAGTGTTTTTCTCACCATATCAAAGCCAGTGGTCAGCAAATGATCTTCTTTGGCCCACAGGATACGAGAGTCCTTATTGTTCTGGAGGCTCTTAGCACTCTAAAAGAACAAAAAAGTCACAAATTAAACTACACAGTAGGTGTCTTAATGTTGAACAAAAAGACAAAAATTCAGCTGAGGCAGAATCACAGTAGATCTTGACGGTGTTGAACCTTAACATCATACATAGAACTCTAGTTCAAGATAATGAGGAGGTGAGTGAAGGATTTGAAGGGGGGAGAAAAGACAGTGAGGGGAAGTGAGACAGACAGAAGTATTCCCTGGTGCCTCTGACAGATCCCTGTGGTTGGACAGAACAGGACTTGTCCCATGAAAGGAACACTTGTTTTTGTTGATGTAACAGACAAGGTGACTTCTGCCCCGAGTGCATCTTAGATTACCAAACTGTGACACCGCGTCTGTGCATGTGTTCACGGTGCTGAGACTTTGTTGCATCGTTTCCACGGTGAACACGTACCAAAACAACACTGTCAGGTTGAGTTTGATAGGTGGTCTTCGCATTCAAATAACATGTTGTCAGAAGTAATGGCTAAGAACAACTCTGAGTGTTGAAATGAGAGAATGTGGCTGGTTGTATAGACTACATGTTAAAGAGGTGTAAGAGGCGAAAGGAAGGGGAAACATCTGTAAGTTATGGTTCAGTGCTTTGCATGCATTCTCATTTCTGTGCTGCTTTTGACTGAAGCTGTGGATGCACTATAATAATGAATGTCAGCAAAAAAAGAAAAGATAACACAGATAACACAGACTTGTCAATCACTTACTTAAAAGTGTGGATTGCAAATAACTACAGCTTTAAAAGCTTTAAAAGCATGCCATTTGGCTTATTTCTCAAGCTTCCAACTCTCTGTAATGTCTCCGGAGTCATCAAGTGCGCTTCTGGTATCTGTCCACGAAATACTAAAGTTACCCTGAGCTATCATATGAAGCATGTGTATCAGCAATGACGTTTCTCGGGAACAGGAGCCTCTCAGCTAAACCTGTTTCCAGTAATTACAGTTGTGAATTTTTTTTTTCTTTTTTCGGGACATGGTGACACTTGGGAGCATGGCTAAACTTTTGGACACAACAAAAAGACAAGTTTAGGTGTGAAGGTTTGGGTTACCCTCACTGCCTCTCTGTGGAGTGTGCCACCTCATTTTCATGTCACTGTTAACTGGCTGCGCATGACAAATTGTAAAAACAAATCGAGAGAACTCGATCTACCATGTTGCTGCTCTGAATATTCTATGTAGTGTGTGTTACACTGAAAGAAACAGGGGCCTGCACTGCACTAAAGACACTGGGTCTGTCAGTCCTGTTGCCATTTAGTAAATCTGCAACCGAAAGTAACAGTTTGACAAATATGGATGAACTCAAGAGTATTAAATTCAGTTTGTGCACACTTGTGGAAGGAAAAAAAACACATGTGGACCCTATCAATTCAATCTGATACCCTGTTTCCTTTCCTTTCCTTTTTGACGTCACTCTTGCCACACTCCCTGCCTAGCGGTTTAAGGACTGACTGCTGAGGGGGAGAATTCAAGGCTCTGGTTATTTCAATTTCTTTAAACTGTTTAAACGATTTAGTGCAACTCGCTCTTCCCAAATCCTCTCCAGAGTGTTTCTTTTCTTACTCTTGTGCTTGTGGACAATATGCACCACACATGTTAGTATTATCCAAGTGTAGCAGAGGTTGATACAGAATGGAATTGAAGGAAAAGTGTAGTCATTACAGACTGTAAATCTGACGTTTTTATTGATTTAAATGAAAAGGAATGTTAAAAGTTTACTCCCTTTCCTGTGGGGTTACTGCACCAGCATTGTGTTTTGCTGAAGAGATAAAGTTATTATTAGGAAATTAAAATGACTCATTTCTTGATCAGCACTTGGGATAGTGACTAAACACATGTAGCTCTAAATACATTTCTATGCTATGAGCAAACACACAAACATATAATGGTGAAAGAAAAAGAATAAGTCTCCATCATTCATTATTTGAACCTGCTTCAGCCTGAAAACTATTTTTTTTTTTCTCATTTCTTGTCAAAATATCTTGTCACACTTAAAATAAGACATAATCACCTGAAGAGTAACTTTTCGGTGAGGTATAAAGAACTTATTTTTAGACAATTAATCTTGAAATGAGAATTTCAAGAACTCTTACCATGGTAATTTTCACTTATCTTGAATCTTATCTTGGGGGGATCTTGAAATAGGCAAAAAAAAAAATTTCAACCCTAACCCAAAAAAAAACTATGTCAATGGAACAAAAAAAATTATCATGGTAAAGTTTCTTGAAATAAGAATTTAAAGATCTATTGTCTAAAAATAAAAAACAGAAAAGTTACTCCTTAGGTGATGTCTTATAAGTTATTTTGACTAGAAATAAAAAAAAAAAAAAAAAAAAAAAACACTTGGTAAGATTTAGATTTTTGCAGTGTACACCCTATCAGATTAACAAATTAACCTATACTGTAAATGCCTGTCTTTGGATGGTACCAAACCTAGGACTATTTTTCTGTGAGGCATGACTGCTATCCACTGCACCACTGTATCGCCTCCACTTGTAAAGGTTATTTCCAAAAATGTTAATGTTTTCCACTAAATGTATGGCTAACTCCAGGACGACTGTCCCTGTAAATGAAGCAGAACATATGATAAATCACAAACCAACTGACGAACGTGTGTTTACAGGCCACACCGGTGGTTCAAGCTAAATGTATCGCTCTCAGCTCCCAGAGAACTTGACATTGCTGCAGTTGTGAGAACACACACCGGCATCAAATCACAGCTTTAAGTCTCCACCTCTCGCAGGAATGATACATCTTTGTCCATAACACTACTTTATCTGACACCATCCGAATGCTATACAGATGTTTTTTGGCTCCTGGTGTGCTCCTAAATACCTCTATCCACTAAGAGGGATTAGAAAACACTCTACTGACCTGGCTCTCAAACACGTTTCAGAAGTATCCCTACCAAAGCACTGACAGAGTTGATAATAAGTCCTGGATTGAGTAAACACCTAAGTCCTGACTCAAGATCATTTTTCAGTTTGCAGTCAGTCGGTATGCCTCGTGCAGGTAACTGAACTCGTATTTGCCTTAATAAGTCCATATAAGTGAGACAGCTGAAAAGTAGCCCAGATGTACGGGAGAAGTCCAGAGTAAACTAAGACCTCCAAAATGCAATAGATCAGAAACGAGTGGGGGAAGAAGGGAGGCTAAATCCAGCCATGGTGTAAACAGACATGGAGAGAATTCATTGCAACTGAACTGTTCATAACCACTACCACTGGCTGATTTCCTTCCAGGGGCAAGACAATGCAGAGCTGGCATTCTGACCAAACTAGGAACAAGTTGAGTTCGGATTACTTTAATGTGCTCTGGGTTCTGTTTAACTCTGGCACTGCTTTGAGAAACAACATGTGGTAACTCGTATGTTTTTGGCAAACAACAGGACTTTTCAATTGTAAACAGCTTCATCAGTTTTGTTGTGTAATATTTGAGAGATGCCAATCTGCTGAGGGGTAGATGAGTGTGTGAGTGGGTAATCTGTAATCATTGAATTTAATTTCTGGTGAAATGGGAGTTAAAGGTCTAGACCAGGGGTGCTCAATCCTGGTCCTCGAAAGCTACTATCCTGCATGTTTTAGATGTATCTCTCTTCCAACACACCTGACTGTCATTATCAGGCTTCGACAGAGCTTGATGAGAGGTTTTTCATTTGAATCAGGTGTGTTGGAAGGGGGATACATCCAAAACAATCAGGATAGTAGCTCTCGCGGACCAGAATTGAGCACCCCTGGTCTAGACTGTAGAAGAAGTATGTTTTCTAGACTACCAAATTGGACTCACTGGTGTCTTCATCAGTTACTTAATCCACAAGTGATTATGTTTTGATAAAATGGTCGTGACTGGGGAAGCACATAGAACATTGGGTGAAACGCATTCATTTATTGATATGGTAAAACAATACACAACATGAAAAACTTGTGTAGGAAAATCTCTCAAACACACAAACTAAAGTCAAGAAATATAAGTTTGTTTTTCATTAAATATGAGTTCCTAAAGTGTGATTCAGAAACCAAGAAAGATGTCAGCAGACATCAAAATGTCCTATAGATGACAGTGATCAATAATGTTTATGCATGTAGGAGGAAAATATCTGATTTCACAAACATCGGATATGCAGATTTTCTAATTTTAAATAAAAATTTAAAGTACACATGAGCCAATTTGTGGCCAGTAGCAGCATATGATGGCAATATTTAAAGTCTAAGTGATCAAAATCAGCTGCTTTTAATACCTGAAGGACAACTTGTGGTACACAGAAAAATTATGCAAACCTGATAGCTGTAATTTTCCTCAGGTTTGGTAATTTTTTAATCATCCTGTATGTTCACCAAAACTCACCTCTCTAGAATTAACAGTGTGGAATTGATTTGGGCAAACACTGCAAAATTTTAGGCCTAAAATCTGATAATAATTATGATATGCTTTGTTTTTATTAAGATTACTCTGTTGAACTATGACTCAAGCAATGTCTGATATTCATTGGTTAATTTCCTGTACATTTTAGTTTTTATTTACTTCAATGAAAGGGTACCAGCAATTTTATCCACGTGTGCTTGTTGAAAATGTCAGCAAACAATTGCATCTGTTCCTTCTTATTTTCCACTGAGCTTAATGCGTATATTTACTGGTACATCAGACCAATTTCGCAGACTGTGAATCCACAGTGAAATATGTTGATGTGAGACTGGAATATTAGTGCTCATTGTTTAGTATTTATATTTTCATGTAAGACAAAAACTCGACATTTTAGATTTATACAAAATCAGATGTTCTTCTTCCGAATAGCAGATGAAAATTTGAGACTAGAATGACAAATCTGACAAAGTATAAAGAAAGTCAAATGAAGCCTGCATTTAGTGGCCTTCAGCAGTATTACACTTTAACACAATGGTTTTACTTTACATTGTGGTTGCTTCCCATTGGTCCTAAGTTAATAAAATAACACTGTACACTTACTTCAAACATGCAGACACATACTTTTGATTCTACCCCCTGTTTTAAAATCTGTGGAAAGGACAAAAAAAAAAGCCAAAGTGTTCTTTCAGGGGATCGATAAAAAAACACTAAAATTATATCACCTTTATATGAACCGGCTCTGGATCTGACAGACTCAGATTTGCCATTACAACATCCCTCAGGCCTTCGATTTGTTGCCTGAGCCAGCTAACTCTGGGGCAAAAGGCAAATCAACTGACCTGATGTCTCTCATGCAGATAGCTATCTACGGTCCATAGCTCACACCACTATGATGTCATCCTTTAGCCGGAAATGAAGGCACGTGCAGCTTTTGAGCGTTTGAGCAAAGATGTCATCGAGGCTTTGCCAGTAGGAGCAATGGAAAAGCCTTTTCAGGGGTTTGTGGGCCTGTGTTCACGTTTTCCCAATAAACAACTTAAGGAAGCGTAACACGGCCGTCAGAGAACTGCACTTCTAATAACACTAAAGGGCAGCCAGAGGACACAACATCTGGACATGTGTATATTATATATATATATATATATATATATATATATATATATATATATATATATATATATATAAATGTTGCCAAACAGTATCTCTTCTCTACAGTCATAAATTTAAATCCCATTCATGTAGAACCACCCCACTCCCCCACCCCCTAACACTCATGGCTGAAACTCACAGACACGATACAAATCAATCATGACAGTCAAAAACAGAGAGAAAGAACAGGAGGCTGGGGAAAAAAAGAGAACACAGAAAAGACAAATGTTTTTCTTAGCAGCAGAACAAAAGCTGCAAACTGGAAGAATTCACACAAGAGGAGAAGACAGACAGAGACAGAGAGAGAGAGAGAGAGAGAGAGAGAGAGAGAGACAGAGAGAGACAGAGAGAGAGAAATGGTTCACGACTTGACAAAAAAATGCACAGGAGGTGTAAAGCATCAGTTTACACCTGCAAGGATGATTTAGGAAGTAAAGGAAATGACATCACATCAGGGAAAAGAATATCGCCAACGCAGGTGTCTGGACCAGGATGATGGAACGTATTCTTCAGATGTTTAAATGGATCATTCCATTCCAACTCACCCACAGTAGCCCACAGTCACATGAGTATATCGGACCTTATATGCATTACAAATTTCGGCACAATTTTTTCATGAGCAAGGATGGATTTTTTTTAATTTAAACCAATTTTAATATTAATGTAATAATCTATCATTATTTTTAAACATATAAAGTTTTACTGTATATGTCTTTGTGATAGGTGCTATATTAATTTACATGGGCAGAATTTAGGATAATTTGCAAAATGCATTCAGCTAAATACTGAATATCTAATCTAAATGAGAAGCACAAATTCCTTTTGTTTAAATAAAATGATGATTAGCTTTATTACTATTAAATTGTCATTCTATATAGCATTGGTTCCTATACTTTTACAGCTGGAGATGCAAATAATCAATTTTGTGTCTCCTGAGGACCAATATTTACCAAAATCTTTAACTGTAATAATGTCTAGGTTTCTATTGAGTGTTTCGACATCAATAAACATACTTGGAATCATAATCACAGATAGGTTAGTGATACATAACTACCAACACACCATCATAAACAGACATATGAAACTAATAATTTCAATTCTTACATAAATATATGACTGAGTGGTGTTCAATGTACTGTCCATTAAAGTATCTTCTGCTTCTGTCTTACGTACATCTTTTACATCACTGCCAACTTTTATATCTCTTACACTTTTTCAAGAATTCTCCTCTGCAATTCTCATGGAGTTGATCATTAGTCATAACATTCGGCAATGCAAAAAAAAGACCCACTTTGGGCCCCTATCCTTCATTTCGTAAAGGGAGTTATACATTTTGTTAATAGAAATCTGTATTTATTTGGCCAGAGCTGAAAACCCCACAGTGTTGGAAAGTGTTAATATTCATTGCAGATCTATAAAACTTTGATTCTAATTCCTACTAATCCATCTCATATGACACCTGGCTGAGTTAGACAGAGATGTAGAGGTACAAAAGTGCCAGTCAGCAGTCTGGCCAATTAGGTTTTATAGGTCTATTAAGTATCCTCTCCCAATATAAACAAATGAGGATCACTTCATCTCCTTCTGTCCTTCTCCCTCCGCTATTTAACTTCTGAACTTCAACAGACGGAGCGCACATCTGTGTCACTCACAGAGAATGTTGATTCACCCAACGGGATGGATATCAGGTGTCTGTGTGCACATATGGGAACTATCACAATCTCTGTATCTCACTCTGTGTCTCTCTGGCCCGACACTAAGGGTGTAAGTATTAAACAAAGAGTGCCAGCGGTGCAGAAATTAATTTAGCGTGCAGGAAAATTGAGGGTTTATTTTCTCAATTTTACCCAAATCAATCTTATAATCTAACGACAGATCTTTCACTCTGATAGTTTATCTGTGGAGTACTGTTCATCAAACACTTCAGCTCTGTTCAAACTCATTTTAGTCCTTAAGAAATATTTCCCTAAAGGATAATGCCTAAAATAACATAATTTTATATTACCAGTTGACAGTTCTTCTTTCGTTGCCAGTATAGTTGGTCCAATTTCATTTATTCTCGAGCGAGATTGTTTGACTTAAATGCATGTAACTCAAGTCTGTGTTAACAGAAGAGTTTGTCTGCTGGTCATCCCATTGTTTTTAGTTGTAACAGAAAACAATACAGCACACAAAAGCAGCTGCAGCCACTCATCACTGCAACCTGCTCCTCATTTTCCCCTCTCCCTGTCCCCCTACTCTGCACAGAATAATGATTGTTTTACCGTAATTTCCATCCTCTAATCAATAACTGTAGCCTTGCAGCTTTCATCACCCCTGAAACAGACTCCCTCTCAGTCTTTTCATCTATGCCTAATTAGGCTTTTCAGCAATTACTGGGTTTTCTTCATCCTACTCTGTCTTCATGGCTCATTTAAGTTTTGTTTCTCAGTCATGATTCGCTATCCTGAATGCAACTCTGACTGTACAGAAGCAGATGGGCGTCTATAGGAATAAGACAGAAGGAGGGAAGAAACAGGACAAGAGAGGAGGGGAGGGGGGTGAAGATGGAAATTAAACCAGCCATTTTATTCTTTCATTTCCTCCCGCTCCCTACCGCCACCATTTCTTTGTTAATCAAAACCATCTTAGATTTCAGCCGTTTCTCCAAATGCTCCACAAGCCACAAACTTCTCTCTTATTTTTTTTTTTTTCCATACTTTTTATTTCTGTTCCCTACCAGAAGATGAAAATTAATATGCAAGGTCGAAACCTGGGCAGCGAGTGTAATATGAAAGAATGACAACATGAAACAAATCCTAAAGGTGCAGCTGTAATAGCAAAAGTGACCCCTCTGACCCAGGACTGTCACCTGCAACTACATAGTATTTAGAGAGATAAAGTTCAGCTAAGACTGATTTCACATCACAGAAAAGCTGTTACTGTCATCATTCTGTTTGCCTTGCCTGCAGTCATTCTTTCCCCTAGCTCATATCTTTTGTGTCAGAAAATGAAAAGCACTCTGTAGTAAAAACGTACTGAGATGGGATCCAACAGAGAGGGGGGGGGGGGGGCACAACTAACGGGCCAGTTCTACTCTACAAACACCATGTGAGACCTGTACCCCCCTAGGGAGAGACTAGTGATACGGACTGGACTGAACCCCAGTTAAATATAGTATCCAGTTAGAATGGGATATCCAGAAGTCTTCTCCCTGCATCAGTTGTTTGGATTAAGTTTTGCTTTTTTTTTTTTTTTTATCTTCGCACTCTCAGTTCTGAGCCTCAAAGGATACAATTGTGTGGGGATAAAGTTAGGACACACAGATGGGCCCAGAAAAGACTGATGGGTTGTGGAGAAACATTGGAGTATTGCTTTTATACACACGGCAGATCAATCTGCTGAGGATCAGGAGGGGATTTCCTCAATTTCATCATATGCACACTCTCTAAATCCTGCATAATACATCACAGAACAAGACCTGTCATTTCCTATATACATTTCACATTACATTTCATGTGCAGTCATACAATATGGCAGGTGGTTTGCTTCTTCTTACACTCTAAGAATATTTTGAAACAACAAAAAGTACCTTAAATATTCTTTACATTACTCATTTTCCCCCATGCGTTCACCAACTCTGTTATTTAACTCATTGTATTGATAATTATATAAGTTTGTAGCTAACAGGACATTTGGCTCAGCTTCTGTTCATGGAGACTTAGTCGGACACTTTACCACAAAAGACGTCACCCTGTGTTTTCAGAGGGCAGAGAAAATACTGGCCCTAGGAATCATTCTACCCCATGGAAAAATAAATCAAGGGGAGAGGTAGATGGAAAAGGGGGGTTTAACAAGCAATCACTTCTCATTTGGATGGGGAACGAAGGGAAAAAGAGAAAGAAGTGGTAATAGGGAGATAAAAGAGTGCAACACAGAAAAGTCGATTGGGAGCTGCATTTGGAATAGGGGGTACATTTTGGGAGTATTTTTGCTGAACAGACAAAAACAGACAGGGAAAATGGACACTTATGTATGTACTGGTAGCAGAGCTCTGCCTCTCAGGAAGCCCTGCTTTCTCACCGGTGTAGACTTACAAGAGCTGGCACTATGTTACCATATATCCACTGCTGCTATACTCATTTGTTTTCTACAGTCTGTTCTTTCATTAACATTCAAGATACTACACTTTCCAAATTATCTAAATGAAAACAAATAGGTATCTGTATCTGCACTGATCCACATCATTTAGTTTAAAAACCTATGCACCCTCTTCAGACATGCCCTGTGTTGCTTTTCAAAGATTAATACTATACATTATCTTATGTCTTATCAAATCTGGATTCAGCATTCAGTACAAGGAGTCATCACTACTGTGTACTGTAGGGGCAAAAGATAAAAGTGCAGCCAAAAACGAATATATAAACGTTGTAAATCCAGCATAAAATGCCATAGGGCTATCGCTATTATGACATCTTACATACTGTAGGGCTGAACGATACTGGAAAAAACTAACATTGTGAGGTTTTTTTTTTTTTTTTTTTTTTTTTAAACACTGCAATAATACCTATGTAAATGGTCAAACAAATTAGTCATATTTCCTCTTGTTGTCACGACAGCTTCAAGGCACTATTGACACAGAACATGTGTTTCAGTATCATCCTTCTTGTAGCTGAAATAATTCAAGATAACCAACATTGCGTTTCTTTTTGGCACCAAGTCTTTGTTTTCTATGATTTCTTCTTGTTCGTTCCTCATTTTTCAGTGTTGACTCGCTCCATGTGCAGGGGCGTGGTCTTCTTTGGCAAATTGATTAAGAAGAATTGTAATTTGGTTTGTAGCTGTGTACAGTGTGTGTCAGGTACCCAGATTGAAATTATTCTTTTGCCTCCTACACAACAGGACTGGCACTGTAACTACTGCGCACATGTAGTATATTGCAATAACAACGCTCATATGATATATCGTGCAGCTCTAATCTTACAGAGCCAATTACATGATCAATGTGATATTTTTTTGTCTTGAAAAACCTGATGTATACAATTAGATGTATCCAAGACATAGCTAATCCACCAGGGGGGAGGCTTTTGCTCACCAGAGGCCTTTCCAGGTATGCTACAAAATTGTCATTAATGAGGAAGGAATGCGTGAGTAGGAATTACTAATTTGTTAGACATGTTTATGTTATATTACGTTATTGTTTGTTCAAAAATACTATTTGAGCATAAAGACCCAATGTATCAATTATGACACAAAATCGAAGCTCAGAAGCAGAAATTAATATTGGGGGGGGGGGGGGTCAAAGAAATTATTCTTGGAGTGGAGTTTTTAGTCAATAATTTAATGGTTCAGTCTGTATAGGGTTAATGGTTAAATAATTTCTTTGTTAAAAGGTCATTGTATACTATAGTATTGTGTAAGTCAATCTACAGTTTATATATCTAAATGATACATGTAATGAAGAAGATATTTTTTTTAGTGTAATTTCCCAAAAAATCCATAAAGAAGACTCCAGATTTCTGGATCTACTTTCCTGTGATTTTAGACTTTAGAAAATCTCCCAGGATCTTTTCTACTCATAGGTGTTTCCAGACAGGTATACGGAGCTGACAAATGGACAGCTGTAATTACCAAAGGCTGACTTGGGGCGACTTGGATACATTTACTGCTCTACTCTGTCTCAGCAACGTCACTTTACTGTAACAATATGAAACAATAACTTATATTTAGTCTTTTATTTTGGGAAAAAAAGAAGAGACAAACCAAAAATCCACATGGAGGCTTTGTCAAAAGTGACTCAAATATGCAAACCTTCTTATTAAAAGAAATGACTGATAGATAGAAGTGATGACGTGATGTCATTTTAAGAAAGACGGTAAAAATTGATGAATTGGCTGTTTCTGTTGGTGTCAACCAGCTGTTATTATTGCAATTATGCAAAAATAAGTGTAGCCACCTTCAATCAGTGCAGTAATGCTTGTATGACAGGCCAAAGCAGTACAGTTTTAAGGCACATGTATTTATTGAAGAACAGGGGTGTAAAAACCATTAGCCTGCTCTACTGTATATGGAAATATGAGGAACAAATAATCCTATGACAGATGTTATGAATCACATATAGGATTGTCATAAAATGTTTTCCAAACTCAACTCTGGATCCTCTAATGTTTTTTTAATAAGGTGCAGGAAGGCAGACCTGCGTTGTGATTTTTGGTCCAGGCTATGTGTACAAATCAGTTTAACTGCCTTGCTAAGTGAAATAAAACACTGAAGCGGTAAAAAGGCTGTGATTATTGAGCCACGGTGCTAATTGGGCCGTGTGGCCACAGTAGGGATCCTGCCAGACAACTTAGCAAGCCTGGGCTGTGGTCACCCCTCTTTGGGGCCTGGGGACAACAGATTGGACCCAATTGTACTGTACTGTGGAACAACTGGCACCAACTGCAGTGTGTGCCCACTGGTAATCAGTGAAAACTACCCAAGGTCACTGAGGCTGGTTTTGGATCAAAGCCCTGCAGAAAATTAGCCGCTTCCTGGAAATAACATGATTAACGGGACCATTGATTTGCCTGAATTTAGATTTCAGTCCAAAAGCAGCAGAAGAGAGCCAGAGGAGATTTCAAGTGGATGTTTGGTGATCTCTGGGGTTTATGATGGTTATTGCGGTTGAGGATCAGGCAATGAATATTCTAGAGATGCACTTAGTGGCTTGGTCAGAACTACGTGGGGCATCACAGTGGACTAATGACAGAGGAAGAAATGATGCTGACAACGACAGCAAGAAACTGTAACACCCGGGGCTGATGAGACTCTGCACGCCAGACCTGCTCAGTAAAGACAAAGAGATGATTCTTTCCAAGCGTTTTTTTTTGTGAAGAGAGGAGATGACAGACAAAGCTGGAGCCCACAGCTCATCATGCCCACACTGCTGGAGACAACATGAAGCCCCAGAAACCCTGTAGCTTGACCCGACCCTCCAGTGCCTGTTGTCATTTATGGCTCTTTCATAGCTGCGATGGATACAGTTGGCTGTTTTTTTCCCTCTGCCTGAAACCACATCATAGAGTCTTCACATCTTCAAAGTACCCCCACGCACTCATATAGAAGCATGGATTGTGCACAGGGGGAGTCACTCAGAAGGCACATGTGTGCAAAGCATGTCACGGTCATGTCATATTATTTATGCATAATCATATAATCCTTTACCCTGTGTAAACGCTGGAGGCCATCTTTTAGTTTCAGAATCTTTTAATAATGGACTATTTGTTTGCTATAATCAAATTGATTTTTAGAACTTTCCTGCGTCGAGTTCATGGAAACAATGCAGTTTAGATTAAATGGTTTAAAGTCGAATGTGCTAGTAGTTAGAGCAGGTGTTAGGATAAAGGGGCATACATGTGCACTGTGACATTGTGTGTAAATAAACATGCTAGCAAAAGCTGGGGATCATTTTATACACAAGCGTCCTATATATTTAGCAGTAGAGCAAAAGGCAGCTGACTGACAACTTGATTAATTACCTCATCTACACTACACTAACAAACAGCTCAATGTCCTGCTGCTGCTCACACTCCTCCTCAGAGACTCCTCAAGTATGACAGGCCCTCCAATGCTAACTTTACCCCAACACTCCGCAGCTTCACTCAAGGGGAACTTCTATCCAACTCGTCCATAAAACCACAAATTGCAACAGAACCTGCTGTCTTAGAAAGCTCAATTAGTAAAAGATGAGTTAAGATGGCTTTTGTTGGAGACGGATGTGGCATTTATCAGACATGTGTGAGCCACATTTCAGGGCAGGTTTTCCTTCACTGTTTCCCCTATTAGAGGCTCATTATGTGCTAAAATAGCTCTCAGTTTCTGCCTGCCTGCAAACTTTTCAGCACTAATGCAGGTATGCACACCTGTGTCCAAATGTATCCAAATGGGACACAGGTGGGGTTATTTTCGTCGGTCTATCTAAAACAGACCATTGAATCTTTTTATTCTGCAGTTTCCATCACTACTAAAGCTACGTAAAGCAGAAATAAGCAAAGAAACATCAGAATTTGAAAATACAGACCCTTATGCTGCAGCTAACCCCCCTGTCTTAAGAATAGACTGTGTTTAAAGATGGATGATGTGACACCGCTTCATGAAACTATGGAAAAGCAAAGCCAAAATATCATGGGAAAGTGAGCTGCCACGTTGCTTTTGTGAGAATCAACAGAGCTGATCTGTATTTAGATCCCCCTATTTCTGAAAAGACCGGTGATAGACAAAAAACCCATCACAGGCTACATTTTGTAAGGCCTCCAAGAAGAGCCAATAGGAGCTACAGAGGATCTAGTTTTGTCTCTTACAATACACAGAAAGGTTTTTATAGATATTGTCCTCACTAATGCCCGAAAAAATAAATAAAATGGCTGTGTATGGAAGCTTTAAGTGGCAATTATGATAGTCAATAGTAACTACCATTCCATGAGTGACAAAAAAAGATCAAATGAAATGTGAAATGTGCATTCTTTGTTGAAATGATACCATAAATGTATGGAAATGTTCATACACATTCAAATACCACTGTGAGTAGCAGCACTGAGGCAAGGAGGGTGAAGCCCATGGACACAACAATACACGACTCGGACAGAGTGGGTTTCGAACTGCCAACCCTTTAGTTATTGGACAGCCCACTCTACCTCCAAAGCCATGGTCACCAAATCACAATTAGTCACGTCACACGTACCTACAAAATGTTCCAATAAGTTTCAATTTTGGATTTTCAGAGTGTGTGGTGAACATGGAAACACTGATATTCTAAACCATTAATTAATCAATAAAACCAATGTACATCAAGGGTGCCCAAATCCAGTCCTTGAGGGCCAGTATCCTGCATGTTTTAGATATTTCCCTCTTCCAGCACACCTGGTCCAATAAAAGAGCAGCTCATCCTCATGCTCTGCAGAAGCCTGATAACGATGTAATGTCTTCCAGGTGTGCTGGACGAGTTAAATATCTAAAACATGCAGGATACTGGCCCTCAAGGACTGGATTTGGGCACCCTTGATCTAGATGGTTGGTTATTTCCAAAGTTTACTGAAAAATATATAGGATCCTGCTGTGAACCAAATGTAAAAAAACAAAACAGAGAAATTCAGATCTTTAAGGACATATTTGCATAGTGTACCTTACATATTTGCTATTTGGCTTTTAAAGAACGCCACCAGTATGTACAGGTATGTAAGTAAACAACATGCTACTGTGTTTGCATGTCACACAGATGGTTAGTTTGCACAGTAGAAAAGTAGAAGGAATATAAAAGAGATGTTCACATGGCCATACGTCTTACAAAAACCTCTCATATTTGGCAATACTGTCTGACCTGTTACCAACCATCAGTACAATTTAGTGAGCATCTGGAGAAAACACACATTGACCAGGATAATTGAAACAGCACCAGCTTTTGGTCAAACGTAGGTCAGCTAACACAGCCACAGGTGGAGTCAACGGCACTTAGTTTCCCTGTGGGCATTCTGACGCTAGTCTCAGCTGTGTCCCAACTCCTGCATTCCTCCTGTGACTGTCTGACAGGTCAACTTCCTCTGCTGCTTGGTATTTCACTTGCTGTTAAGATGTGTTTACCACAAGCACTGTAAATGTCAAAAACCCAATAAATCAACTTTATTTCATCCATTCCATTCATAACTGAAATGTATAGGATTGTGTCACAGTGTTTATTGTCTATTGCATTTAACTGTTTTGGGTTTTTTTTGTATTTTATTGTTTTATTGTGTATATATTTTATATTGTTTAGACTTTGTGTAGACTTTGTATGGCTGCTACCTTAGTGTGTGTGTGTGTGTGTATTGGCCTGTATTTTTATAGTCTTTTATTCATTATTTTGACTCTGTAATGATTATGGAAGTCTCACAGCTTGCATAATGTTTATGTATTATGTGGAGACTTTTAAACAATCATCAAAAGGCCTGATTTGCCACTGTTGAGTTTGAGGTAACTGATTTACATCCAGATTTTTATTTCAAAGAGGCAATTTGAGAGAGCAGAGAGGGTGGGGGAAGTGATGGTTTTGTAGGAAATGTAAAGTTGAATGTCATCAGCATAGCAGTTGAATTTTAGTTATGTTTAGTTAGTTAGTTAGTTAGTTTAGTAATTTTGTTATGGAAATGTATGATGCATTTGAGTTTGGGTTGGGGGGGGGGGGTCAGAGAGGATGCTCATGTCCATTTTGATTAAAAGATGATCATAAATGTGAATGTTATGGCATGATGGAGGTGATATGGAGAAACCAGTGGAGCAGACCAAGACTAGAATGCGGCCATGGCAGTGAGTGGGAAAATTAATGTGTTGTGTGACGTTGAAGGAGTGTAAAATGTCTAGAAATTCAATGGCCTGTGTACAGTTTGGATTATCAATCTGTATGTTAAAATCACCATATTATGTTAGTTTTTCCACTGTTTTGCCTTATTGTATATGTTAAGTTGTCTTTATCTTATTTTGTCTTTACAAACCAGGCTTCTTTTCTGATCTTTACATAGTTTAGTGAGGTCAAGTGTTCTAAAACATGTCCCGAGAACACTCTTTTACTTTAATTAGGAAAATGAATTCACACACAATATTATAACATTATTAATAATTTTGGGTATTAACAGTTGTCAAATGAAAAAGCTCTGCGGCTCATTTTAGGTACCAACCCCAACTTTTGGAAAGGTGTAGTGTATGTCATCATATATATATATATATATATATATATATATATATATATATATATATATATATATATATATATATATATATATATATATATATATATATACATACACATACACACATACAACAACCACAATGTGCATTATTCATCGGTAACTACATATGAAAGTCTGATTCATAGTCCAGTGATTCAAGCAAACTTCCATTTACACACAAAATGCCTTGGCATAGTCCCATATGCCAAAACCACACATTAAACAAATAAATCACAATAATTTAACATTTGCAAAACAACACAGAGTATCTATAGCAATCCAATTCACACTTCATTTTGGGTTTTTTGGCTGTTAGAATTGTGAAAAATAAAAAGACTTCAAACCTCCCTAAATTGAACACCTCCGGGAGTTTAAAATGAAGACAGCAAAACACATTTTTTGTTGAAATGAAAAGAGTGGTATAAGCAAATCAGTGGAGCAGATGTTAATTGAAGCCATATTGCAGTTTCTGGAAAAAAAAAAAAGGGCAAACTGAGGTGAAGTCACATGGGAGCTGTAAGATGTCGATAACGACCAAAAGAAATGATGAGTCTGACTTTAACTTTACCTTCATAATAACTACAAGGTTGTTGTCTCTCTTGTGAAATTATGATGATATGGTGCAAAAGTTGAAACAAAAGCAAGTGATCGGACTATGAACTGATCTCATTTATGAATAACAGTGATTGCATGTTCTCATCCCTCAAAATATGCTGAAGCAACAACACAACTGACGGCTGAAGGAGACAGTCAATATTAACTTCCATTATGAAGCAGTAGAAATGCCTGATCATCTGCCATTGTAGCTCCAGGTGTCACCCACATGTGCACACGTAAGGCCTTAATTAGGTGGAAACTAAGAGTCCGAAGGCTGCCAGCACACTAATGAGCATGCTCCGCTCACAAACAACACACACATGTAACATGGTCGTTCGTTGCCAGCTGGCCCACATCCTTACCTTCTTTCCTCTACCTCTGCCCACCAACCCCCTGCCCCAAAAAGAAAACAAAAACAACACTTCAGCGCCACCTCCAGAGCACACACCCACCACAAATACTTATGCACGCACACAGACAAACCTCATTCAGTCCTCTTCAAACCCCCTCAGACCTCATATTCAGATCTCCTTTGGGCGTCTTGACCCTGTCAGGCCTCCAGTAACCAGCATGACCAAAATTCATAAACCCATCCCTGTGTTTATACCCACACAGACAAAACATAATTCATACATGACATCAAACCAAACCCAAGGCGAGCGCATCGAGGAGTTAGGTCATGCAAACTAAGCCCTGATGAATCAACTGTAATTTACACTGACTCCATCCACTGCACAGGATGGAATATCCAGATTTCACGCCACTGTTCTGCAGACAGAGACAGCAAAAGAAAAAAAAAATACTGTCCCCTCATTAGGAAACACTCCTCTCAGCATGATTAATATTGGCACTGGGGCCTGTAATACAGTGAGCTAAAAAAGAGCTAGGAGATGGAGTGAGAGCAGAGAAGAAAGACAGAACTGAGCGAGGGAGACGCAACATCTGGGCCTGATTATCCACTGGTTATTACTAGGATCTGATGGGGGACAGATACAGACATGAGACATCATGCATGCGATGGATGGGTAAAGAGGGAAGGCACACAGAAAGATTAAAAAAAAAACTGCTAAAAGCACAGAGGTGTGCATGTAGAAAAGTAAAAAATATTATTAATATATTCATGGACACATGCATTTTTTTTTTACATTTTGTCAACTCAACTTCTGCAAAAGATTAGATTACTTTCAAATATGGCGCAACATTGCTTTGTGATTGATTTGGTGTATGCGTGTGTGTGTGTGAATGGGTGAATGTGAGGAATTGTAAAGCGCTTTGGGCACCCACTGGTGTATAAAATGCGCTACATAAGTACAGTCCATTCACCATTCCATTAGTCATAGATCTGCATTTTCAGAGGGATTGTATAGCAGTGTTAAACATTTCCTCTCAGCTAACCTTACTTTTCTATGGAATATTTATCAAATTCATTGCAGTATTATACATTTTTAGACAAATGCTTAACAGTCATTCTAGTATCAACATGTTTTTCATTCATTAAAACTCCAGATGAATTATACCATGACAATTTAGAAACACTGTATTCATGTGAGTACAGTAAGTGTGAACTAGTGTTTACTTCATGTAGATACTGCCAATATTGTAGTAACACCAGCCCAGGATGATGCAGACAGAAAAATGTGGAATTTGTATTCAGATAACACAAACAAAAAGCCATTTCACACAGACCAAGCCTCCTGACACCAGAGAAAACTAGTGGAAAACTGGTTATGACTTGGTTGTAACTCACCCTCATTTTATAAGGGCTGACAAAATTGCAATTCACATCATGATCGTGATTCCATCTCAAGAGATCGTCACATGATCTTTTGGCCAGCTAATGCAATGAGCCATGAAAAGGTCAAAGGTTGCAGGATTACTTAGATTGGGATCAACCAGCTAATTGCAGCTTGACCTCAACACAACTGAAGACACATTCCTTATGAGGTGTCTTTACTTGACAAGTTTATACAAACACAGACTAAACTGAATGGCTCACAGTGCAACTAATCCTATGTCTCTAAATCAGCAGTGTTCAGAGCTCCAGAGAAATACTAAACCACATACACAAATCTTCCCCAGTACAGGCAATGCTATCATATACAAACAATGCACATTTTCAGATGCAAACCATAATGTGCATGACACAATACTCCTCAAATAGTAAAGTAATCTTTTCTGACAAATCAGTAAGGAACATTCTAATGTGATTGTCCTTCTTGCTTGAGTTGATTCAGCAATTCTTTAACAGAAGGAGAAAGCATCCTTGTTTGCTTCTGTAATAATCTGTGAATAATCTCTTTTTTAGCCTCATTTCTGCCTCATACCTGAGGACATATGAAAGCTACAGTGTGTTACTGAAGTACGTTGTCTCATTGGCTACTGCATACTTTGCTTATTACATCTCTTATTTGACCACTTATGACCTCAGGCACTGCATTTACTACATCAATTAGACTTTTTTCCAGATGCCCCTATAAAGACAGGCTGTGGCAAAATTAGGTGTCAAGTCATCATCATGCTAAGCTAACAGCATTAACAATTCCAATTAATCACCTCTATTCAGAAAATCTTTGAATTCATTAAATAATTGTTCCAAACTGAGAATACAGTCAATAAGGTACTTCAGGATGTGCCGATTAATATTCAGAGGTGGGAAGTAACTAAATATAAATACTTCATTCCTGTATTTAAGTAGATTGTTTAGGTAACTGTAATTTACATGAGTATTTCTTTTTCTGTGGATGTGCCAGTAAGTAAAATTTCCTGCCAGTACCCACAAAGCTATGTACCGTGACCTGATCAAATGTATTGTCTACAGAATAACTCACTTTTAAAGGCTTTATTTTTGGCTACTTTGAAATGTTTATGATTTTATATGGTATATTAGTACTGTTTCATTCATAGCAAAAAAAAATAAGTTTTACTTTTGACTTTTGTACTTTATTACAATTCAGAAGTTGAACTTTTTACATTTACTTCAGTAAAGGAGTTGAATCACTACTTCTACTCTCACCAGAGTATTTCTTCATAGATGCTGGACTTCTACTTAAGTATAGAATGTGAGTATTTCAGTCATCTTGGTTCATTTGCACTCTCCTTGTGGATGCTGAGTTCACATTTCCTCTACTCATTTGGCTGCAAATCCACCTGATATTTATTACGAAATCTTTTCAGGTGGACTATTAACATTATATAGTACTTAGAGCCTTGATGTTTAAGAGCAAAGCCAGAATCTGGCCCTATTACTTGTATTAAAAAGTAAACACTAAAACTAGCTTTTGGTGTTCGGTGCTATCTGTTATCCACTCATAGCATTGATTGTTACAGTCTTTAAAATGCATAAAACCTTTACTGGCATTTGTTCTTTTTACCTTGAAAAAGGTGTTTTCAGTAGATCAGCAACCCGATCTGGTGTAACTGAAAAAGTTACTTTCAAGATGAACGGTGGGGGATAGCACAGAGCACGTTGCTGGGCCAAGAGGGAATTCTGCCATTTAATGTTAAAATCTGATTGGCTGATTCTCTCACCAATACTTGCAAATCAGATGTGCAGTATTTCAACCTACGGACAGCAGTATGTGTAATCACTGAGGTGTAAGGCTGACTCTTTTGATGCACTCTAAGATATTTCTATTCAATCTCAGGAAAATAAACACATAAATTAGTGAAATAGAAAACAAAATAGTTAAGCAGTTTTGTAGATATTACAGTAATAAAACTGACAAAGTACTCAACAACACTTTGTACATACTTCATTACATTTTTTATAGGACCAGCAGATCAATCAATGCTGTTCTTACTCAGTATTATCTGTTACCTTTCACTGTAATGTTTTATTGTGCGCTTTATACAGTCAAACATTTGTAGTAGCACTGTAAATGTTACAAGGAGAACCCTGCTGTGTGAAAAGAGAAGTATAATTGCTGTGACTGTGTTTACATTTGGAAAGAAAAATTGATGTCAAACACATATTTAGCAGTAAAAGACTGTGTTTAACTGCTATACGACACATGCAAGAACTGTGCATGAGGTTGCTGAATGAGGCTGGCCATTAAATCACATGTTATCACGAATACTCTCTTTCCAGCCAAAGCTTAATCGGCATATTGGTTATAAAGAGAAATAGTACCAGAATAACAGAAGCATTTTTGGCTTGGTTTTAGCTTAAATTATGCAGCTCGTGTAGCTGGAATTCAGAGGGCAGCATTGAGTAATGATGTGACATATTCTTGGAATAAGCTCCCATTCTTCATAGACATTATATTTTACATTTCACAATGTTGACTCCATATCCATGTGGTGTTAGTATTAGACATTCTTCAAACTCTAAACATGCTGAATTGTGGAGGGAAGTATCAAAAGCTCATTCTCTGGCCAGTGCTCACATTCTGGAAGAAGACACATTTGTTGGGATAACAGAATACTGAGCATTTTTGAGACTGAGAAAGATATTTCCACATTTGTATTGACATCTGAAGAACATTTTTGTGTATTTCTTTTGAAATGTGCCAGTTACATTTAAACTCAGCTCAGGAGGAACATATTTGTTGGCATTATTGGTTAACCGATCTTTTAATCCTACTTTTAAATAAATAAATTTTCTGGCCTTTGAATTGTCTAACAAATGGTTCAGACAATTTATCAGAGCCATAAGAAGCATCTCCATATTGTTTAGTTTTCCACCCAGTGGTTGAGAGGCAAAAACATATTCATTTTGCAGAAAATGAAAAACATCAGGCCTGACATTAAGGATGATGTAACCAGATACTGCTTCATATGTTGGCTGAACCAAATTTTTTGCATGTCTATAAAGAAGGAAAATTATGTGATTTTTTAAAACCATAAATTGTTTTGCTATGCAAAATGAGGACTGTTTACTTCATTAATGAGCAGACTTGTTTGGGGTTTTGCTCTGCTAGTGGCAAAATAACTGACTAAAATCAGTCCAAAATTATGAAAATATGTAGTTTTTAATTGAACCAGAACCCACAGTCTAAGCACTCCAGAAACCTCAAGAAAACATGACAAAAACTTGTTTGGCTGAAAGAAAAAATTGAAGTTCAGATTATATTATAAGAAGTCCATGTTGCTGCATATGACATTATCACTGATATATGCGGAAAGTCCTGAATTTAAGCCAGACATAATAGAAAAGTAACATAATGACGTTTAAAAATACACTGTATTGATCCCCATAGAGATTGAATTTAATAAGGTGAGAGAAAAGATATTTATTGTCCATCAAGACACACAAAAGAGACTCCACAGCAGCATCAAACCAAAAGAGAATATGGAGAGTCATAAATGCCAAAATTGGGTTCTTCCATTTCACGTCACCTCTCTGAATGTTTCTCCTTCATGGCTTTCCCTCTGGGTTTACATCTGTGATACAAACTAAACATTTCTGCAACAGTCAAAGAGCTTCATTGTACTGCCTGCCAGAGTCCACACACACACTCACTAAGCTCACCGTGCCTGCTGGTAGTTTATTCTGCCTGTAATGAGAAATCTGAGTATGGGACACACGCATATACCCACCCCACTATCCAAATACACACATGCACACTTTTCCAATTATAAGAATTTAAAGAAGCATAGATAATACAAAAGGTCCAGTGTAGTTTATTATGCCTGCAACGACAAACCCCAAGTGTGTGGACACACACATACACTCATCTACGGAGTTCAGTCTGTAATTTATGGCAGAATATAAAGATGGTATGAGCGGCTGTGCTCAGCCACCTTTAGCAGTGAAACCGCTGTGCTTTTCCTTGGCCCTGCCCAGCGTTCCCTCCTCAAGTCCAAACCCATTCCAGGCCGTGGTCCTCTCTAATTTCACCCAAAGCAGCAGAAGCTTGAGCTGAAAAAGAGGAATCTGGCCCCCACGTCCAGCAAACTATTCCCTTTTCCTGTCTCCCTCCTCTTCCAGTGACCACAGATCGACAGCTCTACGGCCAGCACTGGCCCAAAACTATGAGGGGTATTTTCAGCACTGTAATTTGAAGAACACATGGTATACACACAGACACACGCTCGTACAGAAAATGACACACTCAGCAAATACACAGACATTGGGAATAGATCAAACGATACAGTGAGACAGGAGACACAAATGCCCACTGAGGCACGTGTCCTGCATCCACAAATCACCTCGTCCCATTGGGATCAGGTCAGTAAATGTGACTGTTTTCCTTGTGTGCTGGGCTTGAGGAATCATGTAGCAGCATACAGGAAAGCAGGGTGGAGGCCTCACTGCATAGAGATGTGAAAGAAACCCATCAGAAAACAAGAGGCCAGTATAGGGATATTATGGCAAAGAGGGCAGAATTTAAAATAACTAAAAGAGAGCAAGACACACAGATTTACTTTTTCAATAATACGTGCTTGATGGGTCATCACTTTGGCATATTTACACCGCATGGAATTAAGTTCTTTAAAAATAACTTGTCATAAACAGCTGATATTATTAAAGGTTTTCCATTGTTTTGAATATACTTGTCTTGTTTAATATTAATATGAGATGATTGTTACAGTGACACAATTGCAGAATGTGAGATACTTAATTTTAACAGGCTAAGAAAAGAAAAGAAAAAAAAAAAAAGACACAAAAAAAATTAAAACCAGAACACAAACGTAAAGTCAAATTTGAAACTGTAACTCCGCTTCAGTGGTGGGATAAGGAGCAAAAGGATGCCGCATATATGGAAACACACTCTCTCTTTGTGAAGTACATAGATATGGCCGTCTGTATGCTCCCACACATACATACACACACACACATCGCTCTGATTACAGATGCAGTATATTCTCCCATTCATGTCCAAGACCTTAATTATCCTGCACAGCCTTATTTCCCATAAATACACAAAAAGCAGGGCTGTAATTAGGGCCTAAATTTACCCCACCTGGCTAGAAGAGAAGCCAGTTCAGCGCTGGCCACAGGGATGAGCCAGCCTCAACACACTACACAGCTATGGGTGGAACCAGGACACCAGTGGACGTAGACAAGCTGTGTCACAATTCAGACACTCGATCTTGGGCAAAACACATCTCACAGGTAACATCTGGTCCAAAAAGAAAATCTCATCATACAGAGATGAATACTAATAATCCTTTTCCTCCAAAACAACAAATATTTCTTAGTGGAAAGCTAACCCCTATTATCCAGCCCACCAGTCATAGTACAACTTCTGATGTGTCACTTCTAAGTAACCAACTAGGCATTGTAATAATCTCAGTTATGACCACTTCAATTAAAACCACCTCAATGAAACCATATTGTAAAACTGAATATGATTATGTGATATTTCCAAGTAGTTTGTCAAGTAGCGTGGGATCATGGGAGTTATTGTTTTCACCAACATTGCTCAACGTCTGTAGCCTAATGCAGAGATCTGAGTGGGGAATTTGAGTATTGTTTAAGATTTCCGTTTTATGTATTTATTTATTTATTATGAATGTGTATGTTGTATGAATGACATGTCTTTTTTCTTGACGGTGTATACCATGTAGAAACAAAATTGCCCTTCGGAGATTAATAAAGTTCTCTCTATCTATCTCTAAGTTTAAAGACAAGGTGAAATATTATTTGCATTATGTCATTTTATTCTAAAAAAGAGTTGAAAGAAACAGTTTGGTGTGACATTGTGGTAACCCAATAGCATAAAGTTTGAATTTTAAGTACACAACTCAATCAAACATATAACATTAGTGGTTTTTAGTTGTCAATCCTGAAACCCAAAAAAATTATATGCTGATCTAAAGTGTTTAATAGCTTCTGAACCACTAATTCTGATAATACATGTAAATAATTGAGGTAAAATTCAGTTTGTCAGCTGTTCATGGTCATCAGATGTGACCTATATGGACATTCAGAGGCTCCACAGTGAACGTGGAAAACACCATCACCTTCTGTAACATTGATTCAATCCATGTGGTTTAACAAATGACACTGGTTGTTTCTTCAGTTTTATCTGGTTTTATACAGCATTACCTATGAATTTACAGTGAGGTTTTACTGTATGAACATCTACAGCACCTGGTCAGTAAATTTAACAGGAAAATACCCGATTTTCAACAAAAAAATAAGTACAATCTAGAGAACAGCCGTGTATATTGAGTCAAGTGATGCCAACATACAAAACTGTTGTTTACTGTGCTACAGAATAAAAGGCATCCTGTGCACATAGACGCGTGATGTGAAAACCCCTTGCAAAGTGGTGGTCTGCACTCTCCAAGGTCTTTCTACTATTCAGTTACCTCACCTGAGTGAGATGTTGAGATGATTTAATTTTAGTATGAGAGGTTATCATGATTGTGGGCTGTTTTGCTTGTGATTTGGAATAATTTGGGGTGATCATCTAAAATTGTTCAATTGCAATTTAGCAAAATAGGGCCCCCACAAAGCCCCCAAAAAAGTGACTCTGCCAGAAAGGTAATTTTGCATGCTGGCTCTTTAAATTCAAATGAGCCACTTTACACCGCATCCCCTCCATGTTGTTGAGCATGTTTTTTTTTCTTCTGTTAAACCACTTTTCTTCATTAATACAACAAAAAAACAAACATTTTAGGTAATTGGCTCAAAGTTTGAACACAGCACACAGCTGCGGATGATAAACAGTTATGACATACTTGGAGAAATGTTCAGCGGAAGTCTTGACCTTATTTGTGCAAATGTTGTGATTTTAATAGTTACAGACATGACAAATTAAGCAGGAATTGAAACGGGTTGTAAAGAAATCCACTTGATTTTTTTTTTTTTTTTGGCCAAATTTCACATAAAGATAGCTTTGCAGCACCTGTAGGGTTCAAATTCAATTGTTTGAACTATTAGGTTCCCCAAATATACAAATAAATGAACCAAAGACTATGTGGCTTTAGCAATATATGTCCCCTTTAAACAATTTATGGCACATGGTGGAATACAGAACCAAGTAAATTAATAAATAAGGCTTGCGTATGTGAAACGCTGATTTGAATGTATGTGGAAGAACCTTTGAAATCAGGAAAAACTCCTGGGATTAATTCAAGCATTTGATGTTAACAACCACAGGAGACTGTATACCAAAGCGCAGGTGTATCAGTGCTGCATGCCTGACTTAATCCTGTTGTTTTAGATGCATAGAAAGACAAAAAGAAAAAACTCGTGCTTCACTTTAATGTTCTCCAGCATTTGGGAGATAACTTTTCCCAGAAACCATTTAAGTGAAGACTTGTGGCTTCTCTTGATGAGGACAACTGACTGGCACTCATATGAGAAACCAAACAGACCTCCCAGTGAGGTTGCAGAGTCACATAGTTGGGACACTTCGCTTGCCTCTTTTCGTTTACTTTGTGGCCGCGCTGGCCTTTCCTCGCCTTCACAGTACTTCTAAAGCAACACAAAATGCAAAAACCTGGCAGCGCTTCAGTTTTCCAGGACATCAGGCACAAACAAACCATTATGTGAAATCTCTTGGAAAACCTCTGATATGGAGTGAAATGTTATTTTGAGTGTATTATGTAGAAAATTAACTTGCGGGCCTACGCAGGAAAATAGAGATCTACACTCTTCTAGTCTAAATTACTGCTCTCATCATGTTGTGTTTACGAATCATCATCCACGCCTGTTAAAGCCTCCTTCAGCAGATGTAGTGTTAATAGGAGTGGCAGCAGTGGTTCCTATTTTCTCTAGAGAAAGAGAGAGTCGCACATCTGAAAGCTGTCATGGTGAAGCTCTGCCCACTCTGGCTCTCAGAGGACTCCAAAGTGAAGCTGACGCCTCTCAAAGCAGGTCCTTGTGTGTTTGGGATAGATAGAAGAAGGAAGCGAGACAACTCCAAACCATGGGGAGAGTAACCCTCTAATAACTTTGATCTGGGTGCTTGCTCCTCCTTGGTTTGAGGTGGTGAAGCCATGTGCAGAGTGCAGAGGCGAGCAACATGCTGACTCAGGACTCTCTGGTCCAGATTTTCAGGGGATTAATGAGAGAGTGGGGAAGAAAAAAAGAAGGGAGAGAACAAACACTGAGGCAGAAAGGCCGAGTGACTTGACTGAATTGTCCTCTGGTTGGAAGCACATACCAAAAGCTTGTCTTTGCTCTGATGTTTTTCCTCTCTCTTTCTGAAGCATATGGGATGTTGCTCACCACTAACGTCTATCTAATACAGTTAAAAATACCAAAGAGGTTGCTGGAATGTCCCGACAGCACATCTCCACCACCAGTAACCACTGGGGTCTTACTGGAGACGCTGTTTCAGACAGACAGACTACCCTTTACTGATTCAATCTAAAGTAATGAGCCCCTCTAGCTGCAAAAAGTGATTTACATGTAACTTTAGGGAAATTATCTTTAAATTACTTTGAGTCATTTGTAAGTCAGACTATGTTAACAGGCCAAGGACTTGAAATAGCATTTATTCTGAAAACTGGGGCAGTGCTGAAAAGCTCCATTTAATGTCTGTATTTTACTTAAGAGAGCTCCCTCTAAAGAGGAAAACTCAATGGCACTGGTGAAAAGCAGTGTGGTAAAGGCCTCGAAAACCAAGACACCTGATGTAAACATCCAGCTTCAAACACTGGAGTGGAGCCAGCCGACTCAGCTCATGTTACTTAAGTAAACACAGGCACACACATTCAATGAACTCACACTGTGTTTTGTAAAGGCACAGTTCTACATGTGGCATAAAGGAAATACTGCAAACACTGTTTTATCTGCCGGCTCCCTACCTGTCAGTGACACCACATACGCTACCTCTGAAATACAACCCCTTTCATCAAAGTGTCAAATCGAGTCAATTCTATTTATATAGCTCAAAAACATAAATTTGCCTCAAGGGCTTTGACGGTCTGCAAAGTATATGCCAAACGTGTGTCTTTACACTCTCAGTTCGTATTTTTAAAAAAATCCCAAAAAAACTTTAATGGGAAAAGAAATGTAAGAACGTGCAACAGGACACGTAGGTCAAGTTCGCAAAAATTCCCCAAAAACATTAGATTTGTCAGTTAATACATAATAGCGGTCAGCCTGACAATTCATTTTTTATAATTATCAGTATGACTATTTTTAGATGCGACCACAGCATATCTCTAAAATAAAAAGTCTATCCATTGGCTGGTCATTATCATCATCTTTAAAACAGGATATCTCAGAAATGGTTTTTAAATGGTTTTTAAATTTGGCCGAAACAGTCTCATGGGCGCAAAGCTGAACTGAAATGATTTTGGTCACTTAGGGTCAAAATAACAGAGACCTTATCTCTCTCTACAGTACATTCTGAAATTTAAATCAATTGACCATAATGTCTCAGCCATACCTTAGAGAACCTCTTCAATTTTGGCACAATCATTACTTGGAGGCATGATTAAAGTACAGCAATATTAACGTCTAAAATCAAAAACGTAATCTCACTTTGACTTTATATTTGTCTTCTTAGGAACACAATATAAGAAGCACCATGTGATAAATTCTTCAATATTGGTGCATATAATGAGTGTAATTGAAAAATGAAGATATTCTGGTGTCGAAATGTCAAGGCTGTTGTGAACTCGCACAACTTACTTTTGGCTAGAACTACTGGTGAAAGACAAAACTGAATTTACAGAATACAATGTGTGGATAGTGGATTCCTCTGAACATAATGGTTATTTTACTTCAGCATCTTGTCAAATAAATACAGAAAAGTGTCGAATGCAGCCACCTCTCTCTGGTCTTGATTGGTTTCCAACTACAGAGCAATCTAACGGGTACCCTAATAATAATCCAAAAAATAATAAAGGAAGAACTGGTTAAATAGGAGTACTAGTATGCACACAACGAAATTAATCTACTTATTAATAGTAATAAAACTAAACAAAACTAACTATCTGAAGTGTCGGCCAAGGTTATATCCCCAAATGCCCCCAATCCATAACCCCACAGCTATGATGTCATGACATGAGGTATCCCCAGGTCATGACCTTTCATTTGCATTTGATTTAAACTCAGACAAATAGTTCAAGCAAAATGAACAAAAGAGTGTTTAGTGGTTGAAAACTTTGCCTTGTGGGCGATCTAGAAATGGTAAATCCTCCGAAAATCGTCCAAAAAAAGTTCTTCTGGAATACAAGGAATTTCTAAACCCAATATTTTTCAAGTTATTTGCATTAACATGGTGGTCAAACCAAAAACATAATATCCTCGAAACTGCCTTCAGGGATATAATAGAAATCTTATAATTTAAAATACCTTTAGTTCAATATTAAAAACGTAAATAATACTTCCTTAATCTAATGTGTTAATAAAGGCATTTCAACAAAGTGTTGAAATTACTCTGATATTTAGAACCATTACACACGTGCAGTAAGCATCATAGTTAGAGTCAAATTTGTCAAATTCTAGAGATCAGCCTCTTTGATTAGTAACCACTGTTATTTAGTAATAAAAAAAACTCAACAAAAACATATTGATCAACCCTTAATATGCTGAACATAATTATGAAAGTTCACATGTAAACTGATACATAAGTGCTTGTAGAGACATACATAAATATCCAGTCACCCTCCTCACTTCCATACAGAGTAATGTGCCCTCCAGGTATTCCTGTGGTCTAATATTTAAGCTGCAGCAGCATGTGCTGTTTTCATAGGACTCCACATATTTACAAATGAGGAAGCCTATGGCCTAAAGCAGACCGAACATCACAGTAATTAAAACAGCCTGGGAGGTCCGCCGCTAGAAAACACCCTCCGCTGACCCTTACATCTTTATCTTCTCTTCTCCTATCAACACTCAAACACTCTCGCTTCTTCATTGCTGGTTGCCATCGGTGAGAGATTCCCAATAAGAAGTGGTGTGAGAGGAGAAGTTCATGGTCACAGTAGTTTAGTGTGAGATGGGTACCCGTGGGAAGAGAAGAGCAGAAATGCAGCACATCCATAAATCAATAGTAGATGAATCATTCAGTGTCCAGTGGTAAACTCCCTGGGTTAATGTCAACATGTTTATCACTGTAAATGGCACAGTCAAAGGCAGGAAAGTGGCAGCAAGTAGAATGGTTTCTCCCCTTATGTCTAGTTTTTTGGGTTTTTTTTCCCCAATTATTTAGTACAGGCTTCCTTGTGAAGTCTGTACTAAATAAATGGTTTCTTGATAGCAGCATGAGTTTTCTTAGTTTCCCCAGGTGTTGACAGTGTGGACAGAGCTTTATTATAGAGGGCTTACCTGAACAGGTGTCAGCTGGGCTCTGGGGTCAAACACTCGCAGCATTTTATCCTGAAAAGAACAAAGGTAAGAGAAGTGTCAGCGTGAGGCTGCGCGTTTCTGGAAATCATTCATGTTATGAAAGGATGTGACATTCAAGAGACACAAGTTGTAAAATTCTCACAAAGACGAAGGGTGAAAGAGTAGAAACTGTGCAGCAAGCTGTAAGGTGCTTAACAAAAACAAATATACAGATGTTAAATGTGCGCAGTGAAGTGATTTGTTTAATTCAGAAAGAATCCGTAAAATATCCCCTCAGCCTTAATTTCATTCAAATAAAAACCAACAAAAGTTTTTTTTTACGCTTTCACACAGTGTGATCTGACTGATTCATCCCTAACAAATGTAATCCAGTGACCTCTCCACGGCCTTATGCGGCTTGACCCCAGCCAGCCCAAACACGCATTCGGCATCAATCAGAGAAGCCAATCAGAGAGGTTCCTGTGAGATTGAGAGGAAATGGGGCCTAATGGGATCAGGCTGTGACCGGGACATGCGTGTCTGCAGCCGTGTCACTCAATACCACTGTGTGACTGTGATCACAGCAGCTGCCTGACACACAGGCTGATAGCAGGTAATAACTATAAGGAGCCAGACCAAAACACGCACACATTTCACAAACATATACTTGTCAAAGGGAATCAGGAGGCTCCCTATGACACAGTCAAGCACACGCACAAATATAAGAACAGTCTGCAAATCGTCACACACAGCCAAAATACAGATGTCACAAAACAAATCATCCGCCTGAGTAACAGCTACTCTTTGCAGTCCTGAATCCTGAATCAAAGATCTGCAACCTTCAAGCATCAGAGGGGGATTTATTTCTTTTGGTTTGTTTTCCTTTTTTCCCCCACTAATATGCTGGTTCTCTCTGCTTCACTGTCAGTGTGTAGCCCACCCACAAATAGAACGGCCCAAGGCAATGATTTCAGGTCTCTCTGACCTGGGACTAAGCCAATGGCTCAAACAGCAGCACCAGAAAAACATACACACATGTAGAACCTGGTAAATTCTGAGTAATGTTTTAAACATTTTAAATATTCTTTATGTAGCGGAAAAACTGAGGACATTTTACCTACCATTAAGTCATAGCTTTTTTCCCCATTACAGACAGCAGTAGCAGACTCTATTCTTCCTATTATTTTATATAATTGTCACTGATTTGTATTCTGCAAGGAGGGATGTATGGAAAAGAGGAACATTAACATATTGGGAAACAGACCAGAAACTTTCTAAATTACTGAGTGAACCATGGGCTACTTCCCATTAGAAACCCATTTTGACCACAACTTAATATACATTTGCAGGCAATGTTTAAAAAGCATTTTCCACTATGTATACTTGAAAGTGCTCATTGACCAAAGTTTTTTTTTTTTTACAAGCAGAAGTTCCAAAAATAAAAGTACATTAGAGAAGACTAACACAAAGAAGAATGTATAAATCTGGATATGTATTTTAGTATTAACCCATAAAAGTCCAAACAACCACTGGTGACCAACAGCATCTACTTATATAAGCTGTTTAATATATGTAAATAATTGGAGTAAAATAGTTTTTCATCTTTTCATGGTCATCAGATATGACCCATTTGGACATTCAGACGCTCCATAGTTACCGTGGAAACACTATTATCTTCTACAACAATGATTTACCAGCAAAACCTATGGCATTGGACAAGGCAGCCATGGCTCAGTTGGTAGAGTGGGTCATCCAATAACCAAAGAGGTAGTGGTTCAAATCCTGCTCTCTCCTCGTCAGTCTGTTGTGTCCTTGTGCAAGACACTTCACCCTCCTTGCTTCCAGTGCTACTCATATTGGTGTATGAATGGTTGGTGGAGGAGCCATTCGGTACAATTTGGCAGTCACGCTTCTGCCCCAGTCTGCCGCAGGACAGCTGTGGCTTCAAATATAGTTTACCACCGCCAGAGGGAGAGCGTGAGAGTGAATGAATAATGGGTCACTAATGTAAAGTGCTGAGAAAAGCACTATATAAATCCAATCCATTATTATCATTATCATCAATGACAGTAGTTGGAGACACTTGTTCTTGGATTCAGTCAAAAAGAGTAACTTTTTCTTCAGTTTTCATATAACATTAAATCTCCTCTGGCTTTTCATGAATATCTAAATAAAATGTAATACATTAAATATAGGAAAATACATGATTTACAGTGAGAAATGCAAAATACAGAGAATAAAAGGTGGCTGTGGGTCTTCCAGGGTTGGCGGTTCAAATCCTGGGCCCAACTGTATACATGTCGACATGTTCTTCGGCAAGACACTGAATCCTAAATTGCTCCTGGTAGGTCTGGCAGCAGCCACCTTCTGGTGTATGTGTATGAACGTGAGGCCTATGTAAAGTACTTTGAGTACCTTGAAGGTGGAAAATGTGCTATATAAGTGCAGTTCATTTACCAATAGTAAAATAAATGGTTTCAAATCAACTTAAGAAATGATAAATAGAAAGAAAACTTAACTTTGGAAATGACACAAAGGTAACACTGGGTTAAATATGGGTGCCAATAATATTTTTATATAAAAAATATATCTCCATAATATACCTGACAATTATTTTTGATCTATTCATCCCATCATTGAAGTGGTATAGTTTTAACAGCTAGTGAGTTTTGTAACATGAGACAAATGAACACACACCCATGTCTAAATATATTCACAATTTGGCAAATATACGCCAATAAACCCCTCATTGCCATCACCTGTTGAGAGGAAACTATCTGGCTGTGCAAACACACAGATGAGGGGTCATTCACTTGCAGATGTGTCCATTGTACAAAAAAAAAAGACATACACTTTTCTAAGCCTGTGACAATAACACATAAGCACAAACAGTCGTAGAACCTACTAGTGTCATAAATTTGAACGGAACAGCCCAGATAGCTGTGTGTGCAGTTGTGTGTGTGAGTGCTGAGACAGCAGCTGTTTAATCAAAGTGACAGAGCCTCATTCACAAGCTGCTGTTAATGAGTTTTCACTGTTAGTCTGCTGCACACAGTTTTCACATGTATGCAAACACACACAGATGCTGGGAATCTCTCTGAACTTTCCAAACACACTGCACTGCCAGCCTCGCGTTCCCAGTCTCCCACGGTTACCAGTGTCAAAGTCTGTGATTGGCACTTTAAAAAAGCATCAGCCTTCATCTATTGTCATCTTTTTTGTTGTCCATCACAAGGGGTATGACAAAAATTCAAATACTTTTAAAAATCAAGGTGGATCATGGGCTGTAAATCCTACAACAAAACATTCCTAAACCACCCATCCATTATTGGGATGAACACTCTTCGCACTTTTGTACACACTACCTGTGGATTTCCCTTCCCTAAATGGAATGGCGTCTTTCTCCCAGAGCGTGTCATAAATATACATCTCTCTAAGCCCAAATGAGGCCTGTCATGATTCCTACTCTATGGGGTGGTGGTCTCCCCTTCATCTTCTACAGACCCAGCCCTGTGCCCCAATGTTTACCCTAAAGGGGGGGGCTGCAGGATTGGACCCACATGTTGGCAAGCCCTATTTGCTTTAATAAGCTGGATTGGAGAGATTGAAAGGGGTCTTTAGGGTTAAATGACACCAGAGCCCAACAGAGAAAAAGCCTTAGAGGCCCCCCCAGCTCTGATGCCGGCTCACATTTCTCCCCTCTGTTGCTCAGGTGTCTTGATCTTTCAAGCTACACAGAGACCGAAGGTAGGGGTGGTAGCACTGGTGAGGGTGATTATCCTGTCAAGGTAAATGCCATGATTTGGACACAAGTCTGTGATGGGTAAAGTAATTTGTTACTTGTCAGAGCAAAGACAAACAATAGGGAATCGACTGACAGCCATACTTGTTAACCACTCACATGTGCTACTTTCAATGTCAAAGTTTGTCCAAGTAGACTCATCAAGTATTACCTAAATTATACAACTGGGCATTTGCCTAATTTTCCCATCAATCACTGTGTGCAGAGTGAAAAAGGATGTAAGTGCAGAAACACTTACTGTGGTGAGCAATCTATGAATAGAAAGGCTAACCTTCACTGATAAAATGCCACCCCAGCAACTCCAATAAACTACATTTTTTCATAAAATAATTCCACCTCACCCCATAAATCCCTTCGTTCTCTGCACTCGACTCATAAACCCACAGCAGCTCCTTCCTTCCTCCTCCTACACAAAATATTAACAACCTAATAGAAAGGCATTTAAGCTCTGATTATTTCCTGATGACACCAGAAGAGAAGGAGCCATATGGATGCAAATAAACTAAGGGAAACTTTCTCTCTCTTGGGCAATTAAATCCTTTTTCCCCAGGAGTTGCCTGTATGCTGTCCAATTACTGTACATGTCAAAGCTGTAACAGTCTCTTGCTCCAGATTAGATACTTTAAAAAAAAAAAAAAAAGAGCTGGAGAATTATAAAGGCATACATGTATGTGTCGTTGGAACACAAGGTCAGAGATCAGGTGATGTCAAAACAAAACAAAAGCCCTGAGTGATACATCTTTCACACACAAGCTTTTGCTCTTATGAGAGCTGTAATTGTTACGGTGTTCCAGTTTGTTGAGGAAAAACTCTAAAGGAACTCTATTAACCATGGCCAAGATTTTTTAAACCGCCATTATCACGGTGTTAAACTGAACAGCCAACTCTACCTTTTACGTCAAAAAGCTTTCACTATTTTTCCACTTTCTTGCTCACTTATTCCTTATCCAAAGGGTGTTTTAATCTCCACTCTGTTTATGACCATCACCTCTGTTGAAAATGTAAGATATAATCCCAATCAACAAATAAAATGTTCAGCAACACAACATGGTGTGTTGACTGTGAGCCAGTGGCTGCATCTAGTGGTCACCAGATGCAACTACAGGAAGTAAATATCACAAAAAGAATTACCAAGTGTTGAAACGTGAAGCTGTGCAGGTTAGGACTGACAAATTCAATGAAAATTTAAAGAATCTGTGGATTTATTAGTCTTCACCTCTAAGGCTAAATGCCACATGAGGAAATATTATTTGGAAGATTAATGTTTATCCCTTCACTAGACATTATAGATTCATAAAATCATTGCTATGGTGGTGTATTTAAATTATAATGAGGGATTTTCTGTTTGTTTTTCCTTTCCTTCATCTGTAAACTGCGGCATGAAGTGTCCTCACCTTGCAGGAAGTGGCCAATAGGGAACCGTCCCGTTTCCAGCTCAGGCTCTGCAGCTGGTCGCTGTGCTGCTCCAGAACTGCAGACACACATCATTATTATTGAAGAGATGAGGAAAAAGCTACAGATGCAGTAAAAAGGGCAGGAAGGCACAGAGCAAAAATAAAGTTGGGAAGGTTTGAAAGAGAGGACACATGATTCCACAGAAGTGACAAATCACACTTCCAAACAATGACCACAGAATGATGGGACATGTACAAAGATGAAACAAAAAAAACAGATACATTTGACATTGAAGAGGTTAAAGGAAATATTAAAATGCAGGGTGAGATAAAGCCATGATCAAGCCGAAAACACACATTATGACAAAAAAACAATGGTGACATATTCCCCAGGATGAATCAGATTGTTTAAAGACTGTAACATGAATTATGGACATGACACATATTAATGTAAATGTGCACAGCACAGCTTGTGAAAATTGGTTTGAAATCACACCAAACACATGAAAAAAGATGAGAAGTGCAGTTGTGCAGACACTTAAATATTTCGTTCTGACATAAACTTAAACAATAAAATTTTAAAAAAAATTCTACCATCTAAACTCTCACTCATTCAGATACAGAATTTCAGCGTTCAGATCATGTTCCTAGCTCATATAAAAAGATGAGTGTGATGAAAGACAGTGTGGGTACAGCTCATGAAAAGCTGGATCAGCAGTGAGCAGCAGCAGCCAGGCCAACTGTCATGGGATGGAGGGACGCAGTGTTTTGAGGGGGTGGGGTGGGGGGGGTGAGGCCAGAGGATAGTGACTTATATCCTGAGACCAGTCCAGGGAGACTGGGAACAGGACTGAAAACCAGAACATTACCTCTGCTGCTCCGGCTTTTAGACAGAGCCACAGGGCTGAAAAATGTAGGCAGCATCAGTCAGACAGTTCCCCATGATAAAAGGAAGCCAACCACTTCACTCCATTCCAAATATATATTCATGTTACACAGAAACAAAAGCAACAAAAAAATTCAGACTAACTGACAGAGACTGAAATGTTAAATGTTAACAGACAGTGTGTGATGTACGACTTACAAAACAAATTTAGGTTGTGATTTGTGTTTTAATTTAAACTCAAAAACCAAAATATGTGTACACACTTGGCTTCTGTTGTCAGTGGAAGCAGCTACCTGCTAGAGGTGAGTCCTGACGGCTGGTGTCCCAAATGAGGGGGGATTTGGTGGAGCCCACAGCCAGCAAACCAGAGGAGGTGGGGTGGAACATCAGCAGCTCCAGTCTGCCAAGACCTGGACGTAGGATCAGCTCCGGTTCATTGGGCTGCTCCAGCTCGGGGTCACACAGGCGCCAAAGCTTCACCTTTATGCAGAAAGCAATACCATAATAATTAATGGCTGGACTCACATAATCTGTCAGTCATTACAAATACAAAGTCCATCTCTCTGCTTCTCATCATCATCTCCTTACTTAAACAGCACCACTCTTATGAAACCAAACATACTCAAATGTAATAATATGATCCTTTATTAAGTAAAAATTCTGCCAATTTATCTTGGCTACCTTTCCTAAAACTACAAAAAGCAACTGAGAAATGGCTGCCAAAATTTAGCCAAACTATGCTCATTCAAGGAACAATAACACTGTTATTTAAGACAGACTTAATATTTCTTAAATTGAGAAGATACATGAGTAATCTCACTCATTCAATAAAAAACAATCTTATTCCTCTGTTGGGATATCAAACACCCATTGTTTTTACTTGTTGCGGGTCAAAACGCTGAACTGTTAAAACTGTTGTCAGCTGGGATACAATAGAAAAGGTTATATATATTTGCTTAATATGACATTACATTTCTGAAGAAAACTGTGTTTGATGTGATTGTTTTTCTTCATAGAAACACATAAAAACAATTCCCTAGAATTAAGAGCTTTTACTTTCCTGAAAATCCTTTTTTGCTGTGTTCTACTTTTCAGAACAGACTCTGAACACCTCAAACATGTCTGCTCATTCCAACATCAAACAGGATGTTCAGACAGGTGTTAAAGTAGCTGATGTTAAAATTCTGCACTGCAACCAGAAATGCTTGTAGACTGATGAGATGAAACAGTATTAAAATGTCTTTGTTTCAAGTCAGTAAAAAAACAAAAAGATTCTGACTCAAGTTTCTCCTACCTGTTCCTCTGTTTTAGTTTAACTTAACATTGTCAGCATAATCAAGTCCATGAAACAATATATTCTGTTGGCAGAAGATAAGAGGATTGAAAGTGCTCTCCAGACATTGGGCACCACAGACCACTGTGGCCTGTGCATAGGTCTGTGTGTGGCAGCTATATATGTGTGTTTACACAGGTCCCTGAGGTAAACCGAGGAGCCCGAGTCTGAAGATGCAGACTCATACTCAGCAGATTCCAGTAAGCTAGGGCACCTGTGGCTGAGGACAATGTGCTGAGATGAGGGAGTCTTCAAGAGGTTTGAATAACAACATGCAAAGAGTTTCATATCATGTTTTAAGTGCTGCCAGGAACAAAGCATGAGAGGATGGAAAGTGGACTTGTGTGTAAAACGTATACTGCAACATGATAATACAAGATCAATGCAAAGACAGAGGAAAGAAGGCAAGAAACCAATGATGGACAGAACGAAGGACATCAAAGTACTCACCATTTGATCTCCAGAGCATGTTGCCAGGAGACTCTCATCAAAAGGAGAAAAGCCCATATCGGTGACCAAGTCTTGAACAGAAAGCAAAAAACAAAAATCAGATCTAAGTCACAGCTGTGTGCTTCATTTCATTTTTGTGGAAACGCTTCCCATGTGATTACACTTAGGACCTTGGAGCAAGAAAATGTAAGGTGATGTGGTGACAAAAGAATAAAGTCAAATTACCTGAATGGCATGAAATCTGAGTAACTGTCCATTGGCCATCTGAACCAGGTTTGACTGAAGTCAAGCCCACCATACCTCCACCTGCAGCCAAACCACCCCCCCACACACACATAATAGCATCCATGTAACTTTCAATGCTATTACTTTTTTAAACCAGCTAATGCAATCACAGTGATTATGATCCACTGAAGCTAAATCCATATACCTTTAAAATAAAATTAAAATACCTAAAAAATAATATTTTGTCTTGATGCAAATACTTTGATTTAATCAGAGACATTTTATGGATATACTGTACTTGATGTAAAGATTGATTTACACATATTAGAAATGTATGTTTACTGATACACTAACATTATATTTCAAAGCGATTTGTAGCCTTACCGGCCTGCTCCGTATTGAACGCCACCAACTTGGAACTGGCTTGGATGTGGTTCCCCTGGCAGGAGAAGGAGCCAGCACGAACATTGTTGATCCATTCCTGGGTTGATGCACATAAACAATGAAAGGTCAAGGATTACAATGTATTACCTCCATTTGATACACATAGATAAACTCCAATCAGGTAATATAACTGTGGGGGGTTCACTAGGACATAGTGAAACTTTAGAAGAATTCTAAGTGTCTGCTTAACGTGTCTATACAAGAGCAGAAAAACATCTTCCTCACTAGTAGCACATGGTATTTTATAAGATTAAGTTGATAGCAGAACCAGAATGAAAGAAAGTTAACATAGTAGTAAACAGGAAAGATCTAGCTGAGAATGCACACACATAAGTGCCTGTGAAAATGTTGAGGAAGTGGAAAGACTCCCTGTGTTGCACAGCAGAGTACTTTTAGAAACTCTTTCATAACTTTAACAAGGCTGGAGTGGCAAGAAGACAGAGTATGTGTTCAACATGCTCTAACAACAACCACTCTGGAAACTGTTACACTCTAACACTGACAGAGGGCACTCCACTGCAGAAACACATTTAATGATTAAGAAGGTATTACTGCCCTTTGTGTTATAGTTCAAATCCTGTGTGTGTCTGTTTAGACAAACTTTTTCCAAAATTGCACATCGCAGTTCTTTTAGACAATGACTGACATCTGTGTGTGTGTGTGTGTGTGTGTGTGTGTGTGTGTGTGTGTGTGTGTGTGTGTGTGTGGAGGGGGGGGGGGGGGTCCTAATTTGCTGTACTTTTATTTTGCTGAATTACCAGAAGGACTGGTTCCCCTCAATAAATCAATCTTATAAATGTCAGCATCCAGTATGTTTAATTGCAGTTGTGAATGGAATTAAAAAACTGCTGTGAATGCAACCAAAATAAGACCGAGCTTTTATTACTCAAAAATAGTATCATAAGCATGTAACTCCTGAATGTCAGCCAAATGAAAGCCAGCTAAGTTCATTCAAATGTATCACTCTTTCTGTGAAAACTACAACTCTTCTGAATGGTCTAAAGAATGTCACTCAGTCCTCTTTGCTTTTCTGCCTCTGTTTGGCCTTATGTATGTTTTTTTCTCCACTCTGTCTTTTCCTCATACTTATACAGTATTTAATAGCTCCCGTCACATGACTTGAGCACACACTCCCAGGCTCTTTGGTCTGTTGTGTCATGGACTAGTTTAACATTCAAAGCAGCAAAGCACCACCTGCTGTCTTAGATTAGAAGCAGAGATCCCCCTAACAAACGCTGTCTGAGCATACCAGGCATTTCACTGCTCCACTACCAACAAGGTAGGGGGTTACATAATACAGCGAGGCAAAGAAACCTGCAGGCGTTGCAACTTTAAACACGGCTGCAGAGAATGACTAAAAATGGAAGATTTGTAAATGTACATCTAGTCCCGTCCAGACATGTCGCCTCTAGCAGCTCAAAATTCTATCAATGGGAGGAAACATCGTGATAATATTATCAATCACTGCAGTTTGGCGTCCAATTGTAGTCACTCCCAAGTGTGTGTAGATTCAACGTAATTTTAATCCTGCAAAGTGTAAAACAAAATCAGATCAGCTCTATTATAATATATGATGAGAGGCGTCACTGCAACACCCGATGTATGCTAGCAGCTATATGCAACCACATGGCTCGTATTTTTTTTTTGTTTTTTTTTTTTACTATTAGCCTGTAGTGCACGTCATATGAGTGTGTGGATTCAGATTTTCGTACTGCTCTGTCAAACTATGCAGACATCCAGATGCAGGAAGTTCAACATCCCTTTGCAGACAGGCGTTCCCTCAAAACACTGCTTTAACAGCCCGGCTAATGTTCACCAGCTAAGAAAACTAGCTCTATCTATGAGTTAGGCAACTACTCACGTCTTTCTTGGCAATTTTCGGAGTTGTGTTTTTGAATTTTGAGGTCTTAAAACGGTTCATGCTGCCCTCTCAATTGACTTTCGTGCCTTCCGGGTATCTCTGTCGAGCTGGTTGGTACTCAGCAAAGAGAGGGCTCCTACTACAGCTGACAGCCCAGGTTGGAGTCCGCTTGGTTTGATTTACCCAACTGTCCGGTGGGGCGGAAAATGTTTTTAACACAAGAGAATAACCCCATCCTTAAAACATGGGATTCCCTAGTTATTAAAACGCGTGTATCCCTTCTCACTCGTCGTATGCAGTGCTTTTTTGGACGTATAAATAAATAGTGTTCTAGTAGATTTCTTAAGTAAAGTCGCGATACAGGCACAAAGACAAGCAAAAATCTAGATTAAATATTTCAAGTTGTTTCCTTTAAAAGTGAACTATCTTGAATCAAACAGTCCATCTTTGCACTGTCAGTGACGCATACTTCAATTCACACATGCGCAATGCGCCCTCAGCAACGGCTAGAGAAGAAATGATGGCGTCCACGGCTTCTCGCTGTTCCACACGCTGGATCACTGTCATCGTGTCCTCTGCGCATCTCCGTACCACTGGTCCAGGCGTCTGTGCTGCTCATGGAGGTGTCCGCTCTATTTCTACCTTTGGAGCAGAAAAACTGTGGCGTGGAACGAAGTCAGCATGTGGTGGAGCCGGGAAAGCCTTGACATTGAGAGGACTGTCGGGTAAGTGGTGTACTGGCCCAAGCTAAGCTAGGCTAGGCTAGGCTAAGTTTGTTGTAGTTTTTGCTGTAACTTGGCTAATTAGTTATTCACTTTTACTGCAGTGACATGGGTTAAAATACAAGTAAATTACACAGTATACTGATAAAGATAAATGTCAGATATCCTGCAACTCTTTCAGAGGTTGTACTTTTAGCAAACGTAATGGTAAATACCACAGCAGCAGTTTTGTAACATATCGGTATGGTCCCAACATGTCCGGTTATTTACTAGAAACGGTGTATATTGTTTCTTACGAGTATACTGTACGCGTGGCGTTGGCAACATAACCTATAACACTGTACTGCTTACCAGAAAACATTATTAATGTGTAGTACCTGCTCCAGCAGATGGTCACGGTGTCTGAACTTATTGATGTTACCTAGCCTAATATTGGTCAAGTGTGCAATAAGGTTAGCTTGTGAATGATTGTAGTCATTTTAAGACGCATAGAGACAATTGACGAAAAGCAATCTGTTTCTGAACATCAGTTATCAAGGAGAGTTTAAAAATTTCCCATAAAAACCTGTAATGTCCTTCCAAAGCTCCATAAATGTGAGCCTTTTCTTTCTTTGGTATACTTAACCTAAGTCTTAATAAGCAATAAAATGAATGTGCATACATCTACAACAGTTAGAAACGAATTATAATGTCATATTTCTAACGTATTTACTCTTCCACCCCTTTAGGTATCCATTTACCCAATGCTGTCTACAGGTTGTCCTTTCATACAAGTGCCTCTGTCAGCAGCAAGCAAGACTTCTACCAGATCTTGGGTGTACCTCGCACAGCAACTCAGAAGGAAATAAAGAAAGCTTACTACCAGGTCTGCACTTGCCTAATATATGCAAATAATTTGTTTGTTTTCTGATGATCCTTTACCTCAATAGATGACAGAGCGTTTGTCATTTTTCAGATGGCCAAAAAGTACCACCCTGACACCAACAAAGATGACCCACAAGCCAAAGAGAAATTTGCACAGCTGGCCGAAGCCTATGAGGTGTGCTCTTAGGTCTTTTTAAAACATTTCCAATGACATCCATGCAGGTCATTCATTCTCAATTGTAATTGAAGTGAATAAACAAAATATTTCTCCGTATTTGTGTTAAATTCAGGTCCTGAGTGATGAAGCAAAGAGGAAGCAGTATGACACTTATGGTTCAGCAGGCTTTGATGCCAGCCATGCTGGTGGAGGGCAGCAGTACTGGGGTGGACAGAGCACCAATGTGAACCCAGAAGAGCTCTTCCGCAAGATCTTTGGGGAGTTCTCCGGAGGCCGTGGCTTTGGAGATTTCAATGCCATATTTGACCAGCCACAGGAGGTTAGTACTATGCTGTGTAATGGAAGTATTTTCATGAACCTATTTGGTCATTCTTACTGATAAAGACTGAAATAATTCACCCCCTATTTTTTCACACAGCATATCATGGAGTTGACATTTATTCAAGCTGCAAAGGGGGTCAATAAAGAAATATCTATCAATCTAGAAGCATCTTGCCAGCGTTGTGATGGTAAGGGTCATGAGCCAGGCAGCAAAGTCCAGCACTGCCACCACTGCAACGGCTCCGGAATGGTAAGAGCTCTAAAAGAACATGGTGCTTTTGATAACCTAAAACTGCATACACATAATAGATACATTTATTTTCCCTTTATAGGAAACAATAAACACAGGTCCATTTGTGATGCGTTCTACATGCCGCCGCTGTGGTGGCAAAGGCTCCGTTATTTCCACACCCTGTTACTCATGTCGTGGAACGGGGCAAACCAAGCAGAGGAGGACTGTGACGGTCCCTGTTCCTGCAGGTCAGTTACAGTAAATTATATTACTGTCATTATTGTTACTGTTAACAACGTAATAGATAATCATTGTCTACTCTGATAGAAATCTTCCTTTCTTTTATAAGTTGTACATTGTTGGCCAAGAAAGTAAAGCTGTATTTAAAGCACCTGAAAACAGTCTCTAAAAAATTTGATGGAACACAGATTTAGTGACTGTTATCATTCATATTCATCATAAACCGGTGGTGTTATTCTTAATGTGAAAGATGAGTCGAAGTCTCTTAAAAACTAAAGCCATCCACTTCTATAAACATTGTAGACCTATATTTGATTACTGTTTTATACTGCCCCACATAATTAACTTGAATGTAGATGATTTACTCCGGCTAACTGGTTTTCATTTTGTTTGTAGGTGTGGAGGATGGTCAGACAGTCAGAATGCCTGTTGGTAAAAAGGAGATCTTCATCACATTTAGGGTGAATATCTTCATTAATATATTTTTCCTAACAGACCTGATCCAGAAATAAAAAGTGTAGTTTCCCTTAAGTCCCATTAATGGGATTGTGTCTTAATGAGCCATTGAGCTGTCTGAGTTCTCTGACTGAATGAACACAGATAATACGTTATGTTGCATACTACACATGTGATTAGTTTTGCTCTGGTTTTGTATCCAGGTTCAAAAGAGTCCAGTGTTCAGGAGGGACGGAGCAGACATCCACTCTGACCTTCTTGTCTCTGTGGCACAAGCCATCCTGGGGGGAACGGCCAGGGCGCAGGGCCTTTATGAAACACTAAACCTATCAGTAAGTTAAGATTTTTATTCCCAAAAGTAGAGCCTTAAATCTACAGCTAGATACCATGAGGCTGAATGGCTGGTTTTCTTCTTCAGATTCCTGCTGGTGTTCAGACGGACCAGCGGATCCGTTTGGCTGGGAAGGGGATTGCTCGTGTTAGTGGCTATGGTTACGGAGACCACTATGTCCATGTTAAAGTAAAAATTCCCAAGTAAGATGCCTTAATTCAAACAACTTTCTTAACATAGTCATGTATGTACACCATAAAATTTGATCATGAAGTCACAAAAGTAAATCGATTGAACTTTTATGGATTTTTCTTCTTTTTTTTTTTTCCTATGACTTTTCGTAACCTAATAAGAAATTTGATTTAAAATGGTTGTAAAGACCTATTCAGGGAGCAGTGGTTTTCATATAATACAAGGCATTCAGTACTTCTTAAAAAGATTCAAAATCATTTGAAGTTGACCTATCTACTATTTGATTAAAAAAGCAAAAGAAGTTGAGAAATACACTGACCTACAAGATGATTTGGAGAGTAACAAAGCATCAAGGGTACCTCTGAATCCAGTCATATTGTTTCTTATCACTTAATGTATCATTTGCTGGAACAAGACAACTTGAAAACCAATAAATTATCTTTGTCTTAACATGGCATTGATAGGAAACTATAGCACAGGCATCACAGTAATATAGTTAAACAATACAAACTGTTAAGCTTTGAGAGTCTAAGTCTAGATCTTGAGTTTCCAATAATTCCTACAACTCTTATTCTTCTGTGAAATAGTGATTGAAACACACACTTTTTTGTCAAACGTTCATGTAGTTTGGTTCTTTTATTAATTATAGATCTACTAATAATGTGACCAAAATCTACTGGGTAAAAAATATACATACAGCAATAAGAATTTATTAAGTTTGCTGAAGTGCATCGATTATGTCAAAAGGAGTGGTCAAAGATTCAGAAGCTACTGAAAGCATCTTCTTGCAGTGAAAATGGCTAAGGGACCTGTAACTAAATATTAGTTTTGCTGTATGTATATTTTTGACCCAGCAGATTTGGTCACATTTTCAATGGATAGATCACAACACTTTTAACAGCATATGGACATAATCTTGTAGTGGAATTTGGCACAATGTACATGTTCTCTTGACATTAAAATCATGGCATATACTTTGATTTCGTGTACAGGAGACTGACGGATAGACAGAGGTCTCTGCTGATGAGCTACGCCGAGGATGAGGCAGATGTGGAGGGGTCGGTGAACGGCGTCACTGCCACCACCACAGGTAGGTTTTCATTCTTTTCATGCAAATCTCATATCTGAAAAGAAGGGGGTTTTAGAAATAATAATGTGGTTTGTGGTTTGAGTTAGAAACCTGGCTGATGCAGTATTAATTTCTGTCCAGGTGGGGGCAGCAGTGGTAAACTGTCTGAGGCAGGGGATGTGAATGACAAGAAGGAAGGACAATTGAAAAAACAAGAGGGGGGATTCTTCTCCAAATTAAAGGAATTATTTATTTCTTCTTGACAGCCACAAATCAGGTAGGACTAGTATTGCTCAAGCTTTCTTTTTTTAGATGGCCACCAGCACAAAACTGTGATCCTCACCAATGTAGGATACAATTCATAGCACTTAATTATTATTTTTTTTAAACTGGTTTGTGGCTGTCACATAAGCACAGATGCACGTACCCCTGTATTGAGTCCTACATCGTACTATATTTTATGTGCAACTGCCCTGCTGTTTTTAGGTGTAAATTTCCTTGTTCTCTCGATTTTTATTTTGTTTCTTTTAGGTAAAAGGTCCTGGAACTGAGAGGTGGCCTCAGCAGTCAGACTGCAGAGGAGAGAGCAGTCTGATTTGAAAAAGAAAGGCGGGGTTGGCAGGATACTGGGTCTTGGATCAGGTCTACAAGGGCTCTGAACAGATTAGTATGAACCTGCTGACCATGCACTGCAAAGGAGAGTTCACTGTGTTCCTGTGGTGAAGTGAAACAAGATGCAAGAGGAAGTTCCAGTTGCACCACTTGTCTCTTTTCCAGATGTCCATCGCTGCCATACTGGCTGCAAAGATTTGTCATTTATCCCAGCAGTTTATGCATGTTGGTTTCCTGTTTACCACCACAAGCAAAAAATGTCGACAACAGAGTCAACATGGACAAACATAAATTATATTTACAAAGCCCATAGATAAAGTTTTCATTTAAGATCAGAGGTTTTTCTTCTTTTCAGTCGTTTTTGTTCTGTATGGATTTATCAGTTGTGTTTTTCCTTCAAACTCTTAAGTGCTAGCAGGTTTAACGTCAGATTACACATTTACCACAAAGTTATGGGTATTGTCATAGCTGTCGGTAGTTAGTAGTGTTAAGGTAAGCTCCAAATGTTAAGTTTGCCTCAACCATTGACCCTTTGCATTATGGGAGAGTCTATTCAGAAATACAGATGCCAACTCTGTATCCTCATTACACTTGTATATAGACTGTTGTCAGTCATCAGCATGTCACATACAGTTGCGGAAAAAAATATTCGACCACTTTTGTTTTCTTTAATTTCTTGTACATTTTAGTGCCTGTTACAACTAAAGGTACATTTGTTTGGACAATTATGATGACAAAAATGGCTCATAATAGTTTAATTTCAGACTTTGTATCCATTTTCTGTGGTTTTCTTGATAATAACCAAAATCACTAAAGTCTTTGCATCAATATTTATGTACTGACAAAAACAGTGATTTTGGGCATTCCACGTTTTTTCTATTTTAATCACATGATACACAGGACATAGTACTTGATTGCATAGTCATGGTTTTTTATTATTTTGGTGGTCTAATTTTTTATTCTGTGGCTGTAGGAGACATTGTACATCTATAATAAAACTATGGTTTGGGAAAGGCCTGGGTTATATATAAATAACTAAAGATGGTTAATATAACTACATTTCATTGACTGGTGTAGCTGTTAAAATGAAGTGTTAAATGACTAATGCTACCAGAGCTGTTGTATTGCATAAGAAAGAACTACACAACTCTAGCCAATAAAATTTTCCCTCAGTATGACGTGTGTATATTTTCACATATGTGTTATATAGCCACCTGTTGATCATGAATTAAATGGATGTCAAATTAACTTCCATTCAGGAGCCACATACAAACCAATTTAATCCCAAAGAGGTCAGACCAGTAAATTAATAGTAAAGAAAACTTCTAAATAGCTAGACCAAATTTGTTTTGGTGCATAAAACTAAAAGTGCAATTTTATTCATGCTTGTATGTTTTTTCACTCCTTAATTCTGAAATTTCAGGTTATACACAGGTTTCATCATGTAAATGTACTTATTTTAACAATAAACGAGAAAAGATGGTGTTAATGTATAGGTTATGCTGTTGTTTTTCTTGTCTGATCCACTTAAGGTCATATTGGGCTGTATGTGGCACCTCAACTAAAACCAGCTTGACATCTTTGACTGTTAATATCGTCAATGTAATTGCAAGCTGAATTTGACCCCCTGACAGGCCACATGTGATACCACTGAATGAAATGTTCCTTGTGAAAAACAAAACAAATATGTGGTGGTCAGATAATGTTTATAAAAAAAGATGGCTTCTAAAATGACAGAATACCTTTGAACAGAATGGTGTAGATTATTTATATTTCCTAATGCTATTTTATTTTATTTAGTCGTTATGTAAAAGATGCTGTTAACTAATGGAAAATTATCAAATGTATAAATAAGTACATGAATCAAGCTTTTAAAAATGTGATAGATTTGATGCTCCCTGTACCAGTACACTACAGGTGGATGAGTTATGTTGGGGGGGGGGGAAATCCCTTAATTTTTGTTCTTGTGAATGAGAGGAACCAGTGTAAATAAATCACACAATAACAGAAAATTAGTTGTAATTTATTTCTTCAAGGACAGCACAACACAACTTGTGTATTTTGTCTCATAAGTCTTAGGATCAGTTACTAATAAAGCTTTGTGCAGTCAGGTACACAAGGAACTAGAGCAGTATTAATTAAAATGAAAAGTTAAAATGGACATGAATTAATCAAACACTCCACACACTTGGGTGAATCACTTACACAACCTAAATCATCTGAACTCCTGAAATCCAGCGAGTGTCTAAAGATCACCAAAGCATTCTGACATCACACTAGCATTATGGAAATTAAACACTGGAGCAAATCAGACTGTCTTTGTATTAGCTTTCCTTCTGCGACGCACGGTATTGCAACACCTGAGACATTCAACAGCAAAACACATCGCTTCTGTCTTTACATGTAACGTGTGCATGTGCTGTGCAATATATACTGTATATGGCAGGTTTCCATTGATACAAAAGATCAGAGCAAAGAGAAAGACAAGGAACTGCTTGAAAATGTACAGCAAGGTTAAGTAAGTTCAATTGCGTAAAGATAAATAATACACTTCAACTGCAAAAGAGTGCTTTTATATTGCATACACAACATAAAATCTTATGTTTTAGACAGAACCGTTCTGTGCGAATGGAATCATCTTTACAGCATACAGTAGTTATGAGAAACATATGGATAATGATCATGGTGAGCAGAGCTGTTGCCAGTACCTAACCTGCAGGTCATAATAAACTGCAAAACTAAGACACATTAAACCGTTTTGAAAATGAACATGGTGTCTGTTTAAAGAAATCAAGCATAACATTATTAGATTGAAAACATCTGAAATTGCTCCTGTTAGTGCCTCTGTCTTCGGCTCCTGTGGCAGGTAAAACTGATTCATCAGTCATTCATCTTAATAGAGTAACTGTGCAATTAAATTTAACAGGCAGTTCTACATGAATACAAGATGCACCGACACATAATTCAGAAAAAGAAGTAGTATAGTTGAACATGCATCAGTAGCATTATCTGGTAAATTCAATCTTATTTGTTTAACAATCATACACTTGTCCGAGTGTAGGTGTGCTACATCTTTTTTGTTTTCTATCCTGTGAGTAAGTTATTAAGTTTACATTACAAACCGCATCAGTGTAAAATGTGATGGACATTAAATAAATCAATGTTTAGACGTAATTAGAGTGCCTATCTTGCAGCTGTCCCTCTTGGTCAACCAGTCAAGTTGCAGTTTGTATCCACACCTGTTCATATAATAACTTTTGTATGTAGACCATGAAGCAATTTAATAAGACTGTATTAAGTGCACTCATCAATGAAATTGAAGTTATCACAATTTGGACATGTATGTACAGTATATGTATGGAAACTGAATAATTCCCAGTGAAGTGCTGGCATCACTTAAAGACTTTTTATGATACACCATCAAATAAAAGTGCTTTTTCAAAATGTCATGATGTCATGATAAAGCAGATGATTGAACTGGATATAAAATGTCATTAATCATCACTTTTTTCTGTGTAAAATTTAGCAAATTCTTGAGTTATAGCAGAAAACATCTTTTGTGTGATCAGTCTTATTACTACATCCTTAAGTCCAAGTGAAACGTTCTGCCAGATTTGAAGAGATCCCCTGAAGTCGTCCCCAGGATCACTTTCATAAGTATGAGATGGACGGACAGACTGACACCCCAAACAACTCAACACCTCTAGACACCGACAGATGCATGCAGGAATAAAAACAGTTAATTGAGATTTTTCCTATGTCTACATATACAAAAAAAAATGCTTGAATGTTTCCTAACAAAGTTCCACTTCTTCCAGCAAATTTAAAACATTTCAATGGAAAAAAAAAAGGCCACATCATAAAGCACAGCACTCTGTGCTATCCTTTGCATGCATAGCATTAATTAATATTCCTTTTTTTAAGCTCACTCTGAAGCTGTCAATCCACTATGAAGCCAATTAAAATTTTCATTTAAGTCAAACTGTCATTTCACAGCAAATTCTCTACTCATATTGTGTGCTTTCAGGCGAACATAAGCAAAAAGCTATAGAGGATTTCGAGAGACACACACACACACACACCAGAGTTACAGATGGATGGTGCTAAGAGGTAGAGAAATGACAAAACGGCAGGAGAAACTGTAATAACACGTGGCTTTGATGGATGGATGGATGGATGGATGAATGGATGGAAGGATAGAGCTGATGTCCTGCTGGTCCTATACTGTAGACCATCTCAGTGGAATTCCATAGGTAAGGTCCAGGTCCAAGCAAATGCAAAAAATAAACTCAGACCCCTTAAGAATGTCTGCACAAGATGATGAAATGGACTACAGTTTTTGGGAATTTTCTAGCCTTCATAGTTTCTTGTCTCTTATTTTTCCTTCTCTCTCTCACACAGCAGCAGAGTGACACAACAGCTGGACTACATCAGATACCATGCTGCCAATCCAGCCAAAGCAGCAAACCAAGTAGCAATTAGAACTTGTCCCGTTGGGTGTCGGAGCAAAGCCATGGCAACCTGACAGGCGTATGTTGTTCCACTTGATGCCGCTGTGGCACAGAGAGAACAGAAGTATGAAGAAAATAAAAGATTTACAAAAGGACATTATCAGGACAAATAACACTGGTACTATACATTTTTCATAAACATAACATACCCATTTTGGCAGTATAATAGGGGCATTTGCTGATGTCGCCACCCATTGCTCCATGGACTGGCATACCAGCATCTAAAACATCTTCTTTAATGTTTTTCCCCATCTCTTCCAACTCCTCAAACACCTGTCAACACAAGCATATGGGTTGCAAGATTAACAACAACAAACAGACTTATGTTTCACATATGTCACTAATATGTAACATATGTGAAGAAATGCACATCTAATATTGCCCTACATCAATATCCTACATGACTGTATGTTTGTAAGGTACCAAACCTGGGAGAAACTGTTAAAAAAAAGTTAAGTTGTCAACAGCACTTTCAGCATTTTACAGCTAATCACAGACAATTTTCAAATTCTTTATTTAGCTGAAATGTACTACATGATAAACTTCACCAGCAGCCTTCAGACCAATTTCTTTGTACAGTTTGCAAAACTAATTCCCATTTCATTTTAAGGTCACTTCTATTTATACAGCACTAGTGATTATACACAGTTATCTCACTGTACTTTACAAATTAAGGTCAAGACTACTATATTATAAAGAGAACAACCCAAGAATGAGAGAGAGACTGTAGCCTGTTTGATCTCTTACCTCCATGTTGAACTGAAAGGCCTTTACAGCCTCCTCCACCAGCCTTTTCTTTGTTTCCTCATCCAGTTCCAATTCATTCATCCGACTGCGGTAAAGCTGCTTGAAAGCTTTGGCACTGTGAATACCATCAAACTGATAGAATTCTAGACCCTCTCCTGTAGGAGGGAGTTTCATGGCTCTCTGTGCCACCTTCTTCAAGACCTGACCTCCTGAAAGGTCACCCATGTAGCGGGTATAGGCATGGGAGACTAGCAGAACTGGGTCCTCCAGCCCCACTTGGTGGATACGATCTACATAGTTTTTAGTGGCCTGGGAGCAGCTGATCTGGTTCTGCCAGTCAGGACCATAAAAGTACTCAAGATCACGAGCCAGAGCTTCATGACGGTGCAACTCTACAGGGAAATAAAGCGGTGCAAAGTGTGGATGGTCCTTGTTCCTTTCAATCTCCTCCTCCATGGCTGTGTAAGTGTAGTAGAGTGCTACAGAACCAAGCTATATATACAAGACAGATAGTTAACAAACCTGGAATTCATCTTTAAATAATTAATCAATACATTTCTTCAGACTAACCTTAAATAGCTCTCTGCGGATCCGTCCCCTGAGGAAATCCTTCACAAATTGGGTATTCTCAGCCTTTTCATGAACCTCTTTGGTCCCCACTGCCAGCATCTCAGACAGATCCTCAGGGCTGAGACAAAAAAGAAACCAAGATAAATATATAATATGTGCTTAATAAAGCAGCATGATAATTTTGCAACCATTTGTCACTTTGTTTGCTGTTAAGGATAAAGATGTTACGATACCCTAGAGGAGTTTACCTGAGGGTCTCTTCTTTTGCCTCATATACAGGACCTGTGCCATTGGATACACTTCCATCTGACTCCATCTTCTCTGCTGACAGAAATAATGTGTTTTTGTCTGCCAGTTATGTCACCCTAGATTCTGTAGAAGACAAAGTATATCATTAAAATATTAAGTCAGATTTAGTGCACTTTCAAACAAGGTATTAGTAACAGTAGCATGTGTTCCCTATGGTCAGTGTTGTTACTTGAGCCAAGATTATGCAACTGCTTTTTAAAATAAACAAGTTGACAGTTGGCTGCAGTGTGATTAGAGATCTGTGTGACAGTTAAGTAACATGCACTACATCAATGTATATACAAGACATTACAGTGTTTACAAAAATTAACAATGGAATTATCCATAGTCATTGAGGTAGCCTGAAGATAAAGTGGACTATGCACAATCTACATAGTGTCTGTCACACACATATACAACACATTTTTATCAGGTTATGGCTTGTGTCAAGAGTTATATTCCCTACCACACTATGTCAAAGCACTATCAAAACAATCATTGGTGTGAACAGATTTATATGTTCATATCCATCAATAACAGATAAATCACATTCCATGTATGATTACACCTGCATTTAACTCTTACCAACAGGAGTCTGAGGTCCAAAAGTGACAAAAGGAAGAAGAAAGGCTTCTGTTGTTCACCTGCTCCAAGCCTTTGACCTTAATCACTGCGAACGGAAAACAAGACAGTGAAGTAGTGAAAGCTGATATGGAGTGGCATCTGCTAGCTTCGTTTACACGGAAAAGCCTGCGTTAAAAGGCCTGAACAGTGATAAACAAAGCGGTGCATACAGAATACTGGCCTTCTGGCGTTTACCACAGTCAATGGCAATAATAGGCTAACTACACTGAAAGGAAAGCTACAAGATCCAGCTACCAAGCTATTGTAGACTATATAATTATTCTGTCGACCAGCGACCCCGTGACACACATTTCTCTTGTACTAATTTAAGATATTCTTCTATTTCGTCTTTTAACCTAACATATGTAACTTATAGGACACCGGGTAAGTTTAAAGGACAACGTTAGCTTAGCTAGCATACAGCTAGCTAGCCTCTCAACAAGCCAATAAAGTCGTTTCACGTTTACCGAAAAGCATGATATCCAAGCGTTTTATCAACCGTCAACTTAACGTCAATCAATGTATTCGTATAGGTCGCTTTGTTATGGTATTAAGACAAACCATCACCCTCACCACTGAACGGAGCAGGACAGTCAACAAATAACACTGGAAGTTTAAGACAGATCTGTATAGCTCCGCCTCCTCCCGGCGGCCACATCACGTGAGTTAGTGCAATATATTTTGATTAAAGTCGAAAGACTCTAAACACCAGGTGTAATCATAGCTACCAACACACCCGTATTTCTCTCCCATTTTTCGGACCCATCTCCCGCCCCCTCCCGTTTTGTAATTTCTCCCAGTAATGTAATGTATTAGGTCTGAACGTTAAATTGATGACATCATTTGGCTGATGTTCTGCAGTTGACAGATATCATGTATGTGACGTGTACGTAATTTATTGACCTGTGTTCTGTGTGCAGGTTGAAACTTTTCTCCCGGACAGTATCACACACACACACACACACACACAGGCCAACAATGGTAGCTCAGTTTTTAATGTAAGAAAGCACAAAATATTCATGTTTGAAGTTACACTTTCACCTTGTACTGTATATAGCTATCTTTTAGAGACCCGATTTTTTGACAACTTACAAAATAGCACTAGGATAAAAGATACTGTGTACAAAACATTCTGATAATAATATTACGAACAATATATAATGAAATAGGTTATGTTTGTAGATGATACTAATGTTATATGGACACACAGTCTGGACTGCAGGCTGAAACATCTCAGACATGGGGACTCAACTCGGACTCGCACTTTAGTCGCACAAAGACTTGCGATTTGACTTTAGACTTGGGTGTTATTACTCGCGAGTTAATTGTCATGTAATTATTTATTTTATTATTTAATTCGTTTCAGTTTTTCCACTTCGTTGCCCGGCATTATGGGAAAATCACAGCCAGAAATAGTTTCCCTTTCTTGATATTTGCGCAAAGATTTGTAACGCATGCATGCTGCCACAAGGTTTTATATCAACAGTTCCCATGGCGACGGCAGGGTCAACTAGAGCTGTTCCTTTTATAATTGCATTTGCGTATAACACCTTCACACAGACGCCCAGTAAGCGGACAGTTACCTGGAGTGTGGTATTAAATTAAATTACGCTTATTCACCAATATCGAACTTCCTCAGGCTCCTCAGAACGCACAAGGATAGGTGAGTGAGTCACTGTGAAATTGAAACTTGGCTTGTATGGGGAGCTAACGTTAACGTTAATGCTAGCAAACTAATATAACCACAGTTGACCATAGGCTGTAAGCTAGTTTTATAGTTCGTTACCATTTTATTTTATAATTCACTAACGTTACGTTAAAGCCTCGGCAAGTAGCGGCAATAGCAGCCTGTGTATTAACATTACACTGATACACACTACCGTTATTTTAATGTTAGAACTCGTATCAAAACGTTCATGGTAAAGCTGCATACCTTTTGAAAGCTTAGACCCTCGTGAATCAATTTATGTCAAACAATAGTAAAATATTATTATTCACTTATTTAAAAAAAAATAATAATAATTCTACGGCCCTCGAGAACGTTGCGATAGCTCCCGTTCACTTTGAATTCACGTTGCCAGCCTTCAGCGGGCTGTTAACTCCCGCTGCCCATGTCAATGGGTTTTGTCACTTCAGATTCACGTTACAGTATCACTCCGCAGGTAGTTCGGCCACTTTGAAAGTAAATATTCACTACGTTGTAATGGCTATTTTAATCCAGTCTGTTAGAGTAGTAGCACTAATAAACTGTAATAACCCGTAGAATAAGCAGGACAATGCATTCCCCACGAGTTACTATCAAAAAATATTCCCCTTCGAGGTTAATACACTATCCCTTGCTTAATTAACATTAATATTAACTTGTGTTGTGTAACTTTGTTGTACTAGAACGCTAGCAAACTCCTTCTTCTATATAAGAAAGTATGTAGCGCCATAGTCAGGCAGGGAGGGATGGGAATAACCTTTTCATAGATATCCAACATGAATGGAACTTCTGTTTGGAAGGAACTTAAAATCCTCATTCAAGTTAAGTTGAGTTGAGTTGAATTCAATGAGATCAAAAGCACTGGAGAAACTTTGAACTTTTATTTTTTAACCCAGCATCTATGATTAAGTGATGGCATCATTATATAAAAATAATAACAAAAAGACAATACATTTATTTACCATCATTATTTTTTATACTATGTACTCAATTACTACATACTTAATCCAAAACAATACAGTTATGCAGTATTATCTCAAATAGCGTCTAATGTGAAAACATTAATTTCAGCCATTTGAGACTTGAATTGGATCATCTAATATTAAACAAAAGACTATTTTCTGAACATACACCAGCACTATATACAAATTAACAAACGTATAATAAATACTTGTGCTTATGCAATATATTATCTACTGTAATTTATAGCTTTATACATTTAAAAAAAAAAAAACACTTCAATGCTAGTGTTTCTTGTGAAATGTAGTGTCATGTATTTCCATGTTTCTCCCATGAAAATGCATCCAGTGGAGGTCAGACTTTAGAAAAACAGTAACAAGTGATGCCAGGCACAAAAAAATTCCTGCAAACGTTTTACCCAATTTGCCATATCTCTTATCATTGTGAAAAGACATTTTTGGTGATGGTAACCTTGACCTTTGAATCACCAAAATTCACCACCATTCACCAGACTTTAATGAAATCTATCCTGGACCACCTTGCGCTTTTCCTGAAAATGTCATGGAAATTAATGCAGTAGTTTTTACTTAAAGTTGTTGGCAAACAGACAAACAATCAAGTAAACAGACAAACAAATGGACACAAAATTTACCCCAAAACAATAACCACCTCCACTTTTGGGGATGGGGTAATTACACCAGACAATGAAATCAGAAGTAAGATAATAACCACAAGATGGCATAGCTACCAACAATTACAGTGTTTGGAAGATAACGGGTCCGCATATTTCTCTGATCTTAGATGTACAGTTAAAAATGTATATTGATATCTGGCTTGACTGAAATTATTTTGTTTTGGTCATTTATCTTACTTCTTCCAGCATTATGCACTCACCATTTAATTTATTCCATCATCACTGAAAGTCTGTGCATTGCTTTTTCAACTGATTGCACCATAGTTCACTCAATTCAATAACCAATCTGGAAATGACAATTAAGAAACTATTGTGAATCGCTCCTACACAAGCTATTATTCTGTATTATCATATAAATTATGACAGCAATACCTACTGCTCTCTGGCTATACTAAAGTAATAACAATCTTGCAACTCTTATTTAATGACATTGAAGTCTATGTTACCATGCAATTTTAAATATTAGTTTTGGTGCTTTTACAGTAAATGGTCAATACTTCTTGTATCCAATAAGTTGTAGAGGAGAGTATATTTCTACTGAGCTACTGTATTTAAAATCATATAGACATCTTAAACCCAGTCAGTTACATAAAGAAGACATTGGGTTATCAAATGTTTTGGTGAATGAATCACATGAAAAAACTGAAAATAATGAAAGAAAATAACTGGATGGATAACAAAGTAAAGATGTGAGATCTGCACATTTGAAATGATCATCTATGATCTTTTTCATAGAATGTACTTCAGCACAGTAAACTATGCAGTGTCACACTGCTGTGTAATTAGTGCTTTAAAATAGGCTTGTGTTTGTGCACCACAAACAAATCAAAGGGATTCGAGCCTAGATTGTTTGGGTTTCCTTTATGTTATTTCAGTTTGCCTGTGATGCTAAACCCTGTCAACAACAGAGTATAGTTTAATAATACTTTTGTAAGTGGTCATAGTTATGATTTGTGCATACTGGCCATTAAGGAGGACTATCAAATGTGTCACTGCATAGAATTGTGCATCGATTAATCATTGTATTCAGAGTGTATATAAATGCATATACATATATGCCATATGTTTTAACATGTGTGTGCACATATGGGAGACAAAAGCAAGAACCTGTGCCTCATATTACTCTGGCAGACGGTTGCAGTGTCAGATGCTCGGTTGGCAGGGCAGCTGGGTGCACTCCCCACTACACCCCCAACCAGCCTTATCAAACTGTTGAGTAGCAGAGGGCTGGTGGGGAAAGATGTGCTAACAAGATGATTCACTTCCCTCCAATTGGTCTAGCAAGCTGTTACCATTAGATTGTTTTGGGCACTTCTGTGCCATCACTGCTGTTCAGTCAGAAAAAAAAAAGATTTCAGTCCGAACACTCTGACAGATGATTTGATTAACTTTGCTTCTGGTTTGTCTGTATATGTCAGAATTTGCAAAACAATACATGCTTTTTCTCAAAATTATTATTATTTTTTTTTCATTTCTGTTTGGATGTGAATGCAACAAGGACCATACCTGCACAGTGCTGAAGAGGTGTTTGATATGCACCTGAGTGCTTGTTGCAGTATCAATTCTGAGTAATCACTAGAGCAGAATAAACATGGACAGAAGGGGTCAAAATGTGAGCAATGTGCAAATTAATATCCCAGTCTTTTGTCTACAGGGAAAACAACGTCAGTAGGCTGTACGCTGAATCTTCATCTCCACTGCTTTTTAAATACTTGCTGAAACCTACTGTTAATTTTACTCATGCAAAACACATATATTAACTATAATTTTGATCAATTTTGGTGAAAACCAATATGCACAATAGAGATCTGATACAAATAAGTAATGTCGCCATAGTCCCACCTGTTTGAATGTCAAGTAAAGAATTTTGCAAAAACTCTCGAGTCATCTAAATTAATGGTGTGAATATCCCACAGATCCAGGTCACTCAATTCCAAAATATATATTTAGTATATGTAGAATTGAATTATATATCTGTTACATCAACATCAGTGTCTGCTGATATTTTCCAATATTATTATCAGTATCAGTATATAAAATGCATTTACACTGATGGCAGTTGTGTTATATTAGAGGTCTCATAAATATGTATGTTTGAATCTGGGTTTATTCAAACATAAAGTCATTAAAATTTGCAATATTTTAAAAGTAATAAAAAACATTCATTAATAAAAGCTAATAAAGAAAGAAACAATTATTTTGCAATCGGTGCATCCCTGGATGTACACTAAGGTGTCAGTGAAGAAAATAATATAGGCTGTGTATCAGTGATTTATGTTACTGCTGAAGCTCTTGTGAATAATTTGCAGTTTTATTTTTGCATCAAGCATTGAAATAAAAACAATTACTTTCGACTTAATCGTCTCCTGAGTCTTCACGCATGTCTTGCAAGTAGCTTCAAGGGATGCTGCAAATGGGTCAGTCAAGAACATAAACGTGCAAAGTGTAATAATGCTGCCTCTTTACAACATGGCGCATGGCGTATCACACTAATCAGTTTTATCCTGAAATTGAAAACACATGTCATATAAGTTATATGAGCAGAATCTGATTGCTGCGGGACGTTTTCACCCCAGTTTCATATATTGCCATCGTTCTTTTTAAAAATCTAACTTTTCCTTTAACCTCGGCTCTGAGATCCATATATAATGATCATGGTTAAAAATCATCTTATTAATTGATCTGTTTCAAAAAGCATCCATTTAGTAACCATAACACAGTCTCGCGAGATTAGGGGCATTTGTTGTAGAGACGAAGTCTGTAAAGTTTTAGCCTGTGTTAGCTTTGTAAAAAACAATAGGTTGCACATGCCCAGTTAATTATCGTTCTATGTTGTATAGCTTTGCCATACGAGGTCAACATTTCCGCATTACTTTCACGGATACTCCACTGTCAGTAAAGCAAGAAAATCGACTTCCGCCGTTTAATTTCGCGGGTCGCATGAACCGGCGCATATGCTAGCTAAACACATGTTATTAACAAGCTAACATTTTAGACAACAAGCACTTTTTGTCAACTTACTCGGGTTCATTTAGCTTCTGTAATGATGTGGTTTAACATAGTGTAAGCCTATTGCGTACATCGACGGACCCTCCACACTTGGACAGCAATTATGTCACTGCTCATTGCGGTTGAAAACGCTATAAAGTCACATAAATCAGATCAAGCCAAGATAAATGACGCCATCCAACTCTACAAAGAAGTATTACAGACATTGTAAGTACTGTGCAGCTCACCACGTTGTTGTTTCCATGGCCAATATGTCCGACTCCTTTATAAAACTAAGATTTCTCTACAAAACGTGACTCCGAAAAGTCAATGGTGAATGTTTTGTATATGCACTTAACACATGTTTTGAAAAAAAAGCAAATTATGAATATTGCAGATGTAGTTAGTAATATTATCGGTCTCTTTAGAAGACGTATTTGTCCTCCTTGACATTCATCCGGCGCTGTGGCTTAGTTGGTTAAAGCGCCTGTCTAGTAAACAGGAGATCCTGGGTTCGAATCCCAGCAGTGCCTTTTTATACAAGAGGACTGTTTACTTCTGGGTCTGCCACAAAAATGAAATCTGTATCACTTTGTAATTTCATTAAATCTGGGAAATTGCAACAAAACACATCAATCATTAAGTTTCCTCATGAGCATTATGATAATCTGGAGCTGTATTTTCACATATAGTTTAGTTTAACAGTGACACACATTTTATTGAATGTAATTTAACTTTTTCGTTGTTTGTTTTTTTGGGCAATGTAATCACTTGCTTGTGGAATGTATTTTTCCACAGAGCCCCTCAGCCAAAGAAAACATCAGACACTGAATCAGCCAGCATTACATACCCAGGTATTTTATTCTTATTCTTTATTTGGTACAGTCAAAATGTACACTGTTGATTGCCACTTAAAGTGGGCATAAACATGTTTTCTTTTTCTAATTGATTGTGACAATGTGATTTATTCTTGATTGATAGTGTGAGTGAGACTCAATATGTATTTATTGTAGCTGGTCTAAGGTAATTGAAGATGTGTATAAGAAAAAAATGAAGAATGTGTCTTAAAACACAATTATTCCAACATTCTCAGCAACAGTGTGGGAGAAGTTATCATTTGAGAGTTTTCTTTCCGATGCTAATATTCTTGTACAATACCTTGCCTTTGATACTGCTTCATATTTGTTTATACTGACATTCCGTTTCATAAAAAAAAATAAAACTCATTGCATTACAAATCTTACATTTTATTTTTAGTTCATCAGGGGTTTCTTCATTTAAGATGTTTTAAAAGATAAGAATTAACCTGTTTACCACAACTTCAAGTTATCTGCTAATCATTAAGAAAAATGCATAAAAGCACTGTATGTTTCCCATGTACTGATGCTGAAAAAATTTATTCATTAATGATTATTAAAATTTGGTATGTTACTAATTGGAAGGAATAATGGCCGGATTAGTAAAATAATAGCATAATAACCTACACTGCCTGTCCAAAAAAATAGTCACTCATGCAGTATTTGACTGCACCACCTTTGTTTTCTTTGTCTTTGTGTTAATGCACAAAACCATCAGTAAATTAGGAAAACACTTACTTTTTAATAAACTGTCTAAACAACAAAAAGTGTGAATAAACTGAAAAAAAGACATTTTCTTAAGAACAGTGAGTGCAATTTTAACAATATTGTGCCTCAACTTATGATTTCTACATGTGTATTATGGATCAGTTCTACAAAGACATTAAACACTTAATAAAATAAGCAAAACATTTTTTACATTTGTGCTTAATTTTCTTTAGACTTTTCAGGTTGTTCATATTTGTTTAGGTTATTTACATTTTATTGTTACAGGATAGTTTATAAATGTAAATATTTTCATAATATTATTTTACATTTCACTAAAACAGAGACTAGATTATCATGGTATTATTTTTTACATTATTAGACAATTGAATTTTTGCACTTTGCGCCTTCATCCAATGGGCTAAGCTCACTGATAAGAGGCTGAATTTATCTTGGAAACTAATCTAAAACATAATTTCAACGTTAACCATTCTTCTCCATCTCCTCTCCTGTATTCTTCTTTTTATAGACACAGATACTTCACCTGTGGACAAAGATCTAGAATTGCTCGAAAAAGCCCTGGAAAAAGCACTCAGAGTTCGCAGTGGTTTAGAACCTTCAAAAAAACATTCCAACAGTAATAAAAAATCTGGACCTCAAAATGAAGTAGGTGCCACAGGCGTCACATCCAAAGACGCAAAACAGGCATCTGGAGTTGGTAGAGGACATCCAACAAGCAGTAGGTCAATGACTAAAGCTGCCACTGTTGGCAGTAAAGAGGAACGAAAGTGTTCAAGGTCAGTTTGCTCCACAGTGGGGTCCAGACCAGTGGATTGCTACAAACCTGGACAATTAAAAATCACAAAAAAGGGAAACACAATTCAGAACCATTTTGTGTCATCAACTGAGGTTGTACAGGCTTTGGATCAGCAAAAACACATATCAACCTTCCAGTCTAAAATCAAGACTGTTAGAAGCACTTCACTGAGTAGCAAAGACCTTGACAAAGCTGCACCTTCTTCAAATAGTGTGGTTACTTTTTCAAAACCAGAAGAGTTTGCAGCTCATAGTCTGCCTCAACAGAATGGGTATGTTTTAACTCAACCTGGACCATGGTGACAAATCCTCTTTGTGAAATTTAAGATGAAATGAACATTTATATTCCGTTTCATTTTTTTTTTCTCCTTGTCTGTATCTGTAGGCCACCACCCGGAAAGACACCACAATGGAAATATTTAAAGATCAAGCAAAACAGGTGACCTGATCCCTTTGTTTAGACCATAACTGCTCTTTGTACAGTGTCTGATCAGGTGCTAAGTTTTCTTTCCTGCTTTATTTATAGGTTGTGGGACAAAGTGATTGCAGTACAAACAAAACCTGCATCTGGGAGGGGTCTGTTCATGGAGAGAATGAGAGCTACTGTATCCTTTATTTTTCTAAGAGCTCAAAGTACCTTTACACGTTTTTTTTTCGTGCAAAGTTGTAAATGTTTAGTAAGAATTCTTCAAAAACGGAGTTAGAAATTAGTAAGATTTCTGAACAGTTTAGTTTCAGCTCTTTCCTTTCTCTAAGCCGTCTGGATGCTCAGCATGTTGTCCTTGACCTGGGATCTCTGACGCCTGTAGTTCCCTATGAACTGGCCATGTGGTAGCCCAGAAAAGATCCACACTCTGGTGGACAGACTGACTCACCAAGCGCAAGACTTTAGGGAAAACAGCCACACAAAGGATTTTGAAACCAAACAGACCTCAGCAGCAGGCAGAGCACTTGGTAAAAACCTCACCAGAATCATCCATACACATATTTATACATCAAATAGACAATGAAGGAATGAAGATGAGTGGACTAGATGGATGGCATTAGTGTGAAGGTGACAAAATTAAAAAAAAATAAAAATAAAAATAATATATATATATATATATATATATATATATATATATATATATATATATATATATATATATATATATAATATCTATATCAGTATTTTTTCTTTATTTTCTCTTTGCTATTATTTCTTTCTTTTAGTATTTTTTAATCCAATTACCATTTAAGTGTAACCAAACTATAGATGCTGTGCAATTTAAGAAAATATTTCCACAGTATACATTCAATTTCTGTGCAGGTGGTCAGACAATTAATGATTCCTGTCGAACACCTGAGAGGACTCAAATGACAGCAGCAGACATTAAGAATGTGGCAGACCAGCTGAAACAAGGTACAAATGCTGTTTATCAATCTTTCATGGTAATTGTTCCATTTTAGTAAATAACCTGTCCACTTTAATGTTAACTGTGTGAGGCTCATGAGTAGAAAATAACATGATGAAAACAATTTCCAAACAGACAACAGGTGACTTTCCCGGAGTCAAATACTTATGTAATAAACAGGCCATAGTGTTGGTGGGGGAAATTGTGACCCTGCATTCGAATGAGGTCTGGTGTGATGGTATCACTCACTCAGCCTGTGTTTATAATGTGGTATGATTTCCATTACCTCGAGAGATACAATTATAATGAAGCTAAATGAGATTTTCCATTCACACCACTCAGATGACTGTCACCTTTCGGGAAAGTGTTTTGTTTATATTTACCAGTTATAGCTCCACACAGTACAGCAATGTTGATGGAGAGCCAGGGTGCGGGACAAGTTTTCACTATTTAAAATTTCCTGTTTAGGACACATGTATCCATTTGGAATCTTATACATCCCATCTACCACTGTAAATCAAGTGTGCTGTGGTTACTTTATACTACAGGGTTTCATTACTTACAGAAGAATATATAATTTATTTTGTATTGAATTGATGGTATTTGAAAAGTGATTGCAACAAAAGTATTGTGCTAACGAGCTAATGCAGCTTCTCCATCTTGGTGCATGGAAAATGAAAACAGAGCCGCAATGAAACCTCAGTGCCAGATCAGTACTTTCCTTGGCCTCGACAGATCCCCCTCCCTGTGATGGTGGGGTTTTAAAGCTGTCTATCCTGACGTGGCGAGGGCTAGCTATTTAAAGCTGAGGCAGCAGAGCAGAAAAAGGTTTTAGGGTATGGTTGCTCAAGCTCACACTCTAAAAATAACCATATTTTCCATACAGAGTGGGAAGCATGGGATCGATGGAGGCCAGATCGGGGTTGTCTTTGCTCCACTAGGGTAAATAGTGAGTGGCAAAATGGGATAATGGAACCCCTGCTCCTAACTATAACCTACACAACAGAATCAGAGCTCCGCAAATTGGAGGAGCTGAGGATGAAGGTAGCACTGCTGCAACAGGAGATTTTTCTAGAACAGGTATGGTATTATACAGGTATATGGTCCACAAGCGCCTGGAAAAACTGCACAGTTAGTTACTACTCAGTAATAATGTGCTAATTTGTTTATTGTGACAGGGTCTGTTGGCCGCTGTGACCCAACGGCTCTCCTCCAGTATACACGGATGCCCAAATCCCAGTCTGCTAAGAGATATCTACTCACTGCTGGGAGAAGGTGGGGAGCGTTTCCCTGCAATAGTCCTAGACTCTGAACCTGACCACTGAGCATGTTACACTGGGATACCCGCTAGCATAATGTGATAGAATCTAATTCATTCTAATCTAATTAATATTTATCCATGTAACTTATGTTTATTATAATGACAAAAGGTTTGATACAAGACAATCCAGTAAAACAACAGTTCATTGACATTGTCAATAAATGTAAAGATTATGAACAGAGTTGTTTTTTTCTTTGCAGGACCATTACAACAACAGGTGGTACTTGTGAGTGAATTTATCATGTGTACTTTGTTTGTACTATATCGTGCTGTAGTTTCTAGCTTTGAAATGCTGAAGTTCCAAATGTTGACAGAATTTTATAGCACACAACCATATCAAAACAATTTACTTTCTGTTTTCTGAAAAAAAAATGTCACTTTGAAAATAGCAAAATGAATATGTTTTTATGTCTACATATAAAAATCTGAGTTTGCATACATATTATAATAATTCATATCTATGTAATCATTATAATGGAAAGTGGAAAAAACAAAGCCATGAGCCATCAACCCAGACGTTGTTTCACCAAAGTCAGTACCAGCAGGTGGCACTCTATTCACATAGTAAACCAATTGTTACTTGTTACCGTTTCATCCAAATCATTAAATCTATTGCTATTTGGTTTTAACCTGTACATTTCCAGAAAATGTCTTAATATCAAGTAACTGTTAGTGAGCTTAACGACTGGAAACAACTTTAGATGGTTCAATTGGTGTGTGTGGTTATGCTTGGCTTGATATTGTAGTTTTTGATACATCCATTTTGGTTTTCTTTCCACTGTAACCTGGAGGACACTGCTTCTGTGATCTGGGAAAATTGGCATATGTGGTTTTGCCCTTCACATTTCTGATGTGAGGGAGTATGTGAGATGCAGAAGGGCTTGGAGAGGCCCAAAAGGCTCATGCACACAGATGACGTGTGGATGGCATTGGCTACACCAGACTGGGCAACAGGTGTCCCTGGGTTCACACAGCAGGACGTGGGTGTTTGAGCCTCGCTGCACCAACCCTCATGAGCACACAAACAGAGACGCACGCATTCAAAGCTGGCTGAGTCATAAAGAAAATGCTCTAGGGGGTCCATGTCCCTGCACGCTCTGAGCTGGAAATGGTTACTTTCCCTCTGGAGAGGAGAAAAGGAGAGAGAACTATTTGAGCTTGGTCTGTTGCATGTGTCCAGATTAAATAATGCACAACTGCTGCTGGCTTAAATGATAAATATCATCTTGCTGTAAATCCCTCTGCTGCAGTACTACAAGTGTCTCCCCACTCATATGGACTGCAGCCAAGTCATCTGTATGGGACTGAAGCAATGTGCTGCAAGCTTCTGGTCTGTCCCAGTAGTCTGGATCAGTGTGTAAAGGGAGCGAGGAGGTGGCAGAGTGGCATCCTTAATATCACGTCAACATTACACACAGATCTCAGTGGGAGTTGTGCCTACACAACCCAGCCTTCCTGCAACCTGTACACATCAGCTGCTGCTTGTTCTGGCTGTCACCAGCAGAACCCTTCCACTCCCACCAGCACTGGCCTGGCCCTACCCAGGTTACACATCTCTCACGCCTTTGTCCTGTTTTTCTCACGCCCCCCTTTTTAATCGCATAATGGAATATCAAAACAATTTTTATTTTCCATGGGAGAAGCTGAATTTTCTTTCCTATGTCAGCACTGTCACACAGACTTTCACAAAGACAGGGATAGAATAGAACTTCTTTGTCAAGCCCATTCCTTCCTAATTGTTGACTTCATTTATGCCTCCCAATTTTGCTTTCTTCCTATCTTTATTCCACTGCAGTAAGTGGGCCAAGCACAAATCTACAGCAAGTGAACTGTCGCCAAAGGAATCCACTTCACATGCCCTTTTCTCATGAACATCTCTTTTTTCCACAAAATCACTTCACACCCATACCATACCCCCCGTTATTTTTATTTTGCATGGCTACAGCTCTTTGCCCATTGAAACGCAGCAGAGATCATTAATTAGGCTGTGTTAGGGTCTCTTATTTGATTCCCACCCTTTTAGTCAGTTTAATCCAGCTCCACCTCACAAATACTTTTCTTTTTAAATTTCAGACAAAGGAGAACAGTATGTAACTAAGGGCCTGTTATCCTCTGCATACAGGCATATTTGGCATTTCTGTGAGAACATTAGGCATTCTGTGTACCAAAGAGGAGGAATCTCTTGCATGAAATTCAGAAGTGCAAATCTGTTGCTGTGTTGTCATTCTGTGAAACAAAGCTTTTGGTTATATTTTTTAAGTGCCTCTCATCTGTATATGTAGTATCAGCAATTTCTTTTACATACCCCTTTTCAGGATTCACTTGTTAAGTAAATATTCCTAAAAGCATATCAAATACCTTTGCTGTCTCATAATCATTATGCTCATTTAACCTCCGTTACACTGATATACCCTTTGCTGGCTATGATACAACAGCAAATTGCCTCTATCAGTTTTGAGGTCTCAGTTTGCTTTACGACTGGAAAAGGAAAAATGATAATATACTCCGATAGGTAATTCAAAAATGGCCAAAGATAAAAGCAGATGCTCGGCTGTGTGTACATATTTATCATTTCAGAATATGGCTTTTCAGTTGTGGAGGAGTTAGATTAGCAAGCTTAAGAGAAAAGAGCTGGCAGGGCTGATTTTATTTTTACAGACGAGCTGAAGGCAACGCACATGAGGGATTAAATACTACTAGGTTGCCTTCATTCACCAAGGATGTCACTAGCAGTGTATGTGGGTGAGAAATCAGTGGGAGCTGCCTATGTTTTAATGCTTGTTTCAGTTATATATGGGAATGATCACAAGTGATTTTATACTTTCATATTGAAGCCACTGTATATTTGTGTCTGGTTGGTGGCTGTCTATACATCAAAGCATTGGGTATGTGGGTGGTCACATTATGTGCAGTATTGCTGTTCAGTTTTACAGTCAGATACATCATGTATTTGTGGTGCATTTTTGGTATTGCTGTGTGGAACGTCTCTTCCCCATCATGCTTTTCTTTAAGTAGCATCACGATATGGGATGATGAGGGATTCCCGTTCTGATTTGCTGTCATGTTTTTCTGTTCCCATTGGGAATCTCTTTTCACAAGAGAGAAATATACTGCAACTGAGATGCAGCGATGGGGAGACAAGCAGAGGGAGCAGTCGACTCTTTTCCCCTCCCCCTTCATATTCTTCATCAACCCCTCTTCTCCCTGCTTCAGTGTTTGACGTAACACAAAAAAAGACCAATCAGAAAACTTGGACATCCCCATTTTTTTCCCTTAGCTCCTCCCTTTTCCACAGTCCTTTATATATCCCCCACCACTACGATGAGCAGAGTGTACAATGTGCTGCTGGTGAGCTAGCAGGCTCTGTACAGAGAAATAGTCAGAGAGGAGGCAGAGAAGGGGAAAGTGAGTGGATTTCAGTGCAGACTTGGAAGCCTTCTTCTGACACACTCCCACCATTCCTACTCCAGTCATTTCTCCAGTCTCATGCAGATCTCCAACTCCCTTCTCTGCCTTTCTTTATCTCATTCTGTGTCTCCAGGCCAGAACTGATTTCACGCAGGATCCAAGAGGCGAACGCTGCTGATCGGTTTCAAGATCTGCCAACCCACAGCATCAGGATGGGCTGTACCACGGGCCACCTCGCTTGCCAAACCCAGCCTCAGACCACCTCAGGGCAGGAGAGTCAGTCCCTGGAGGCTGGTGGCGCCAAAGTTCCTGAGGTGCTCTCCTCTCTAGAGCGTCTGTCCCAGGCCACAGGAGGCATGGAGAAATCCTGGTACCGCTGCATCTTTCCATTTGGAATCATCTCTCTGGTGATTGGTGTGGCAGGGACAGGGGTTACCTACACTTACAATGACCTGCCTCAGACGAAGGTGGTATCAGTGGTACTACTTGTCATGGGCCTTTTGCTGCTACTGATGGCCACTGCCTGCTGGACGGTCCACAAGAAGAAGAGAAGAAAAAAGAAAGAGGGAGGTTCATTCACCTCTGAGCAGTGTCCCCTGTGAGGTATATGGGGAAAATTGTTTCTGGGACAAGAAAGAAGAGACATGTCCAGGACGGGGAGCTACGAGTTGGTTGTAAAAGCTGTCTCTTTACCTACTCCCAATGCCAAATCCTTTCTATTCTTTTTTACAGTTTGACTTGACTTAAACTGGAGAGAAGTTGGACTGAGATGTTATAGAATGAAGACAGACAGATAGACAGAACAATGCATATCTGTCTTGTCTGTAAGGTTTAGATCATCTTGGATTGGTGCAAGGGGGATCACCAACGCCTCACACACTCCTTTATCAGACAGCAGGTGTCCAGTGTCAAAACAACCTAGGAGGAGATGCACACAAATATGTATTGCATACTGCACGCATATTTACATGCACCGATACATGACCCTCGTAGTCCTCTCTCACACCAGCAGTCACTGTGGGAGCTTGCATAGACACCTAACACGCTATGCAGAGCTGCTGCTGGAGTCAGTGCTCGCGTCACTAGGCACGTCAGTCACAGCATTCCTACTGCCAGGACAGGTGATTCTCCAAGAGGCCAGATTTGGGCCAAAGACGGCAACCTGATACCCACCCAAAAGAGCAGTGCACCCGCGTCAGCGTCCAGCGTCATTCACTCGTCCTGTGACACCGCAGCAATGTGTTGGGGGCTTTTTTTACGCAATGGGAGAGTGGAACTTGAGTCCTGCTGGATCTTGCTGGCATCTCTGTGGACGATGAGCTAGAAACGGCAGAAGACCTGCTGGGGAAGGTGAAGTTGTTTCTGTATGAGTGCTTAATGATACAGAAGAGATATTTCAAAACTGTTGGACTTTGGACAGGATGTTTAACAAATAGAAATTTGCACATTTGGCCATGCCAAAAAAAAATGTTTTTTTTGGTCAAGCAGTATAATCTCCAAGGCCTTCTGTAGCCTTCACTTTCAGAGAAGTGGGCCTCTGACTTTATGACTGATGGTATACCCTCCTGACAATGTACAAGCATTTACGCAAAGCCTTATGTCTACGTGGGGTTCCGCACCTCAACAGGGAAGGCCAGGATTACTGAAGGACATTGCCCGAGGGGACATGCCACTGAAGGGACACTTACAGCCCCTCCCTTTTGGTGCCTTGAGCAAGCACTCATGGAAAAAGGCTCTGTCACATTCCCCCGTTTCCATCGAAACTCCAGAGAGTTCCCAAATGTCATATTCATTCTTGCTTTTAATTCAGCTGTCACCAGTTCTCATTTATTTCCCAGTTAATGGTATGGTTAAGGAAATAATGCGCACAACATTATGACACTCAAAGAGAAGCAAACATTTAAATTTGTAGACCATAGTCTACTGACATTTGGGCATTTGTTTTTACACATTTCTCCACGTGCAGTGGAATGTTTTTCTCTCTAACTGGAAACATTTTGACTGAGAGTGAGTGGCATGTCAATCTAAGAATAGGGTACAGGTCTGCTGTCTAGTGAATACTGATGAATGTTTGTGCGCTAAGTGGCTCCTAGGATTTCCCTTTCCGACGCTTTTTGTTCCAGGGTGAATGTAATTGCACTCAACTCCTCATTTGTGAATAGGTGCTTTCTGTTGGTGTAGGGTCTCACAGGATGAGAAACAATATCACATTTTATTCTGTCTTAAGCATTCTTCTTTCTGGCATTGAGAATAGGACAGGATGGAAAGGACAAATCTAGGAAGGAAAAAGGACAATGTACAGGGCTGTGTACTAGCACTACCCTAGCTAATGATTATTGATTGCTTTTCATTGATCTTGACTACAAGATTTTTGTCACTTATTGAGTAAAATGTGTCTATGCATCCAGAGGTAGCAATTAACACACAATGCCAAAGATCACAGTGAAGCCCAGCTTGCCCATTACTAGGGCTCAATTGCCTACCTACTTAAATAGGCATGCAGTGGAGCGCGCTCTCACTTTATTTTCAGCTCACTGTGCATTAGATGTTCTGTTGCATAGTGAATGTCCAAACTATTTTAGTGTAAGCACAGGAAAGAAAATGGAAAACAGAGGTAGTGAGGAAAGACGACAACAACAGAGGCAACACAATCCAACTGTCCGGCAAGTAGAGAGCTCTCCTTTTAGTTAAACTTCTAGAAATGTAAAGCATTTGGTGAGAAAAAAAAAAGAAAATTAAGTCCTGGGTGAAACTTTATACACAAAAATAAGCAAAGATAAAGTTTGTATATATGGCCAATATGAAAGGTGACAAATGTAAAGGAGGGTCTTTATGAGTTGTTTTTGACCTCAGTATTCAGTGGTAGCTTCTGAACAGTATGGCAAAAGAAAAGCCCCAGGTCTACATTACATTAGTCTAAAACAATGAGGACATAGCAAACTGTGTCAGACCTAATCTGTCTGTCTCTGTCATACCTTAAAGGGTGAGTGTTAGAGTTTGTGTGGCTTAAATGTGTAGACATACAAATAAACCATACGTAAGCATAGAAAGAGTCATTTTGTGATATATTTAAAAAGTCTAAAGAATTGTGGGTGAAATTAAGATATTTTCTTTGCTTATTGTAAGGTTAAAGTGGTTCAACCATATGGTGAGAAATATTTTATACAGCACAGAGGTTTTTTTTGGCCAGTCAAAGATTACTTGAAAAAAAAAAAGCAAGTAATATTAACACACCTCCACTTGTTCCTGAATTTTGGTTTGTGTGTCAGTGCAATTTCCACATGTATCGAGCACATCTACAATGTAGTCCATTGTGGTTACATAGATGTACTTGCCAGTTTTCAACTTTTTTGTGCCAGTCTCTTCACAAACACCCACTGATGCTGTCAACAGGTGACCAGATATTGTTTTTTATTAGAGATGTGAAGTGATTTTCTTTTTGCCTTCTAAAACAACCTAAAGGGAAAACCTACCTCTCTCTGCTGCGGGGAAATGATGTCCCTCCCCTCGTGGACAGCCATGCTGTCTGCTTATGCTGTTGTTCACTTCAGTAAGTGACACAAAATATTTATGTTTGTTTGTGTGCCCTTGAATATATGGTTCTGTATATACAACGATTTTATATTTGTACTGTATATTTCTACTCAAATGTAAATTAATTGTTGTATTAAATAAATGTTATGCAAACACCTTTGCCTTTGAAATATTAGGTGATTGAAAAGCATCTATTCTGTTCCTCATCTACTTTACTTTGGTAAAATATATTTTACTTAAAGGGCTGATAATGAAAAAATACAGAAAGGACGGTGAAGCCATAATTGTAAATGTCTTAATTATGCTCAAAGATGTATAACACTGATGAGGAAGTGAAAGGATCAAAGTCTGGTTGTTATGAAAATAGATAGACCAGTGTCAATCAGGAAAAAAATAATGCCCCCTACTGGAAAAAATAATGAAATGGGGAAAAAAAATTCTTCATGTATATACTGTAACAAATCACTCGATCTGGATTGTATTCTATATTTGATAAAAGCTTGTCACTTTATGGTGTTAGTTTTGATGGGAAACAGCTTTGGGTGTGGAGGGAACAGTGTTTAGGTCTGAATAAGGGCGGGTAGGCCAACGGGAGCAAAGTGCAGATAGGGTGGAAGTGGACAGTTGCATTGTAAGAGGTCAGCACAGATTACAGGAAACCAGATGGGAGAAACTCATCCGCCTCTCAATCTCCAGAATTTGGCTTTAGACCGAAGCATTACGTAGTATTAGGTATTTAACGGACTCTGAATTAGTCAAAACACTCAAATATGATGACAAATGCAACTGGGTGGACAACATGACATGAAAATCCATTGCAAAAACTAAATCTTGATGAACAGCATTTGCGCAATAATGCACTGTCAGTGGATTTAATCGGTGATTGTCTGCTGTTGGCATCAAATGATACCTATATGGAGATAGATTTACATTTCACTTTAGTTAAATAGCAGGTACTTTGGAGACAGATGTAAATGGTCATTGTACATGCATGACCAGACTGTAAAATTAATGACAAGCTAAACCAAATTACAATGGACACAATGTTGTTTTTATATAAATATCACACTATCACACACTGAGCTTTGAATATTTCTGTTTTACTAGTAAAGGGAATTTTCTCTCTTATAAAATACTCCTGTTGTTTTCGTTTTCTTGGAATTTCTTCTTTTCCTCTTTTCTATTTTTTATCTCCTCTGTCTCTTGCTCTCCAAAGTGTCACCCCACAAATATAATTGTTCCAGTTTCCATAAGCATTTTTGAGAGGGTTCTTGCTGTGTGTGTCATGCTGGTTTTACATTACATTCATTATTAATAACTTGCTGCACCACAATCTCTTACAAAATTAACCACTCAGGTGTAAAGTGTAACTCTCCTGTATCTACTTTTGACACTTATGACACATCTTTTCAATGAAAATCCAATGGATTCTTATTACAAATGCTTGTTATCCTTGGCTGTTACTGGTCACTTTTCTGTTTTACTGATAACTGTTGAGATGAGTTGGGGTATCCATGGAAACAGTGACTGCACCCAATTACAGATGTCACAGACTGCCCTATGAGGTCGGCCACACGACAATATGATCATACAGCACTACCAGTATAACACACAGCAAACAATACATGCTTCAATGAATGTAGACAAATAACAACTATATTTTATTCGCCCTGTAGTGAAATATATCCCTCAAAGTGGCAATTACAGACAGGAGACAATGAAATAAACATATATGTTTATATTGAGTGGAGAAGGTCATCAACACCAGTTCTTTTGTTGGTCATGGAAGTGAATGAGCAAATGATGCGAAGATCAATAGTGTAAAAGGAACAAATGATTACTCCTAGTCTACTCTACTCCTTTATGGTCATCTTCAGAAGCAAGTATTCATAAGGAGACTACTCAGACAAGAGGGTCTCACATTTTCACAATGCTAATCGAGTACAATAACTCTCATCATGTCATTTTCACAAAGGCAGCTGCAGAGGCTGAACTAATCTATGGATTTTGTTGTGTACTTCCTAGCAGGTTTCACAAATATTGATGAATAAATAAGGCTTAAAGGGTGTGTGTGTGTGTGTGTGCGCACACGCGTGCATGTGTGAAGAAATCAATAATCTTGCTTGATCCAGCAGGGTTTCTAAACTTCATCAGTACATTTGATAGGTCATTCTGAACTTCTTTGATTAAACTAATCAAATCCAGACACTGTTATTTGGCTGAAAAAGGAGATAACAGACCAACTTCATTGTCCTTTTCATGCCAGTTAATGTTTTTTGTGACTAAAAAAAAATCTGATTAATGAGTCTACTCAGTCCTCAGTCTCTCATTGGCCCATTTAAAAGCTAAGGAAGCAATCTACCATCAATCAATAAATCACTAAATCCAAGTTAATGCAGTGTAATCACCTTTTAATCGCTTTCATTAATCAATAGATCTTTATCCCTGCCTGGTCTAAAGGCCTCAACCTTCAAATGTCACCATTTGTGTTTCCAATTACAAGTAAAGTGATCAGGCATTGCTCTGTGAAGTAGTTTTACTATTAGTCCCGATTTTCAGTGTACATGTCCCATGTTTTGATTTTGAAGGCAACACACACCCATAAAGGCTTCTATAGAGTATATCACCTTTTATTTAGGAACTCTGCATAGTACTTCCATCCACTACTGTTAGTCGAACATTAGTTTATCCAAATATGAGTAGTACATCTGCATTTTAATTGGTAATTTGAGTGAAGATAAAAGAAAACATAAACAATTAGTACCTCCTTATTATTACTTACTAATATATAATAAAACAAGTTAGATTGATAGTTTATTAGAAATGTTAACATTTTCAATACAGTATATTTCTTTATAATAATAGCATGCCTGAGCTGTTGAATGAGAAACTGTTACAAGTAACCAGATGATTTTAACCTTGATTTTCATCTATTTTGCCTCCAAACCTATATGTTGGCCCCCCAATTGGTTTGTTTGATAAGAAAATATTAATACAAAAAAGCTGGATGGGAACACCTCATCAATTAAGACTGTAAGGACATGCTATTATTGTGCGTATCTAGCTACCATGCGGGTTTGGAATGTTAGGTTGACTACTTTTGAAGATAAAACCTAATATATGTAGTATTATATTAGTTTCGTTCATTGCACTTTATAGGCATTTACCTCCTAAATTGCTTAAATTCGTTTATTGTTAAGGTGCGCCTGTCCCTTTAAACCGAGGACATTTAAACGCCAGTATCTGTTCAACTACATGTCCCGTAATTCATAGTAAAAAGGTGTGTCAATACAAGATCTTCATAATCAGGTCAACCAATAATATTCATCAATGTGCGAGCGCGTACTTCGAAATGGCGTTACGTTGTCCAATGATTATTGGATATTCTGGAGTTTATAAAATATGTCCAGTCAGCTCTACTGTTCCTCAAGGTGACCAATCAGCTATCTACTATGGCAATGTAAGGCGGGTCTACAATCGACCAATCGGATTGAACGCAGAGTTTAAACGGTGAGCGCGGGCGGTCCTAGAGTGGTTTGGGGCGGGTCCAGTGACTGGGGACGCGTGCTTGAATTTGAATCTAGGCGATAACTAGCCAAAGTTGTCGACATCAGAAGCTGTAGAGGTTAATAAGTGTTCAGTACAGCTTTGATATATAGCATAACATATATTAGGCGAATACATATGTTAGTTTATTTATGAGCAAGATAACTGTGAAACGAAGAAGAGTTTAAAATCGCCGCTCGGAGCTCAAGTGTTAGCAAAAGACATCATAGTTTTGATATCTACGTTTGCAATGAAAGGGGGCGGTAAGTACCTATAGTGATTGCCATCAGACACTAAACGTAATATAGTGGAATAGTAAGACTCTGTTAAAGTCCGTTTTTTTAATGTGTATTAACTAAAGTACTGTAAATCAAGGAAGCACTGCTAACTTGCTAAACCAAACTCAAACGTTAAACGGGCCCCTCATTGATTTTACGTTAAATGTATTAATGCTTTACAGCTTGACATGTAAATCATATTTATTTGATATTGTACGTATATGTCATAATGAAGTATGGAATTGTTGTATTACGTTTAATGCAACTTGGGTTTAACTTTACCCCAGCTGTATTTGAGCTACGGGAGGGAAATTTGGGCGCTCACTTGGTGTGACTTGTCCTTTAAGATGCTCAGTACATCATCGTCAGAAAACATTTTACATTCTAAAGGCTTTTATTGTTTACATAGAATGCCTGTTTTACTTTTTTAGGAAATCATCATCTTTCCAGATATTCTATTTTTTTCTCCTTTACGTCTTTGGGTCTGCTGGATCACCCCATCCCTTACGTTAGGCTTTTTGAATATGCAACCATAACCTTCATTTTGAGGTGCCTTACTAACTTGAATGTTATTTCTTGCGCTACTATTACTACCACGGTGACTATTTAAACCAGGGTGCTGTTAACTTGCTTTAAAAGAATGGCAAATATTTGTGTGACAGTGATGTGGTAATTAGGATGCCATCCTTTCACCGAGATGCGAAATACTATTGAATGACTTGAATGTGTGTGCGCACTCAAAATGTGTCTCAACACTGAGCTGCTCCATTCAGAATTGTATTGTTGAAATGTCTTAACTGTTTGCTGTAAACTTGAAATTGTATTTTCTTTCAGTGGCCCATTGTCGATGCTCAAAATGCTACTCTCTCCTGATTCGGAAGAGGATCCGCAAAAGGACCTCAGCCCTCACCTTACTGTCTCTTCCTGAGGAGGTTCTCCTCTGTGTGCTGCCTTACCTCTCAGCTGAGGATCTGCTGTGCATCAGAGCAGTAAGTAAACCTCATGTTCAACCTTTAACATATCTTCAAAATCTTGAACAGCTGTGAGCTACACTGTCCCAAATGTGTTTTGGTTCAGCATATTGTGGCCATTAGACTACTGTATAATTGGTCTGACTTCTGTTACAGGTTCATCCCCATCTGCGGGATGTTGTTGACAACCACTCCAGTCTGTGGGCCAAGGTTAATTTTGAGGACACGTGGCCAGTCCCGCCTGTTTTATGGCTTTTTGAAAGGTACAGACAATAACTATACATCTAATTTGTAGTAAAATCAAGAGTGTATTCTTTATCACATTGCTAACTTTACCTGGGAATCTGTCTTCTTCTTTAGAGCTGCAGAAAAAGGGAATTTTGAAGCTGCTGTGAAACTAGGAATTGCATATTTGTACAATGAAGGGCGTAAGTGAATTTACTTTATTTACTCATTTACTTCACAAGTTAGCTTATAACAAAGCCTCTTTTATGTTGCATGTTCAGTTTCATAACTGTAGCATCTCTATTTTGCCATCGTCATGAAAACATTAAAAAAACATTATGTATGTTATAAACAATTACAGTTAATCAATTGCATTTCCCTGTATCAGCATTATTGAGTGATGAAGGGCGAGCGGATGTATGTGGTCGCAAGGCCTCTCACTTCTTCAGCCTGGCAGAGAGCCTACGCTCTCCCACGACTGATCCCTTCATCTGGGTCTTCATCCGTCCACCATGGTCGCCCACTGGCAGCTGCTGCAAGGCCGTGGTATTTGATCATCTCAAGGCTGAGTGTGACAACAATGTGGTAGGTGCCACAGACTCTTTATATAAAAATCTTTTAAGTGAAAACCTGCTTTTAAATAACTTGACTCTAATACTTTGAATGGTCAAACATGAAAGCTCAATTTCAGACATCGTCAGTGCTTTTTGTCATTCTCTGCACAAAGTACAGCCTTACATGAGGTTGTCTTTGTTGCTGCAATGTTACAAGTAAAATATAATTGTAATTAGGAGAAAAAAATAGTGCTGAATTAGTATTATTGTGATATGAAAATTACCAGTGTTTTTCCATTTATGTCTTCACAGGAAAAAAAGGGCCCCTTACTTCACTGTTTGGCCAGAGTTCTGCAACTGTTTGAAGTGAGTGTGAACATTAGAAAGAATCTGAATAGCTCTGTGATTTTAGAACAATCTATCAGTCTCTAATCGGTATGTTAAGCTTTGTGTAACTGTCACAGAGGGTTGTCTGAGTAGTAATTAGCAGCACAGATGGAGTAATTGTTTTTTTCCTCCTCCCATCATGTAACACAGCTGTTGCCTTCCATTTACTGTTAATTCTTTTCACCCATAGCCACAATGTGCTTTGTTTAACAGGTTGGCAAATTATTTCACACCGTTTCATACAACTCTTGATCTCTAAAATTAGGAATATAGTGACATCTTTACTCAAATCTGTATTTTGCATAGATTTCATTTGACTGCACTTTTCTCTTTGCTCTGTTAAATTGGCTGCCAGCGTCTATTGACTGGATCCTGTTTTAAATTTTTAAGGATGATGAAAGACGGTCAAAGGCTGTATCTATGTTGGAGGAGTCATCACAGGCTGGGTGTTTGCAGAGTTCCTACCTTTTGTGGGAGCACAACCGTAAAACAGCAGTGAGTGGGATTGTTTCTTGAATCTCTTACTTGTGTTAAGTTTGTACTTAAATTAGCTGCTGACAATGAATTGTTGGCGAGATTCTATGACGTTCAATTAACCTATTACATTTACATTTTAGATGAATGATCCAGGCAGGTACCTTCAGTGTGTGCGAACCCTCAGGAATTATGCTACCAAAGGTTGTTGGGAGGCACAGGTAAATGATGTGATGGTCTATAGTTCACTGGCTATAGACTGACTGATATTGATTCATCAGATGGTTGATGTTTTGGAAAATATTTGTCTATTAACAGCCCTTTGATATTTAAAAATGTGCTTCATCTTGCACAAATGCATTGGTCCAGCATTCGTATTTATTGAGGCCCTACCAGACACTGTCAAGCCCCTGTGACAGTTGTCGACATGGGGTTTGCACCATTTGTCAGTGCTTTACTGAAGCTCCGAGCAGTGAATCACAAAATGACAAAAGTAATTGCAACAGAGAATGATATTGCAGCTGTATTTTTTTGTGACAAAGTACTCCCAAGTGGATAATTTCAGCTTGTTACATTTTGTTGCATTTTTTTTTTCATGTAGCTATCCTTGGCCAAAGTGTGTTGCAGTGGGAATCCCCTGGGTTTGGACACAAGGGCCTGCACTGACTTGGTGGCCCAGTTTTTCAGTTCCTCCAACCCAACGGCTTGCCACAGAGCATGGGAGACTCTTGGACAGGGAATCAAAGACCCCATGAGGTACACAAAAATCTGCTATGATTTTATTGGTATGACCACAGTACCAGAAATGAGTAGAAGAAGTGAAGCCTTTTCCTTAATAGGTGCAGCTGACTCAAAAATCAAAGAAATGTCTGGTAGCTCAAGTCTGCAGTCTCTTAAATGAGTAGTATTTTTGGTAGCGTGAACATTACAAACCTATACCTGTCAACATTACAGCAAAAAGCCCTGGCTTTAGTGCTAATAAGGAGTGTGGTAGCACATACACAATGAATCAGTTTGCCGCCCACTGCCTGCGCTTGCTGCGATCAGTGTGGAAGTGTGTTAGTGACGAATGGGGGTCGAAGGCACACTATGTACAAGTATACAGTACATACAATACTGTATTTATGTTTCATAACTTTAATTTTCTTTCATATTCAGAGATGAAAATTTTATGTGAAGGCGTCTCGTAACTTGGATTATTCATTAGTTGGGTCTTTTGTAAATTGTGGTTTTTTTTTTGTTTTTTTTGTTTTTTTTTTTGTTTTGTTTTTTTTTGTAGACTGATCTCGTTGAAAAATATCTCTTTTAGCCACATCAGTTCTCATTTGATATGGAAGTTTTCTAAGCTGGATGATGTATAGAGGAATGAATGTGGAAAAATTGTTTCTAGACTATCGGCTTGTGTTGTAGATTGTGAGGCAAGATGGATACAGACCTATGTCACCACAGCTTCCTCTGAGTCGGTGTCTGAATACAGTCATGTCACATTCTGACTCTTCATGTTTTGTTGCAGAACTAAAATAATGATTGGATTTTAAAAGCATTCATATAAAATACCTGTATAGTTCATATTTGTCAAATGTGGTCCAATAACTACATGAAATCTGAAAGTTTAAGTTTGAAAAAGTACTCTGTTTTAAACTGAAAATGTGTAGGAATCCTATGTATTTTTTAGTTTCCTCATTGCTCTCATTTCTGTTGAACAAGGTACATATTGGTGGACTGGCTTGTGGAAGTGACCACCATGAAGGAGTTCTCCAGCCTGACATTACATATGACACTAGGATGTGTGGACCGCTATCTGGCGCTTCGCTCTGTTCCCAAATCTCGCCTCCAGTTGCTGGGGATTGCCTGCATGGTGATTTGTACACGGTACTGATGCACTGCAAAAATATCTCTACTTCCTTTTAGACACATTTGAGTGTGTGTTGACATCAGCCATGACTGCAAATATCTTAAGTGGATTTCAATAGGATAATAAACTAATATTAACTAACTAAATCGGCCATTTCAAAAAAAATATTTTTCTTCTTTTATGACACTAGTGTTAATTTGCATCCTTTTTTCTTTTATAGCTATATCAGTAAAGAAATTCTGACCATCCGTGAGGCTGTTTGGCTCACAGACAACACATATAAATATGAGGACCTGGTTCGGATGATGGGAGAAGTCATGTCTGTGCTGCGGGGCAAGATTAGGGTAAGTCGAGTAGCAAACCTCTCCCATCTTTTGTGATCAATCAAGCAATAAAAAGCAGTAAATATTAAAACTGCAAGCAGTCTCAAAGGCCTTCGCCATCCCTCGCAATGGCCAACGACAGCCGACAGCGAGGTGACGTCGTCGCGTGGGCGGGATGTGATATTCTGCCTGAAACGCATGTGTTTGTATAACTATGTAGGGGGTGCTATAGAGTGACTTATTTGAAATGTTGTGTGTTGAATGGGTGTTGAACTGCGAGACTGACAATTGAGTCAAATTTCATCCAAATCAGTGTTCGTATGTCTGAGCTGAAGCAATTTATGTACTGGTAATTTTTCCTGAGAACTTTGCGACTATCATAGCACTTTTCCCAAAAATTTTGATAACTTTTGATGTCCCACTATTCTAGATAATGTTCACCCATTTTTGAGCTCATTGGGCCCAACAGTCAAGGAGGAGTTTGTTAAATTCCGATGACAGTTTAAACGATGACTCCGCATTTTTGACATTTCAATCCAAGATAGCAGACTTCCTGTTGGTTTATGGGCGTAGCCATCCTAAGGTGTCTTGTTCATCGTATGATGAACAAAAAACTGGCCTAATGCAATATATTTGACTATTCAAGGGGGTGCTGTAGACACACTTCTTTACTGACTTTGATGAAACTATATATACATGCAATTTTTCAGACTTCTGAAGTGTGTGCAAAATTTGGTGAGCTTTCATGCACGTTCTGGGGGTTAAACTTGAGCTCAAAGAGCAGACGTCAACCCAAGTAGGAACAATATTGCCCCCCCCCCCCCAAATTGGCCTCATATGAAAGCTTTGAACCTCCCTCAGTGTGTGTGAGTGGTGCAAGTCGTCCCTGGCATATTCCATCCACTTGCATATTTCCTTTTGGTTTAAGCCTTGTGCCGGATGTGGTCCGTGGCGAGGGCCTAATTAAGGATGCTTTTTATGTGCTTTCCCTCAGAGCCCCACACTGCTGGACTACGGTGAGGTGTTGCTGTCTCTGCTTCCTCTGGAAAGGCGAACCACTCACCTCTTCAGCTACGTCTGCGAACTGTCACTGCTTTACTCGGCTTTGGCCACACCACCATGTGCCAAACTGGCCTGTGCTGCACTACTGCTTACTCGAGCACTACATCATTATGGTAATAACAATCCGTGACACAGATGTACACATGCAACTAATTTAATATTCACATTTCATAGATGGTTATAAAAACACTTCAGTGCTGATGTGCAATGCAAATAACCTCTTCAAGCAAATGGAATTTATAGCTTTTGTTGAGGATAAAGTTTGTGTTCACCTTGACTTATGCCTGCCGTCTCCCTCTTTGCAGCTCCCATCTGGCCTTGCCTGTTACTCGACTACACAGGCTTCTCAAAGGAAGACCTTGTCTCCCTTTCTCTGCTGCTCTATGTCAAATGGTAAGCTTTGCACTTGGTGTGTGTGTGTTTTGATTGAACTGGTCGTCAAGCAATTTGTTTCTCTTATTTCTGTATACAATTATCAATCAAGCCACATTCAGACATTGTGTCTGTGTGTGTACTCTCCTAAAAACGCTATGTTTTGCTTTTTGTTGCTACCTTTGATTAGGTAGTGTTCACAAGTGAAAATAAATCTTGATCATTCCATTGTTTCTCATTGGATCACTCAAAATACAAAACGAGTTCTTAATAAATGATCGTGTTGGCATAGATGGCGAATACCAAAAATATCATGAATGTTAATTTGAAAGAGTTTTTTTTTAATTCAATTTGCAATATATACTTCTGTTCAGCATATGAACTTTAAATCCAATTCTTAAACCTTCACAAATTGAATGTAATCATGCAGGTAATCGCTCGCATAGTTGTTTTTTTTTCCCCCCATTATTCCAAGGAGAATACACTGTGAGCAAGCTTAAAGACAAAATGGAAGGGTTTCAGATATGTAGGAACTACCAAGACCTGGAAAAACTACTGGAATGATTATTTAATGTAATGGTTGAAAATCTAAAACTGCACTGCTGTATAAACAGTTGGTGTATCAATAATTATTTTATATTCCTGTTGTCGACAGCGTGACAAATATGTCTTCATTTCACTAATGACTTTAGTGTTGTGTGATTATATCAGGAGATGGCAGTTAATAACATAATCAATGTACCAAAAACCTAATCTAAGTTAGTTTATGTATATATTTTTTCCCTAAAATCTGTATTATGAGACTAATCTATTCAGTATACCACAGGAAACCTTGCTTTTCATTTATTCAGTTGTTGTGGAAGTCAGAGTACCAAGTAATTTTCTGATCTAAGACCTCAGAGATAATGGGAATTGACCGGTGATGTGTCTGGCTATTTACAGAATGCTCTAAATCAATTAGTTATCATTAAGGTCTTTAAACATCCCTGAAACACAATGTAAATGCACAGCAGACAGTAGGAGGCAGTTGGTCTGTACATATGGATCGTGGATGGGAAGAGTGTTTTGAACTGTCATGAATCACCGACTGAATCACAAAAACTGAGTCACTGATAGTTGAACATCAGCTAATTTCCAAATGGACAAATAATGAGATTTGTCCCCGAGAGTGAGCAGCACGGTTCTTTCTCTAATCCCCTGACATCCTTCTCTCTTCAGTTTCAATGAAGATGTTCCCAAAGATACCAGACACGTGGCTCTCAATGGCGTCAGGCAACGGTTTGAGGATGAGGTCTATCAGCACATCAGTACAGACAAGGTATTATTTTTATAACTGAAAATGTTGTATCTGATATATTGATCCCTTGTAGCACATCATACCTAATTTGTTTTCTTATTCCAATCAATCATTTATAATTCAAGGTGATGGACTACAAAGAGCTGTGTCAGGTCTTGGAGATTCCTGAAGAGGAAACTCAGATGGAGTCTCTCAGTTCCACTAACCAGCCAGCAGACGAATATGACTTTCTGGCCTCCCCATCCAGCACCAACAAGAGGTAAGCCTGTTATGGCTTCATTCAATTGTGATACATAGAAACTTGTGGATGACATTGTGCAGGATCATTTTCAAGGCTGCATCTTTCCGAGGTTTAAAAAAAAAAATGTTGGAACATGTGCAGTAGTGATGAAACGGGACACGTCACGTGACCGGACCGTACGGTCAGCCTCTCACGGGACAATCTGCCCTCTTGGGCCGCGGGACTTCGGTACTTTCACTGATTTTGCACAGTGCCCTGACAACCTACCTTCCTATGCAAAATACATGCATCCCTGATACAGGCGTATGAAAGCCCGCCCCCCACATGACAATGGCCAATCACCGCCACGCTCCCAAAAAGTAACCGCTGGGTAGCAGGCAGTTTGGTTAATCTTAACGGCCACGGATACTTGCACATGAGACGAAACAAGTTGAGATTGCGACAAGCGGTAGCGGGGTGGAAAGACCCACGTTTGAAGAAGCACCGGCTTCTTACAAATCGGCAGTATGGGATTACTTTGGCCTCGGAGTCGAATACAACGATGGGGTGAAAACCGTAAACGCAAGCTACATTGTGTGCAAACTTTGTCTAATACACATCCCGTACGCACAAGGAAGCACAAGCAATATGTTAAAGCACATCCAGCGAAAGCATCCAAATATAACTGTTCCCGACTGCAGGTCAGGGAGCGAGCAACGTGAGGCATCATCAGGGAAAAAGCAGCAGTCCATCCAGGACGCATTTGCCCAGACCTATCGGCCATCTACAAACAAGTACAAAAAAATAACTGCTGCCGTAGGAATGTTTATTGCGAAAGATTTACAGCCATTATCTGTAGTTGAGGATGTGGGGTTTAGGCATTTAGTTAAAACGCTCGGCCCACGTTATGATGTACCAAGCCATACTTATATCAGCAACACTGTCATCCCTCATGTTTTTGTTTACATTTAGATAGATATTATTCATAATTAATGCAAGAGGTCAATCAATAACATTTGGCATTTCATTTCTTTTTCCTCCGTTAGGATTTGACATGTATTTTTTGCTGCTGTTCACAAAATAAATAAATTATAATTTAAGGGTTTAAAAAGCAGTCTTTTTTTTTTTTTTTTTTTTTTTTTTAAAGCATGTACCGAGACTGTGACCCAAGTACCGAGGTACATACCGTCCCGTGGCCTACCCGTACCGTTGCACCCCTAATGTGCAGCATGAAACGTTTTAACCTGTTACACATTTTTTAAATGTTAAATCTGACTTGTTATCCCTAACCAGAAATCTGTCATCCTAAGTCCTTAAAACTCTGTTGAATTTGTACTAAGTATTTTGCATTTTAAAGTAACAAAATGGAGTGCAGGGTTCCCGCAGATCCTTGAAAAGTCTTAAAAGGCATTGAATTCATTGTTCTTAAAATAAGGCCTTAATTGGCATTAAAATGTCTTAAATCCAATTTTCAAAAGTCTTAAAAATTTGGACACATAAGTAAGATTCATGTTAGTTTGAAATAAAAAAAAAAGTATTTGGGAACATTTAGGGTGTTTATATTTAAAAATATATATATATATATATATATATATATATATATATATATATATATATATATTTATGGTGAGTAGAAAATGAAGGCACATCATTCTGTGGGTGTAGTATTCCTTTAGCTATACTTAGTTTTTTGCAAGTGTGTGTGTGTGTGTGTGTGTGTTTTTATATTAAATAAAAATGTTGAAGTTATGCTATTTGATGCAAATTGTTCATGAATGTAGCAGCAACTGGACCAAAAAGGCATGTTCTATTTAAAACATTTGGGTAAAACTGCCCCCAGGTAATTCATGTGTTTTTTTCCCCTTTTCAATTTTGGCTCATTGTCGGCTTGGTCTTAAATTGAATTTCAAATATCATTTTAAAAAAAAGTCTTGAATTTACTTTCCCTGAGCGGTAGGAATGGAACCACCAATAATTTAGACATACATATACACACACACACACACACACACACACACATATATATAATGATACCTTTTGCTCTGTCATGAATGAAAACATATCCTGTGTTCAACTTCCTTAAATTTATTCTAGTCCTATTTTTTTGAGATTGCAAATAAAAATCATGAAGTATCAGTTTCATCCATTTGAAAAATGTTTACCAAAGGCCAGTTGCGTTAATGTCATGCAGATCAGAGTAACCGAACCAACAATCATGTGTTCCAGTAAATTGCTACAATGGTCCTTTGCCCATGTAGTTGCTGTATTTTTCATGCTGTAGCAACCCTGAATTTCACCTTATTTTTAAGCTCATAGAAGGTTTTGTAATGACATATATGCAAACTGATTCATGAAAATCAGTCATTACACACGAGTCATTAGCAGTTAAGTCACAGTGCTCCCCACCCCGTCTGTTGCTCATTTATTATTTTTTGTCATCTCTGACTCCTGGCATAAACAAAAGTGTCGTGTCCAGAAAGTGTTTATTTGTGCCATCTGTAAGATGCTCCTGTGACTCACTCTAACCCACTGCTTCTCCACTCCCCCCTCCAATTCAAGGAGACGTAATGACAGCATGCAGGCCCATAGAGGCAGCTTTGTTGCCACGCCCACTGCAGAGCTTTCTAATCAGGAAGACACACTGGTGGGCAATATCCTGGACTGGAGTCTGGACACTTCCTGTTCCGGTTATGAGGGGGATCAGGAGGAGAGTGAATCGGAGAAAGATGGTGACTGTGAGTATCAAACAAAAGGGAAACAAAATGGCCATGCAAAGTTCCAACAATGCTGATGGCACTTTAATTAACTTATCACGTACTGGAGCTTAATGTATGAGTCAGTCTTCAGTGCAATACGATTATAACTGAAGTTTAGATAGCATTGACGTCCAGTATGAAAAATGTCTTTGAAGGATCTGTAATCTAATCATCTTAATATCAAACATTAAAAATACTTTTAAAGTTGCATTAATTTCTTTTTCATATATTTCTAATAATCTTGCTGTAACAAAGAAACCCCTAAAAACTAAACCAAGGAGTATTGATGACTTATATGGTGCGATGTTGGCCTAGCCGCGCTAGACTGTCCTAGCAGCAGCAAATATAATGTGCTACTGTAGTAGTGTAGTTACACTCAATGTAACTTTTGGCTAGATTTCCCTGAAACTGGCCAACGAATCACGGTGAAGTATAGAGTCAGGGCAGGCGTAACAAAGTGACACTGCAACGATTTAGAGACAAACAACCGGAAACAGCCATAGAAGAACATTAACAACAGGTGTGAGAAAACGTCGGCAATATTTAAATTATTTTGAAGATCGTTGTTAAGATCCATAATCCCCAATTTTGTTGAGTCATTTGTAACTTTCTCTGGACTCCTCCATGAACTTTCCAGCGTCTTAACTACGCCATCCTAAGGATTACGCTGATTGGTTGTAGTACCGTCCTATTGCATACAGAGGATTTGAAAGACAACCTTTTAGCCCACCCTCCCTTGACTATGAAGCTTTCCTAGACCTATACATGTAATGAATAGGGATAGTGTGGCTAGGCTAATGCGATGTTTCTATATGAGCGAACATGGCAGCTCTTGATCAAAATATCTACTTCTACAAATACTATATCAAAATATGTTCTGGTATGCCCTGATGAAGGCCCTTGGCCGTAACGTGTAGGTTCATGTGTTTTTAATTTTTGTATTGTGTGTGTGTATATATATATATATATATATATATATATATATATATATATATATATATATATATATATATATATATATATATATATATATATATATATATATATATATATATATATATATATATATATATATATATATATATATATATATATATATATATATATATATATATATATATAAATAAAAGTGCCTCTGCTTTTTCTTTTCTTATGTTCTGGTATTGTTGAATTAATCTGTCATGGGTAGAATTTCAATGTGATATAATTAGAAAACAATGCATTTATTGCTTTGATACACACCTTAAGTAAGAAAATACTGAAATTGGGAATTTTTGGGATTAAAAACAGTCACTTGAGGAGTTGGAAAAGCAGAAAGGCACAATCAAATACCTGGGACCACTCTGTTCTGTTCTGTTTTTATGTAGGTAGCATCATAATGTTTTGCCTTAACACTGGTCACTAGATTATAAGGGTCCTCCAAAAGTCTGAAGTAACTTCACAAAACCGACAAAAACTTGCCAAATGAAAGATTTGTGTGAACTTGTTAAAATGTTGACCATATGACACCTTTTCTTCCTCCGTAGCTTCCATGACATCAATCAAACTTCACCCACTGACTGATACAGACAGAAGTCAACAGCACTGTACAGCCCTGTCCAGTGATGATGACAGCTTTTGTGAAGCAGAGGAGGGGTTGAAAATGGATTGCCAAAACCAAGAACCTCTTTCCTCTTCTGCTGACCTACACAGTTCAGGATATTCATCTGTCCAGAGCATTAGCCCCACCTCCACAGGCTCCTCCTCCCTTATTCCTTGCACATTCAAGACCTTTACCACCTCCTTGGGCGTAGCCTCTGCCAACGCTCAGCCGGGTTTCCGCCTCTTGGTGCCCATGCAGAGGCCCCGGGGTACCTCCAGCAAACAAGTGAAGAGGAAGAACACAGCAGCTCATAGTGGAGGTGAGATGAAGAGAGAAGAGGAGGGGGAGGACGAGGAGGAAGAAGGTGAAAGTATGGGGTTCCTGAGCTTATAGACAGTGTTTTTTACTGGTCTTATGAAGATCAGTGTTTACAGACCACATGCTCAGTTCTTAGCCTCCAGCACCTTTGTAGTATTGTCGACGCGGTCGCCCACGCTTCACGTCTGCACTGGTTTATCAGCTGTCATAAGAGCAAGAAACTTTAACAGCAAGTAAGGGAAATGAATTAAATAAATATGTATCAATTAGAAACATACATTTCTATTGTTACATTTCATTACATGTTTACAGGTGTAGAGCAAATGCGTACCTCACATAACACATAATAGTAAACCCACTGATTCACAGTGAGCTCTGAAACCACTGGAAAATAACTTGACTTTCCTCAGGAGCCGGTTACCATTTCTGCCAATCCTCATGTTTTTACAGCCTTTTACAACAACCTATCTCAAATCAAATAGGATAGTTGTAAAATAAATGAGATCTCATAGACTTCTTCTAGGAGGGCCTGGGTTGCAGTGAAAATCAAGCTATTGTATTATATTTGAAAATTCTGGTTAACTGTTTTTATATGCACTGTCTATACAAGTATTTCTTGTATTTGGAGAATGTCATCAGTAGGTCATCATGCTGACAAAAATGTTCGCCATGATTATGAATTTGATTAGTTTTGACACATTGTGTTCGTGTTTGCCAAAGGTACTGTGGTGATGTCATTTGTGCTTTCAGACACATCTGCTTAAAAAGAAATGGCTATGGAATGTGTCTTTTACTTGTCTGCCTTTTCTTGTAAAGATTCAATAGTTTTGCTGTTTTATTGTTCAACCTCAAAAGAAACTTCTATAGTGACTGCACCACGTAGATGTTAACTGCTGAGACACCGACACATGTTCAATAACCTGTGCTGATAATGGCATTAACGAAAAATCACCAGCTGGATGAGTATCTCAAACCTAAGATCATCAATTAAATGTTTAATTATGTACAGTTGTTGACTTCACCTCCAGTCGAATGAGGCACCAAAACGCAACACAGATTGTACTTTACTCAGTTTTACCCACATCCAGATTAAGTCTCGCACTTTTATCACCACTGAAGGACAATTCAATGAAAAGCAAACATTTCTAAGCTTGAACAATCAATTCTGAAGTATTTGTTTTCCTTTTGTGGAGAGAAGTTCAGACACTAAATGATAATTACTTGATGGGGGGTTTAGAAAGTACTGTATGCCTCATTCAGGACACGGAGCACAAGATGTCTGTAAACTATTGTGATGAACTGTAAATGCATTTTATAACTGTTTCTCCAGACTGGTTATAGCCTGTGTTTTATAAATGTATATAGAACTATATATGTATAAATGTGGAAAGGCAAAGAACATGCCACTATTACTTGAAATAGTTTTTGCTTCATTCCAAAAAGGCAGTTTTATTTGTGAAACTTCTGTCATTGCAGCGCAGTGTTTCCTCAATAGACCTGTAATGTGAATATATATTTTTTGTATTGATTTCAAATAAAAGCCGTAGTGCAAGTCTGTGTGCCTTCAATGTCTGAGTCGTGTTACATGACTTTTCCAGAACGGGATTTAACAAGACAAATTGGGTAATGAAGTACAAATATACTGCAGTTAAAATAAATTTACAATGTGAGCCGAATTTTTGGAAATACAGTTTATTGAACTTGAAAGTATATACGTTAACTGGTCTTTTTTTCTACCAGAAATTTAATTCTGGTGATGAATTCTCTGAGAACAATTGAACAGCTGCTATAAACATTACTTCAACTTCCACAAGAATCATACTGCAGGATTTTCCCATGATGCTCAGAAGGCTCAGCAGCGGTCGGTGTGACCAAGGGTTTTTTCTTTTTTTTTTTTTTAATTATCCTTTATATGTATTGAGTTGCTTACTGTGTTAATTTTTTTTTTATCTCAGTATTTTTTATCCTGAATTTGAACTTGATTTAGAACTACAGCTGGGAGAAAATAATCCTATTGGGTGGAAACGACAGTCATTAAAACATCTAGAGGTCAGTTTTTGATGCTCACTACATGGGGAGTGTACATTAATTTAGCTTGAGTGCTGTATCGTGTTTATAGAAATACAGGTTAATGTACAAATAGATCTTAATAATCTTGTTTGATCTTTAGTATTGAAATGAAATTCCAAAGTGATTTAATGCATGGATAACAAGTTGTAGTTCAAGGGCCACACACATCCACATGGGCCTGACCAGTAAAATAATAGCCTTATAACTTGTTAATTATAATAAATAATTTAAGTTTTATCTGCAGAACCCCAAATCACAAGAAGATTGTCTCATAGAGATTTACAGAGTTGATTGTGTATAAGCATACAGCAGACAAAAGAAACAGATTAATGTCCCAGGCATCCCCTGTCCTTAGACCTTCCTTTTCAGTAAGGAAAACCTCCAAAAACCCAGTGGGAAAAGTGAACCCATGGGGAGAACTACAGTGAAGGAGAGATCCAACATGGTAACTCCAAATATTTCTGTGTTTTAATGCAAAAAAGTTAAATTACATTATGAAAATGTTTACATTCACACACTATTGTTTTACATTTTTGAGTAACTTTAATATGTATGCACACCCTGATTTGTTTTTTTGAGAAACATTACAGTTATTTTATTTTACATCTCAGCTCATCATTTACACATGTGGATTACAATTTACAGATCACAGTGACTCTGCAGTGACACAAAACATTTACTAACAGACATCTGGAACTGAAAAAAAAAACATTTAACTTTATGATCAAAACAACTATCCAATACTCAGTGACACCCTTTTCTGTCAGTATCTTATGTGCACTTGTTTCACTTTGCAAATACATCCTATGAACAGGTGCATGTCTGACACTTCTGGTACAATATATTACAACTAATACTCAAAATACGTTGAATGGTAATTAACAAAGGGATATAATGATTTTTTTGTGGTTATTAACATTTCATACATACAGCTATGTCTACAAAACCCAGCTGTTACGATCACGTGACAACCTACGGAATCACGTGATGTGTTTTGTTGACGATTGTCGCTGCATTTCGCACGATGCATTCACTGACTTATCCCTGGGCTGCTGCAATGTCATCGCCTCGCTAACATGCAGCAAAGTAAAGAGGGTACAACCGGACAGGACAGGAGACGTTCTAAATTTCACACATGTTAGCTAAGCCCCGGTAGTGTCGGCGAAGGAAGGCCCGCAGCGATGGTTTTGTTGTCGGCCTGAAACAAAATAAAAGGAGGAATTGTTTTTACCGCGACAAGAAGAAGGACTACAGCTCGTGGAGTTCATATGTTGAAACCTGCTTTACTGAGGTAATTTTACATTCGTTTGATTGTAAATACGACTGAGTGACTTTTGTAGATATGTTTGACGATTAATAGCTTTTAACATGAAGTCATCTTGGTGAGTCAGCGCATTATATTTCCGAAAATACTTGGCTTTGTCCTCCTGCTCCATCCTTAGCATTCATTAGAATCCATAGGGATTGACGGGCAGGTTGACTGTCCAATCACAAAGGGCCCTAGGCCTGTTTGGACCAATCAGAATAAAGAAAAATCGGGTTAGTTGACAAGGAAAATCTTCACGTCTAAAACGACAATACCTTGTTTGTTCGTTTATTTATCAACATTTATACTCACATCGGTACCGAAAGACACACTACAGTTATACTAAACGAGTGTATTAATTTAGCTATGCCTACGTTAACTCTCCCGGTCTGATGTATAAGGAAATGGATGTGACAGTAGTGAAAAATTCAGTCTCACCATGATCAGTTTTACTTTGATTCCTGGAAAATTAAAATCCAAATGTTTGTCCACTGTTACTTTAAGTTTTTTTTTAATTGATCCCTTTCTTTGTCACGATCATTATAATTATATGGTTTTAAAATGTCGAAACTTAGTCACTTTTTATGTCATTACTATGTCATTATGTCTACTAACGTATTCATCGTCAGCCTTATATTCAAGCTTAACAGGAAACCTATCTCAACCGGCTTGTACAACTGGCTCAGCAGGCCACTTTTATCTTGCCCGTTGACCTTTTGTTTTTATTAGTTCATTATCATAAGTTATTGTTTTACTGAACTCATTTCCAAGACAATACATATTTGACACCCTTTGCCACGTGGATGCTATTTGTCTATAAATAATTTAACTTATAGCATATTTAAAACTACCTATAAACGCGATATTAAAATTATAATAGTTGTTTCCTAATTTCACTTCTCTCTTCTTGTCTTAAGTTACTAGCTAACAGAAACTGATATCTGAAAGTATTTCACCCGGGTCTAGCCCACTGATGCACCCTCAAAGAAACCACTGTAAACCTTTAAAAGGATACGTTGTATATTTATGTCACTGAGACTAACAATGTCACTCTTGTTCTGTTTCCAGCCACTGTCGAAGGCTAACTGGACTGTGTCCTGTGTATTCCTAAAAAAAAATGGCTATCATCAGACAATTTAGACTACTGGTGTGGAAAAACTATCTTCAGCAGGTGAGTGAAGTGAACTTGAATCCATCCTCTATTTATATGTCCCTATTAGGCCATGTCACTGAATGCAACTGTGAATTGTCAGAGGAACTTGTGTTTAGTAAGAGGAGTCCTGTATGACAGTATTTGTTAAGTTATAGACTTATTTTACATCATAAATTCTCACCAGACTAACAGTTTATGTTCTGCAAATTACGCTTTCATCTTTATGCACTTGTGATGTTAGACAGCTACTCAGAAACGGGTCTTTCCCAATAACCAACAGTTTACTTTCATCATGTTATGTCCTGAGTTCTTGGCCTGGCTGGCTCAACATGTAGACAACAGTCACATGTTTTCTCTTCATTGTATAAAAGTCTGTATGGGAAATGAGGATTTGTTTCTTAGTTAAATATGTTCCTTAAATCTTGTTAAGTCATGAGCCTTGATCATGAGACAGGAATTAGGTCAGAATAACATTGTAAAATTCTGTATTTGTAACAAAAAACGTAGTTGTTATGTACCTGATCTTAGCTAAATGTCTTAGTGAGTTACATATTAGTTCTTGGTAGATTTTTAACCGTATTATATCATCAGATGCGGAGTCTGGCTTGTGTTTACAGATGATAGGAAAGAATTTCAACTGTAAACACTACATGATTTCCGCTGGCACACAATGTTGGCACATTTCTGTCTGCATGCATAGATTTCTTTAATATCAGTTGGTGGTGAGTGGTTACACAACACTGCAGCTACTCAGGAATAACATAGGGTATATGTTGCATATTGTATGTATGTATGTATGTATGTATGTATGTATGTATGTATGTATGTATGTATGTATGTATGTATGTATGTATGTATGTATGTATGTATGTATGTATGTCTGTCTGTCTGTCTTCATAGTGGTCAAAAAACTGTACTGTAGTGTAACTGTACTCCAACACTTGATGTTAATGACTTGCTCTGTAATAACAATTGTGGTATAGTAACATATTTTATCTTTTTATATAGACCTGCAAAAACTATATTTGTAAAAACTTTGCACTTGGATATTTTCAGAAGAGTTTATATTGTTATCTGTGACTGGCTACATTAAAAACAACATGGGTTCATCTCTTCTAGTCATGTTACAGTGTATCTTGATCGCTAACAATTTATTTCAGGAAACAGATTGCTCATAAATATTATCCCTGGGTATGTTCATTTGATATACTGAATGTATCTGAGGTCATCTTTTTGTTGTGCGTTGCCGTTGCTGGTGAGATTGATCATTTTTCTTCTTTGTGTCAGAGTCCACTTGGAGTCTGTCCACTCCTAACACATTAATCACACTATAATCCACTGTTGGTCTCCCTCACACTGAGACTGTAACACATGCATTTACACACATATTTCATATTAAATTCCCACAAAAGGGCAAAGTGATAATTTCTGTCACTTATTCAGAGCTGAAAAGCAAAGATGTTCTCTTGGCAACCATTTGAAATTGACTCTGTAATGTCCTAAAACTGTCCAAGTCACTTTGCAATTCAATCACTCAACACAAACAAAGCAGTCACATTAATAATGCCTTTTTTAACTGTGTGAAATTAGCGCGTTTCAAGTCTGAATGGTGTGAAAAGAATAGACAGGTGCCCAGACCTCATCTCAACTAAGAAAATGCTGAAAGAATATTGACTTTTGTATAACTGGGTTGTTTTTCCTTTCATTTGGTATTCTCCAATGTGGCTGAAATATTAAGTTACCTGAAAAAATTAATATTTGACAAATACATTACAACTGAATGTTCTTAATACTCTATTTGTGCCTCACATTCATTGAAAAATTTTATTTTTTTAAAATTCTTTCACCCTTGAAAATCAAAAGGTGGTAATTATTTTTTTTCTTACTCCCCAGAAACGCCAAATCGTGGTGACTCTGATAGAAATACTCCTTCCGCTGCTATTCTCCGGAATCCTCATTGCACTGCGCCAGAGGGTTCAATTTAAGGACTACCCAAATGCCACAATCTACGAAAGTTTTGAAGTCAGAGAGCTGCCCATCAGATTTCCTCCATGTTACTTAAAAATCTTGCAGTTAGCTTATGTACCTGGCAATTCCAGCGTGGTCCGTCAGGTGGCAGAGGATGTGCGAGGCAGCCTTAAACTCACCTCAGGTAGGTAGTGGTTGGATTGGAAATGGTGAGATGACTGTGTTAAAAAGGTATACAATCCAAATATTTAGAAAATATGATTTGCTCATGAAATTATATCATACACACTACCTGCCTTTTGAATTGGTCAGAAAGCATGAGGAGTATGTGTAGATAGATGAAAGAGATTAATAATGTTTGAATACAATAATAATAAAAAAAAAATAAAAACACTAATATAATGGATTTTAATGACAGCTATCATTATTTTATCTCCAATATTTTCCCAATTCTTTTTACATTCTCTAGATGGCATTTGTTTTGTCTACAAATCAACCCTAATCAGTATAATATCTTTTTAATGTAAATGTGCAGAAAATATGGTATGTTTGCTATGAAAAATGGGGCTTATCAATTTGCAGGAAACTTTGAGAAGGAATTGGTCGAAATTGGTAATCATATTCTATTCCATTGAAATGAATTGAACTGGATCTGTTGCTAGTCTGCAACAGGAAGTCACCATTTTCCATTGTTTCTTAAGGGTCTTTTGTGTCAGTATAATAATGCTAGCTTGTTGTAAAAGCTCCAGATATTTGCAGGTACGTGTTTAGTAGGGAATAAAACAGACCGATGCTGTAATGTTATTTGATAGTCAACATCTGACGCTGCCAAATGACGCAGGTAGTAGTATTGAGCGGTGACTTTACTACGGTAAACTCTCAATTTTATCAGTGGAGGAATATAACTAAGTACTCAAATACAGTACGCTGGTGTAAATATGAGGTACATAACACTACACTGTACTTTTAACTCTGTGACATTTATCAACCAGCTTTAGATTCATGTTTCATAGCCTCTCTGTCCAATGAAAACCAGGCCTTATCAACTTTGAATTTTAAATACCGGTACCTCTGATAAACTGGATCAACTGTTCCTTTAAGAGAAGCATGTTTATTGCTTGAATGTTGAGCTATATGATGACTTTACCCTTTACCATATATGATAGATTATTGATTTGATTAGCAAAGAGTGCATGCAGTGGCTCAAATGAGCACAACCATGACCATTTACAGGTGGAGAAATGAATCCAAAACATCATGTTTAACAGTAAAACATACAAGGACCATGTTTTTGTACAATGACAACTTCTACATTTCATAATTTTAAATGAATTTTGGTGATAATGTGGTTACTTTTATGTATTGTGGAGTATACAGGTAGTTTACAATTAGTATTTTACTTTAGTAAATGATCTGTATGTTGCACCATTAAACATCCAGAACAAGGAAAACATAAAAACTTACAACACACTACACATAATTTGCATATTTTATGATATAGCTAATGAACAACAGATACAAATTATTTTCATTGCAAACTTAAACCTACAGTTTACTTCAGTTACTCAGTGTATTACCAGTAGAACAAGTGAAACAACATGGTGAAATACCTAGGATTTTCCTTCATTTGTATTTGGTGTTAAGTTAGGGCTGACCTGGGAATACTGGTTTCTTTAGCAACAACTGTCAGGAAACCAAACCAGCCACACCTACTCTTTTATCATCCTTTATCACCTGGGAATTTAAACAGAGATATAGGCCACTAGCAGACGGTGAAACATTTCCCTCAGTCATTCAGACCTTCATTTATTTTACAACTCACACTTTCACTCTATAAACAACCATTCAGAGAGTGTTAAAGGGAGTCCAACTGGCATGGTGTATATTTTTTTATATTTATGTTCCAAGGTTAAAAGTCAGGGAGGTGGGGTAAAAGCTGAGTGTAGACGGTGATGTAGCAGTAGGGAGACAGATCCAAGAGAACCTGCAGGTCGCCCTGTATATGTATATAGCAGTGAAAGATCTCAGCTGAGCTATTAATGAATTATTTAGCTGGTCTCAGTGTTCGGTGGGAAAGGTGGTGCGGTTTCACACACTGACAACACCACCAAAATGTGACCTTGGTGTTCCGCTTAAAATGTTGTTGAATAGACTACATTCACTAAACAGCCTTGTGATTGTAATGCCTTACATGGTAGTGCTACCGCATTTAAACATGAAGTGTTGAAATAGTCTGAATATACAAATTGTGAAATGGCATTTCCTGTATTATAAAAGTCACCAAGATGTTATTTTTGAAAAGGGTCTAGTTTCTCTTATTATGTTGTTGATCAGTGGTGACATTCTGTCTGCAGTATATTGTTCTGACACAATTACCAGGAAGAATGTGTACTTTTTTTCTTTTTATAATGACTTACTTCTAAATGTAAGAAGCTTTAAGCATAAATGATGTAATAATAAAACAACTTTCTGTAATAATAATTTGAACAGTTATTCATGTAGTAAACTTACATTTAAATGCAGCATTTCTTATGAGAAAAGCAGGGACATGAAAATAGTAAGCATATTTGACAGCTGTTTGTCCTTGGTTTGTTCCCATCACCATGTAAGTGTTTATTTTATTTCCATGACCCAGATTTAACCCAGGGGCCACTGTGTGTAGTATTAGTGTTCTTTGCAAAACCTCAGAATACCTCCATGTGTTCTTGATAAGACAAATGAACACATGTTGTTGAGAAATCAAAGTCAAAGTCAAAGTTAATTTTATTGTCAATTTCTTCACATGCACTGGTCATACAAGGAAGGGATTAAAATGTTCATTTCTCACTATCTCACACATAGACAGTGGCAAGACAGACATTGAAGTGCAAGGCAAGGCAAACATGACAGGACAACTGTACAACCTATGGTATTGGTAAACAGTATATGTTGTATTGCATATTGCATGTCCTGGACAAGAGTGCAAAAGTAAAAGGTGCAGAGTCTTAGGCTCTGTCCACACAGCAACATTTTCAAATGAATCCGACATGATGTTTTATCGTTTGGGCCTCGTTTGGGTGAAATAGAGTGAAACGCCTGTCATCTACATCACAACCACATGACCAGAAAAAATAGCAGCTGCGGTCGACATTCATTTGCAAACTGCAGAAAAGAAAGGAACTGAAGCAAAAAGATAAAAACCTGTTTCTAGCTTTGATAGTTTGGTGTTTTTAAAAGTTTTTAATACGTTTTGACCTTCCCTCTTCTCTCTTTGTCTGTGCATCTGTTGTATTGACAATATTAGCCATAGGATTGCATTTGCTGACAGCGTCCTGACCATCTTGTTGCATGGCGAGCACAAGGTCAGGCAGTGAGACAGGCTTGAAAAAAAAAAAAGAAAAGAAAAGAAAAGATGAACGTGAGTTGAATATAATACCACAACTTTTGACATGTGTTTGTGTTTGTGACTCTGTTCCAGTGCGTGGCTTTGAGACAGAGGAGCAGTTTGAGGACTTTGTGAGGAATGACCCCATGTCAAGCAGACTGCTGGCTGCAGTGGTTTTTGAACACCCCTTGTTACATGATGATGAACCTCTGCCCTTACAGGTAGGATTGACTAAGGTAGTGGTCTGATTATTGCACTAGAGCAGTGTTTTTTAACCTTGGACCATGAGTCCATGAATTCAAATGGAATCACCTAAAATTTGTAGTAATTGATAAAAAAAAATATTCCTAATAAAAATATTTTTTTATTTATTTATGTAATGCAATGTGGTAATGTTTATCTTTCAAATGTTCATTATGACCTGTTTAAGATGCTGCAATTCTTTCATAATTGATAGTTTGAGTTATTTCCCAGTTAAAAGAATAGACAAACATCTCTCTTCCATAGGACCATATTTTATTTTATTTTATTTTATTTTATTTTATTTTATTTTATTTTATTTTATTTTATTTTATTTTATTTTTTTTAACTTACCTCATTTAAGTCTTCGCAAAGTGGTAGGTTATTTAAATTGACATTTTTTTGTATTTTATATGTACAGTATATGGTCTTGATGTTATGAAGGTATTTATTTTATGGTGTATAATTGCAGTTGTATTTATTGTGTTTTTGGTGTGTGTATTCTTGAATTTCCCCCGGGATCAATACAGTATCTCAATCGATCAATCAATCAATTAATCAATTATTGTTCATTCAGTATTAATTTGCAACTTTTGTAATTCAAGTTTGACTAACTGAACACATTTATTTTAGGGAAAAAAAAAGTATAATATGGTCAGAACTTCTGAATGTTAAAATGGGGTCACAAGCCAAAAAAGGTTGGGAGCCACTGCACTAGACAATACTGTAAAAATGCATTGTTTCAGATTTTAACCACAGTAAAGTAAAATAGATTTTTTGTGTGTGTGTTTATTTAATAAATGTAATATGAGATTGTGGGGTAAAGCTAATTTCAGCATACAGGTCTTTCTACCTTGTGCACACACCAACAGTGGAACATTAGCAGAAGGACTGAACACTTTGCATGTACTATATGCATTCTTGTAAGACTGGTTAAAGTTGCTTTTCTGCTTCCTGAAACTCAGGTTTGTTTAATTTGCATTAAGCAAGAAGTAGTATTGTATAGAAGAAGTAATAATACAGTAATAACTGGAAAACCTGTATAAAATACTGTCAAATAACCTTTTATTTAATCTAAAAGTATTATATGTTTGGCAAATTTACAGTATGAAATGTTGATGCATATTCTGAAACCCAAGTGTGAAGTTTCCTGTTGTATAGCAGGAAAAACCTGAGAAAGAACACAATAAATTGACAGGCTTGCACTGTGTGATGTGTCAATAGAAAAACTTAATGAGCAAAGCAGAAATGTCAGGGGAGAAGACAGACCTAGAAATGGATGTACTATCCAGAAATGCACTTCCATATTTCAGACTGACTCATTGTTTCCCTTTCCCTTTTTATTTTCCTTATTTAAATTGAATTTTTTATCTGTTTCGTTTATCATTTGGTGATTTATCTACTTTTCAGTATCTATTTCTTTCATCCTTCTTAAGATTTTTCTCTCTTTTTGCCTTTGTCTCAGTCCAGTATTTGAACTGTTACCTCCTATATGAGGCTTATAATCCCAAAGCATGGTCCAATAACTGACAGAGTGACAGATACAGGCTGTGACTGAGATATAACATGTGTGAACTTCACACCACTTCACACATCCTGGCCTTATTGAAATGTGCCAATTGAGTTCTATTCTTGTATTTCTTGTCCTCGTTTACAGGTGAGTTACCACCTGCGCTTCACTTTCACCCCACGGTGTGCCCCACCTAAGGAGAGGTCAGAGCTCAACCCAAACAGCGACCTGGACTGGCACACGCTCAGCCTGTTTCCACTCTTCCAGATGCCAGGGCCGAGGGAGCAGTATGATAAGGAAGGAGGAACACCTGGTGAGAAACTCTTCTTTCTTCTTTCTTTCTCATCTTCTTGGCTTTAAAGTTGCTAAAATCTTAAAAGAAACATGTAAGTGTGATAACTGCCCATGCTATTGTCTACTAGCATGCATGTAATAATACAGACTACTCACTACTTGTATATATACCAATGTGTGTAATGCCACATACTACAATGGTATGTTTGTAATACCATAGATTATGTCAGCACAACATCTATCTCTGTAATACTACTGATTACAGATTACTGGGTTTAATTCATCTTTCATTATGTTGGTTGGAACCCCAACAGCATTGCATTATGGGATATTATTACTGGTAACATGTCCAGAGCTTGCATATATTATTATTAAATTGGGCACAATACACAAGTAACATTCTATTGCTTTGATCCCATTCCAAAAATCTGAAAATACCTTAGACATGGAGCAGCCTTCCCTTTGCTTATGTTCCCATAGCGACAAGCCACGCATGTTCTTATGCAAAATGTGCGTTTTGCCACCATGAGCATACATTTGCACTCATTTGTGTCCATTAGGTATCAGTCAATGTTCAGGAGTCCAAGTGTCCATAACTCAATGTTCACTTTGGTTTTTATGATCATCTATGTTGAGATGTTGATGAATTAGGGGTCAGCCACTGCTCTGTGAGTAAACTCAGACATTTGTTCATAATGGAGTTCCCACACTGAGAGCAACCATAATAGGAGGTAATGACGCACTCCAAAAAATGAAGTCAGCATAATAGATGTCAGAAGCTTTTAGAGTCACATGAATATGGATTTACAATATCCACATACACAATTACTCTTGATTGCAGCTCCACTTTTGTCCTCAAAACCTCATACCCAGTCATTACCAGACTGTGCTAATGCTAAATTTAGAGGGAGATTAGAAAGGTCTTTGCTGTGATGCACAGGTCTTTTGAATGTGCTACGAATTGCTTCTTGGGCACAGTCTGATCCTGATAAAAAAAAAAACAGAAGCCAGTATTATAATAGTCTTTTATTGTCAATTCTTCTGTTCTCTTCTCAGGTTATTACAGAGAGGGCTTCCTGGCAGTGCAGCATGCAGTGGACCAAGCCATCATGCGTTCCTATAACAGAACCGCTGCTGCCTCTTTGCTGCAAAAGACTAGAGTGGTCCTGTCACGATTTCCTTACCCTGCCTTTATATATGATGTTTTCATTTTGGCCATTCAGAACCAACTGCCCTTACTACTGGTGCTCAGCTTCACATACATGTCCCTTAACATAGTACGAGCAGTGGTGCAGGAAAAGGAGAGGAAACTCAAGGTATGGCATTCTGTGTCTATATGGGCTGGTGCTGTACATGGTTATTCTTGGTCTGGAAAATACCAATGAAACACTGTCTTTTCCGTGTGTTTTTCAGGAGTATATGAGGATGATGGGGCTCAGCAACTGGCTCCACTGGAGTGCCTGGTTCCTGATGTTCTTTCTCTTCCTTTCCATTTCTGTCTGTTTAGTCACTTTGCTTCTCTGTATTCAGGTAAGTTACCTCTATCATTGTAATGAGAGGCACAACAAACCCTGCTCCACATGTATTGTACCTTGTTTTGGCAACAATCCAGCTGACGTCATGTCTATACATGTGTTAACGTCAGCATATCAATTGACTCTACATATGTGTCAAGTTGAAGTAAATTGAAACAAAATCGTTATTTTTGTAGACATTTGAAATCTCACCCATTTTAAGTAAATGGGAGAAAAAAAAAGATGTAAAAAAATTAGTAAAAATTTTTAACTTTAACCTAATTTTCCCAAAATGTAATTAGTTTTATTCTGGGTCACTGGGAATCTGTAAATGCAATTTTGTATGAATTCAACCGATACTTCTGCTGTTACAGACATATGAACTTTTACACATTATAACTAATGTGGGAAAATAAAGAATTTTAAAAAATCTTTAAGAAATTATTAAAAATGAAACTTTGACCTATTTGGTATGAGTGTTAAACAAACAAACAAACATAACCCAAAATAATACCCCTTACCTCCCATTCACAATGCAGGCTAATAACACTAAAAGTTAAGTGAAATAATAAGTAATGCTAAATTCATTTTAGTGACAAGGTTTGTTTTGACTTCTGTGGATGATTTATTCTCCAGAAAATTAACAAAACACCAGAAAAATATCATCTTTTTATTTTTAATCCCCAGGTGAGCCCTAATGGAGCCGTGCTCACTTACAGCGACCCCACCCTGATCTTTGTTTACCTTCTCCTATTCACTGTGGCCACCATCAACTTCAGCTTCATGATCAGTGCCTTCTTTTCACGAGGTGTGTAGTTGTGTGTGTTTGTGATTCAGCCTTCTATTTACACAGTCAGTTTACATTTTCACATACCTTTTAATCATCCCTGCATGAGTCTACCTGCTCCATTTTCTGAAAAATATGCATTGTGTTTTACAGTACAGTTAAATATATGTAGGTCAAAGAAAGCTCTGTTGTTTGCTTCAGCATTGGAACACCAATAAACAGGCACTTCTACCATAAAAGACTGATAAAGCAGTACTCTTACAGTCTTTATGGATCAACTATGAAAGTTTTAAGTATTTACTGTAAGTTTCAAGAGGCGTGTTCAGGCTTTAAATGTTATCTTGATTGAAAGAGATATTTTGTTCACTTTAAAATTGAACACATTGTGACTTTTCTTTGTTTTCTGAAATTATTACACCAAGTTAAAAAAAAAATGTGTTTCTAGTGTGATTTGTCCTGTTCCCTTCTGTCACTACTTTTGCACTGTCACCCTTAAACAGCTTCTCAGTTCAACCAGAATGCAGCACATTCCACCGTTCCCACCACAGTGACTCAGATTGCACTTGATTATCACCTGCATAGCTTTTACAAAACATTCAGATACAGATTATGTCACCAGTGATTTTGCAAGGCATTGTTTTTGTTTAGCATAACAGTTTGAGATTCTTTAAAAGAAACAATGATTGAGTTGAGGAGATATGAGCCTAAAAAACACCATTGAGTAATTTTATTCCTCCTTCAGTCCAACATATTGTATTTCTGTCGTGTTTTGTCCCTTTCCTCACCTGTTTGTGTCCTTTTTATTAACAAAGTGAGGTAGTATCTTTGGTGTCAATTCCAAACTTTCCTATCATCCTGTCCCTCGTTCTTTTTGGTGGTTTCTGAGCAAAGTCGTGTTTTCTTCATCCTGGCTTTTTTTTTTTGTGTGTGATTGGCCATCTAACTGTACCCTCCCAGGGATTTTAAACACATTATAGCCTCAAAATGTCACATCATCTGCCACAAGGTTTCTTTATAGAGTTCATGTCATGCTGTTCATAAGTGAAAGTGCTGCTGCAGGACTCAATTTTACCCTCTCTTTCTGCCACATCTCTTAGTTTTTGTCCTTTCAAGTTGCATCTGAACTGCATTTACAGAGTTTTTCTGTCAGTCCAGAGTTTCATATAGTGATTTATCTGTCACTTTTTGCCTACATTTGTGCATGCATATGTGTGTATGAGAGCTTTTGCAGAGGTATAACTTTCCTCTGAGTAGAATCCAGGCAGGCTTGTACAGTATATGTTCACAGCTTGTTTTTTTTCCAAGATGATGTTTATAGGTACTCAACCCTTGTTCTTTTGCTTTCTCATCCTCTTATTTTTTTTGTTTGTCTTCTAATGTCTCACTACAGCTAATGTGGCAGCAGCAGCAGGTGGCTTCATCTATTTCTTCAGCTATCTGCCTTATTTGTTCCTGTGGCCACGCTATGATTTACTGAGCCATTCCCAGAAGGTATCAGCATGCCTTATCTCAAATGTGGCCATGGCCATGGGAGCTCAACTTATAGGAATGTTTGAAGGCAAAGGTGAGAAGAGAGATTATGTCTAAATCAAATTTTGGTAATTTAACATATTTTGTCAATTCCCATGATCTCTTATGAACTAAAAAAAAATGGCAATTTTTCTCCTCACATTCAGGTACAGGGATCCAGTGGTCCAACCTGTTTGATGCTGTAACTGTAGATGATGACTTCTCTATGGCTCAGGTCTTGGGCTTGTTGCTATTTGATGCCATACTCTATGGGCTTGTGGCTTGGTACATGGAAGCAGTTTTTCCTGGGGAATATGGTGTGCCTCTACCATCTTATTTCTTTGTTCTGGTATGTTTGAAAGACAAGCAACTTGCACATGCAAAAACACATGTATGCATTGCTTCTTATATTAGGTTTGACCAGATTCAAATGAGATGAGAATAAAAACTGTTATCAATTGTTGAATGTATGTAAAAAAAAAAAAAAAAAAAAAAAAAAGATATCAATCACTCAATCAATCAATCAATCCATCAATCAGTTAATTTTTATTTATATAGCACATTTCGTACATGGTGCATGTAGCACAAAGTGGTAGATATTTGAGGTAGCAGACATACAGAATTACAGAATAGGACTATCTATTATATTGTACAACATTACTGTGGCTGCTGGTCTTACAGGATTTTTTTTGTCAGTTCACAGCCCATGTTGGTCACAGAGTGATTTGTACTCTAAGCACCTAAAATCCCCATCTGGCAATGCTTTCGATTTTAGTCAGTATATGGCAAAAGTGTGGAACCATGAGATAAAGCGGTTTGTAGGCCACACTTGAACAAGCCATTGATTCTGTGGGACATTAAACAACAGAACATCAGATAAAATTAGAGTGTAAGTGTATTTATATTCTTCAGATTTTGTGCAACACAGAAATGCATCTATGCATCTGCTGACTGCAGATAATGCACTGTGTTAAATAGTCATAGACAATATAACCTATCAAATAATCACATTGTTTCTCATTTAAAACATCTGTTCAGTCCTGACTTTTAGATATAGGTCTTTTTAACATGTGTAAATGAGCACACTTGTCCTAATATTTCTGAGTTTTGTTGTATTGGTTTACAGGTTTGTGGCCAAAATTTGCAAAAAATACATATTTGTATAGTTAAATCTCTCTTTTTTAGAGAGAGAATAATTGAATATTATTTTTATTTTTGGCCAATTTACAATGTATTTGTGACACTTAATTAGGTTAATAATAACAATATAATATAATAATTTTATATATATATATATATATATATATATATATATATATATATATATATATATATATATATATATATATATATATATATATATATATATATATATATATATATATATATATATATAATGTGTTTCTTTTTCAATTACAATCCATTTGAAGATTTTGCAAAACCCTGTTTTATATGGTAAATACTAAACATATTTAACATAAGCATTTGTTCTAGGTTTTGTAAGTAAATGTACATATTTTAGCGATAGCAGTATGAGCATTTAATTTTAAAGGGGGCACTGACTCACTCACTCACTGACCTACAACACTAATAATGCAGTTTTACATGCATAACAAAGAGGACATAACCCCATACTGGTTTCCTTCTTTCCAAAGAAGGAAACATTTCTTTCTGTCAATTGTCTTGGAAGGCGTAACCAAACTGAGAGTACCATTTCTAGGAATTGAACCTTGCTTGATAAAACTTTGATTTTATAATTTACAGTTAACATTGTGAAAACACTTTCAGCGCATGTAACATCTCTCCTGTGTAATAAATAAAATAGTCAGTGAAAGTGGTTACGATAGGATGAAAGTGAGTGGGAATGAAAATGTGAGGTCAATACATATCAGCCTGAGGAAATGTTTGAGTTCAACTACAATAACAGGAAGTATGTCAGTCTGTCCAACCAACACAAATAATGTTTATCTTTGTAAGGGCTATGGATAATCACAAAATTGCGTGCCTTTACTTACACACACAAAAATAAACTCCTGCTAACCTATTTCCGAGTAGTTCCAATTTTCAGCAGGCTGCCAGCTGGGTGTGGATTTGATGTTGACGCACTTCATCCAAATGTCCATTGTATATTTGGGCGGGAGATGCTGTTTCTGCAGCTAAGAAGGTGGAGGGTTGACTCCTGATTCTTAGGAAGTACGCCAGAGGGAGGATTGCGTAGGAAACAATCCCAGCTAATCTAGAGTGTATATGGACAATGTTAGATAATCAACATTACTCTTGGCCGACTTTTACTTCTTGGTTGTTGTGAAAGTGACCATGTTCTTCTATGTCTTATATCCTTCATTCACTCTTGATAGATTTGAACTCTTTTTCACCCCATTTAACACTATATACATCTACATCTGCAGCCTTCATACTGGTGCAGCAGCCCTCGCATGGCTTTGGTGAATGAGAAGGAAGAAGAGGAGGATGCAGAAAAGGCTCTGAAAGGGGAATTTATAGAGGAGGAACCAGCTGGACTAGTCTCTGGGATCAAGATTAAACACTTGGCAAAGGTGGGTAATAAAACACACAGTGTGTCTCCAAAGGTCAACACGAGCCTTTGTGTAAAAGGATACAGATGGGGATCATTTTCATAAGGCAGATGCTTGATTATAATTCAGATTCAGATATTTGTATTCATGCACAGAAATAAAACTACTGTATATTATACGTGAGCAGTTGACAACAGATGAAAGAGAACCCCCAAAAAGCAAATGTGCTTATAGATAGCAACATCCTCACTCACATTCCCCCTCTGCCCCCTCCCCAAAGTCAAACACCTACATATTCATCACCACCTACACCCATGCACTCATTATTACACACCATACCCAAGCACCCACACAAGCATTTACATTAGCATCCACACAATCACACCTAGGTACAGGTACACATGCACACACATACATGCACAGCAACATTTCCAAAATGGCACATGATTCTGACGGAGATTATGTTCTATCTAGGCAGACAGAACTTTCTTTCTAACACTTATTTTGAAGGCAGAAAGAGATTGTGATAGTTTGATGAACCCATCTAGCAGTGGACCCCTGCAATCAACAGTCAGGCTGCTACATTTGAGTTTCTGCTTCTTCCCCAAAACATTTTTATGTCTTTTGTTGTAAACATTCATTGGATGAGAGATTGGGATGAGCTCACATAGGCTTTTAGCAACTAGATGGATAACCTGATACATAGTACAGGCATTGTGTTAGACAAATACTAATGCAGAAGCAACAAAGTAGACTCTCCTTGTAATATTTGTCTCAGTTAATCTTTCTTATTTATTGTTTGGCCGACAGGAATTCAAAGTGGGAAATAAAACGCGTAAAGCTGTGCGGGATCTTACACTTAACATGTTTGAAGGACAGATCACGGTGCTGCTTGGACACAACGGTGCTGGGAAGACCACGACACTATCCATGTTAACAGGTGACCAGCATACAAATGCATACAAATGCATACATTCTAACACCTGAAGGGTACTATTTAGCTAACCTTGCTACTCATTTTTCCAGGGTTGTTTCCCCCTACAAGTGGCAGAGCATACATCAATGGTTACGATATCTGTCAGGACATGGCTCTGATCAGACGGAGCCTTGGTCTCTGTCCACAGCATGATGTTCTTTTTGATAATTTGACCGTCAGGGAACATCTGCTCTTCTATGCACAGGTACTTTTACAATTATGCAGCCCTCGACATTGCACAGCAAACCCCTGTTACTTCACCATGAGTTGAGTCTTCCAATTGTCATGGTCTCATTAAATTTTACAGTATTTGACTGCAATGATGAAAGAATTTAATAGACATTGAATGGTGTTCATATGTTGAACTTCACAAAGACTTACTGTATTTATCAACATTCTCAACATGCTCATCTTTAAAATATTCCTCATTCTAAGTATAAGACATGCAGGCACTTGTGCCACTTTACAAATTAACTGATACTACATTGATAGTTACTGTGAAGTAAGCAATGTCTGTTTGGAAGAATATTTCTTATTTTATTGTACTATTTTATTAATTTTTTTAAATCTAGCTGAAAGGCTACTCCAAAGACAAAATTCCAGATGAGGTGGACCGGATAATCCGTATTCTGAACCTTGAGGACAAGCAGCGGGCTCGCTCCAAGACCCTGTCTGGTGGCATGAAGAGAAAACTGTCTATTGGCATCGCTCTCATTGGAGATTCTAAGGTTAGGAAGATTAATACTCACATGATAATTCAGTCTAATTTCTTGTTCTTCCTCCAGTTGAACTAATTCCACATCCCCTCAGGTGGTGATGTTAGATGAGCCCACATCAGGAATGGACCCTTCAGCCCGACGTGCCACTTGGGATCTTCTGCAAGGAGAGAAGCGTGGTCGCACCATCCTGCTCACCACCCACTTTATGGATGAAGCTGATTTACTCGGTGATCGAATTGCTATCATGGCTGGGGGAGAGCTGCAGTGCTGTGGGTCACCCCTTTTCCTTAAGAACAAATATGGTGAGTGGATACAATCTAAAAATCAAAAGAAATGAGGTTTTTCACAATATGTTCTGTAGACATATTTAAAGAAAGGAATCTTTTCTGGAATTTTTGCTGTTTGCATGCATTTAATTCATCCGCCAAGGAACGGTGGAGTTGTTGCTAGTGTTTATCTGTTTGTTTGTTTGTATGTCTGTCTGTTAGCTAGATAATTTAAAAAAGTTATGGATAGATTTGGCTGAAATATTCAGGAAATGTTGATACTAGTACAAGGAACAAGCGATCACATTTTGGTGGTGATCGATGGAGGTATGTGTGTGTCTGTGTGTTTGCATGTTTTTCTAGTTGCACTTGTGTTAGTGCTTCTCATACTCAGTGTTTCTTTCTAATGTTCCCCAGGTGCCGGCTACCACATGGTAATAGTAAAGGATGCCCTTTGTAACGTGTCTGAGATCTCCCGCCTTGTCCATTTGTATGTTCCTAATGCCACCCTGGAGAGCAGCGCTGGAGCTGAACTCTCTTATATTTTACCAAAAGAAAGTACCAGCAGGTGAGCCATACATGTCTTCCTACAGCTTTAGGTGCACACAATCACACAGCTGAGATTATAAAGAGGGGTTGTAGCAGTAGTTATTGTGCAGAATTCGCAACAGCTGAATGGAGTATTTAAATGACTGACGTCTTAACAACCAGTCTGAAATGGGGAAATAGAAAGAAAAATTGTTCCTTCATACTGGCTTTACAATTTTCTTGTTTTATAATATCTCTCCTGGTGTTTGTTTGTTTGTTTGTTTGGTGTTCTTTTATATCCTACATGTAATTTTTTTTTTTACCATCACCATAGCATTAACTGCCATTCAATTATTTTGATTTAAGAACAAACTTCATTACATTACTCAGCTCCACTAGGTTTTGTACAAAGAATATTTATTAGTTTTACTTCTATCAGGAGCTCATATATGCTGAGTTATTCCAATCTTCCTGTACAGAGTTTCAGGGTTATGTATTTCTTGATGCACTTTTTTCCCTTAAGGTTTGAGTTGCTATTTGCTGAGCTGGAGATGAACAGAGAAGAGTTGGGTATTGCCAGCTATGGAGCATCTGTAACTACAATGGAAGAGGTTTTCTTAAGGTAAGAAAGACATGAACAAAGGCATGAGCATTTAATTTGCCACATGAGTGGGTTCAGAATTACTGCTGCTGCAAGGCACATTTTCAATTAAGCTGCACTTTCAAGATGGGAACAATAGACATTTTAATGTAAAAGGATATACATGTACATACATGTACTATGATATTTTAACATAATAGAACTCAATTAGCAAAACTCATGTATTTATAACATGTTTTAGAATTCCAATATGTGGAAGCTTAAACTGTAAACTGTACCAAGGTGGAAAAAAATAACTCTTCGATTTACATAGAAGCAGATGTCGTAGTCGTGTGTTCTTTTCTCTCTTGATCACGCATCTTGGTCATAGCAGCTCGCTGCTTACTGAGAGCAGCTCTCAGCTTCCCTGTGGACATTTATTTGTATCTGTGGCAACGGGTAGGAGTGCACTTCCACAGCAGACGGCTAATTCAACCAGTTGAGTGTGTGACGTTGTAATTTGAGATGGTAAGAATGTCTCTACCTCACAGGCCTCATTATGTTCCAGTCATACTGAGAGACTATCAGTGTGCTCTGGTCTTATACAGTATTTTTACAACCAACAAACGTCTGTCTGTTACAACATTTGGTGTTCTAGTTCCCTTCTGACACTATTTTTGCTGCCAAGTCAAACAGAATTAGACTCAGCAGTAATGTTGACTTCATTGTAATCATTATCCCTGAATGTATTACTTTGTTTTTTTGAGATTTAAAATGGGTAATTACCAAAACGCTAAATTAAACACTTGCAGTTCTATCATTGTAATCTGTCATTGTTAAGGTTTAGAAAGAATGCAGGCACAAAATGTGTAGATAGATGTAACTAAGCTTAGAAAGTGCAAATAAATGTAATGTAATATATTAATATATAGTGAATATCATAATCTATCATAATCCTGGCAGATTAATTACTAACTAATTAAATTAGTCTAATTATTAGGCTAATTTATATTAAAATTCACTCTGGATTCATCCCGTAATATTAGAAATACATGATTCTCACAAGAAATGTTCTTAAAATTACCAAATCTTATTATTTGAAAATGTGTCTTCAGAGTTGGCAAGTTGGTGGATTCTAGTTTGGACATCCAGGCCATCCAGCTGCCTGCTCTGCAGTATCAACATGAGAGACGCTCCAATGACTGGACCACAGATGATGCCAGTAGCATCAGTGGTATGACCGATGTTACTGACTTTACAGACAGTGGTACACTCATCTCAGAGGACTGCTCCAACATCAAGCTGAACACTGGGGTGAGATAAGATACAGGGGTAGAGATATGTAACATTATGTGGAGTTTGTATATAGATAGTTCTATAACTTAATGAAGTACAGACATTGCTAACATTTCAGTTTCCTCTCCTTGTCCACTAGATAAGACTACAGTTTCAACAGTTCTATGCCATGTTCCTGAAGAGGGCACTGTACAGTTGGAGGAACTGGAAGGTGATGGTGGCTCAGTTCCTGGTCCCTTTGGTTTTTACTGCTGTGGCCTTGTTCGTGGCACGCACCCTTCCCAGTCACCAGGATGCTCCTCAGCTGAGGCTGGCACTCAGTCGCTATGGTCCCACCAGGGTCCCCATGGCCCTGCCTGATGAGGGGCCCCTGGCCTCTGCTCTGGCAAAAACATACAGCTCCCAGCTCCCAGCCCAGCTCGCACAACTCGTCAATATCACTGGTGAGGATAATGGAGAGATAATGAAAGAACAACTGCATCAACACAAATTAATCTATGGAGAGTTTTCAGAGGATTGGGCCTAATATTTCAATAGGCAGCTCAGAACCATATTTAAATGTAGGTTATACATATATAATAATTATTTATATTTCATAACAAGCATTTATCTGGATTAGCTGACAAAAAGAGTGACTCATCTACAAAATCAAAAATAAAAATAGTACAATTATGAAAAATATGTAGGTCCCTGTATGTAATTGTTACACTTCTATTACTTTTGAATAAGCCATTTATTTATGCAGATGGAGTGGCTGACTCCCTATATATATATATATATATATATTTTATTGTTTATTTCGAGACACATGAAATAAAAAAAAAATTTAAATAAAAAAACAAACAACAAAACAAAAATAAAAAAAGTAGAATGTGCTGTACAATTTCCATACAATATACTCCAATTCGGTAAAAGAAAACAAATCTATACAGTTACATTTGAAGTATTTACAACAACAGTTTACAATTACAAGTTATATTATTTCATATTTACATTATTAAATCTACCTCGAAAAGGAGTGGGAAGAAGACGAGCTTATTAACTCCCACCCCCGCTTACGTTTAGTTCAATTAAGTGCGTTAAGTAGCCTATATATACAAATTCATGTTTTATAAGGTATAAATACAGCAATCAATACATCCTAATACAATATTATACTGTACAAAAAAACCCCCAACTTTCAGTTGTATTATTATCAATATTACCTTTTTTTTTGTCTGCATTTGTTCTCATTGTTTAACACCATAGAGAGGGTGTCAACATTGTTTGAGATCAATGCATTTTTTTAGTCTCGCAGCCAAATATTTTAATATTTAGTGCACGTGTGTGACCATCATCGGTCCTCCCTGAAAGCTGAGCAGACATCCTTTATTAGAACTCTCTATTATAAGCCAGGGAGGGCAGTGCTACACCTCAGTGATGTGTGGGGTAAACAAAGACTGGAAAAAAAAAAAAAAATTATCAATATTACCATCATTAATATCATTATTATCATCACCACCATCACTACCATCATCACGTCATCATGTCAACATAAATAAAAAATAAATATATTAATGGTGCTAATTCTTATATTTTACCTTTAGATTAAAAAAAAAAGTCTTTGAAGTCTTTTTTTTTTTTAACACACCAGACGTTCAAGATACATTACATCACATATTAATGGAACAGCTTTACTATTCCTTTAATTAAAAAAAACATAATGGACCAGCAAAACATTTGGAATCTACAAATAATAGGCATTTAAAAACAAACGCAGATGTATCTGTTGTCGCTTCAGTAGTCTTAAAACCTAATGATGGTAGAAATCCATCCTTAACTTAATTACTCAGCTAAATATTGATTGCCTGTTTGTTGTTTTTCTTCTGTGCTCTCAGACTTCACAGATTACATCCTGACACAGGCAGAGCTCGAAGGTGGCAGCTTCAATGAGCGCTGTGTGGTAGGAGCTGCATTTCGTGGGAGGAGCAAGCACTTCATAGAAGCAACAGCCTACTTCAATAACCAGGGTTACCACACACCCGCCACAGCCCTCATGATGGTGGACAACGCTTTGTTCAAGCTTCTGGCAGGCCCGAACGCTTCAATCCAAACAAGCAACTACCCCATGCCACGTAACCTCTCTGAGATCGCCAAGAGTCATCTCACAGAGTAAGTTGAGGGAGAGCACCAAGGCATTTATGGAGTGACTGCAGTAGTGAGTGAAGTGGATATTAAGAAGGAAAAAGACATTTTTACCCTTATTTTTTTTTTTTTTTTTTTTTACACAAACCACGTATTTGGCACTTGATAATGAATGAATAATTATTTAAAGTTTTGTATGAAGTATCAAAAGCAGTGATTCTAGGGAAGGAAATTTCTCTTAGAACATACTATACTCTGATGAAATAATATTTTAAATCGACCAAAATATTTGTGATTTGGTAGGTTGCATTACTGAACATTTCCCAAATTTTTATTTTAATGGACTTCTATAAAGCTGTATCTATCCAGTTTTTCCACTGTGCTTCAATCCGTTACTATGTAGTTACAAAGGAACTTATCTGACAAATGGAGTGGGAGCAAAGTTCAGACCTAATATATTTCACTTTACTTTATAGTCACAAAGAAATGACGTGAAAATGATGATTACTTTGTCATATGTCAACCAACTAATGCTTGCTTTTTTTCAACGAGGATCTTTAAACCACAGAGGAAACACACAAATAACTGTCTGAAAGAGACAACAGGTTCCTGATCAGAGTTTTAAGACTAAAGTTTATGGGTATTTAAGATGGAAAATGGATACAATGACCATCAGTCAGGTCTTTTTGTTCATGAAATGGTTATTCATGGTTATTTATTTAGACCTGAAGATCAAAGTTTAAAAGTTGCTGAAGATATGTGAAAGTGTAATTCTATAAAAAGTGAATCATGTTTTATGGAGCTATCACTGTCCTTGCTGTTCATTCATTTTCCCTCTCCAGCATTAGTTATCTCCCCTTATCATTAATTCATTTCCACCTTCTCATCTGTTCTTTCCTAATCCTTTGCTCTTTTCTCTCATCTACAGGGGTAAGACAGGCTTTGCCATCGCCATCAACCTAATGTACGGCATGGCCTCCCTGTCCAGCACCTTTGCTCTTCTCCTGGTAACAGAATCATCTCTCAAGTCCAAACATGTGCAGCAGGTCAGCGGTGTCTACCTGTCAAACTTCTGGTTTTCTGCTCTGCTATGGGACCTGGTCAACTTCCTACTCCCCTGTCTCCTGATGTTGGTCAGTATCGTATCAAATGTGGAAATTAGGATTATTGTCTGTGTTGACTCATTAGTCTGCTGTAGTTTAGCTAAAAAGACTGATGCGTTATCTTGTAGAAAGAAGACAGATATTTGTAAATGTAACCAAGGTTTGGTATAATAAGCAGAATATTGCCAATGCCAAAATGAAATAAAAATTATTAATTGTGAAGATGAAAAAAGTCCAAATTTCCATATGTATTTTCTAGATTTTTAAAAACATTTTCTTTGCACTCAAAACCACAAAAAAACAAAGTGTGTCTTTGTTTTTGCTCTCAGGTTGTATTCAAAGCCTTTGGAGTCAAAGCTTTTGTAGAAGCAAACCACCTGGTCGATGTGCTGTTGTTGCTGCTGCTTTATGGCTGGGCTGTTATTCCACTAATGTACCTGCTCAGTTTCCTCTTCTCCACTGCTGCTTCAGCTTACACCCGCCTTACTATCTTCAACATGATCTCAGGCACAGCTACCTTTCTAGCTGTCACCATCATGACCATTCCAGGTAAGTGTTTACACATTCTTGCATTTACCAGTACGTCATTAGTCACATGTTATTCATTCTTGTTACTTCTTCTTCTTCCTTACTCCATCTTCAGAGTTGAACCTGCAGGACCTGTCACACCTACTAGATAAGGTGTTTTTGATCTTCCCAAACTATTGCCTGGGCATGTCTTTCAGCCAGTTCTACCAGAATTATGAATTCATCTCATTTTGCACTTCCAGCCCTTTAAGCAAAGGGATCTGCCAAATTTTAAGTAAGTTGTGCTTAAATGCAGTCTCCAAAACTGTTAAGGTGTCTACTTTTCTTCTAGTGTGGTACCTTGTTTTAATCAGAATTGACCATTTATATTCTAACAATAAATCATAATGTGGTTAGTACTGACAGAGAAATTAGAATGGTGATGGTTTTGATATTGAGAATAACAATTTTAATAATTTAATGCAATAACAATATTACTAATTTAATAATTATTTGACTTTAAGTACATATTATTGTAAGAATCAGACTACACTTATAGTTACCATAGGGTTTTTTTGTGTAGATAATTGACTTTTTGAAATCCAGTTTTCAACTTTATACATGTATTTAATCTCAAGGTTCATTCTTATACCTTTCATTACCTTGATCTAACATAATGCTTCTGTTATTTTAGACATCACATACCAACAAAATTATTTCTCAATGGCGGAGCCTGGTGTGGGACGCTTTCTTGTGGCCTTCTTAGTGCAGGGTGTAGTCTTCATTATCCTGCTGTTTGCTATTGAGCTGCAGTGTGTTCGCACTCTCCGGCGACTCATCTCCACCCTTGGACGAAGACGTAAACAGGTAGAGATTGCAAGAACTCTAAAGTGAGCAGTGTAATATGGGCTGTCTTGTCTGAGTGATTGTCTTTTGTTTTATTTCGATGTGTGAAATCATGGTTTTCAAATGTTTCTGCAGAAATTTCACAGCAACCACAACTATATTACAATCTTTACTTATTGAATAGATGAATCATTATTCTTTTTTTAAACACAGTTATGACTTGTCCCTTTTCTTGGCTCATGGGTAAATGTTTCCTGTGTGTTTCTATTTCAGTTACCGCTAATAGAGGATGCAGCTCTGCTCCCAGAGGACAGGGATGTGGCTGAGGAAAGGAAGAGGGTTCTTGAATGCCAGCCGATGGTAGAGTCCATGGTCGGCAGCCCGCTCATATTGCAGGAACTCAGCAAGGTACGACCCAGTGGAGTGTTTTTCATTTGAAATATTAAAAGTGTGTTGAGCTAGAAGCTTCTTGTTTGATGACATTAGACTGCTGGATTCCCAATCTAACAGCAGTTGTACTTTTTATATAAGACAAGGAGAGACATTGTATTTTGGGGTAAAATTTTGCAGTACATCTGTAATTATATCTGTCATTTTCATATTTAACACCTTACCTCACCTGTGAGTGTACAAAACTTCTACTTACAGGGTAATAAACAATCATAACTTAAGTCATGAAGTCTTCTTTCTTTTCCAACCACATGAATTACAATATACTGAAGGGTAATTGTTTATTTATTTTATTTATTGGTTTATTCGAACAGGTAAAACAAAATAAGTCAAACATACAAAGTATTTAAGCAGAAATTAAAACAACACCTCTTTAGCATCCTATATAACTATACCTTGTTCGAAAAGGTGTAGGATGAAGTTAACAAAACAACTGTGAATTGATATGACACCAAACACAATTTACTGAAGTTTTAACATATGTGCATTTTTCACATGCATGTTACGTAAAAAAAAAAAAGGATTTGACTATATGTGCCACAAAACAGATAACTCTGGAATATATGACACTGTACAATAAATTGAGTCTTATCTCTGTTTGTCAGGTGTACAGTAGTGGAGAAAGTCTTCTAGCTGTTGACAGACTGTCTCTAGCTGTGGGAAAAGGAGAATGCTTTGGGTTGCTGGGCTTCAATGGAGCAGGCAAGACCACCACTTTTAAAATGTTGACAGGCGATGAAAGCGTTACCTCTGGGGATGCCTACATTGATGGATACAGCGTCCTGAGGGACATCAAGAAGGTATGAACAGAATGTACTGGTGGTTGAAAGATGGAATGTTATCAGTGATGAGTCTCACTGCTTTCAGAACATAGAGGTTTGAAAATGAACATTATCTATGCACTGCAGGTCCAGCAGCGCATTGGTTACTGTCCTCAATTTGACGCCGTACTTGACCACATGACAGGAAGAGAAACTCTGAGTATGTATGCTAGGCTCAGAGGAATACCAGAGAAGTACGTAGCTGGTTGTGTGGAGAATGTCCTGAGGTCACTGCTGCTGGAGCCTCATGCTGACAAACTAGTTCGTAGCTACAGGTATGTAGAGTGTCAGAAATATGAAGACAATTTGAACTCTGAATGGCAGTTGTTAATGTCACTATAAATGTGCAGTGGTGGGAACAAGAGGAAGCTGAGTGCAGGCATGGCTCTGATTGGTGGACCCCCTGTCATTTTCTTGGATGAACCATCAACTGGGATGGATCCTGTAGCCAGAAGGTTACTATGGGATGCTGTCACGCGCACACGAGAATCTGGAAAGGCCATAATCATAACGTCTCACAGGTAAGCCCCATTTACTCTACCTACCTCTGAACCAATTAGGGATTCTTAAAGTGCCTCTCTTTGTTCATGTTTGGAATAGTATGGAGGAGTGTGAGGCCCTGTGCACCAGGCTGGCAGTGATGGTCAATGGTCAATTCAAGTGCCTCGGGAGTCCTCAACACCTGAAGAGCAAGTTTGGCAGTGGCTACACCCTGCTGGCTAAAGTGCATATAGAGGCTGAACTGGAGGACAGCGACCTGCTGCTATTTAAAGATTTCATCGAAAGCACTTTCCCAGGTTAGATGTTAAATGAACAAATATGGGTCTCATAGTAGTCTAGTGGTTCACAACCTTTTTTTTTTGGCTCATGACCCCATTTTAACATCGCTAATTTCTGGTGACCTAAGACGTTCAAAATAGAGACATTTTTCATTCTGAAGTGTTTTTGTGGGGTCAGGCAGGTGACCAAACATTCTATGCTCCATCATGTTTTCTGACTGTCAGGGAAGGTTGAAGTGTACTAGTAGCTAATGCACATGGTCACCTGATCAGATAAATCAAGATATGCTGTCTCAGATATTATATCCTACACTTTATTTGAACTTGATTTTTATTTGGAAAAGGGTGTGACATTTTAATTATAATGAAATATATATTGAATCATTAAAATATATATTTTATTAGTAATTTTTTTCCTTTTTTTTTTTTTTTTATCAATTACTAGAAACTTCAGACGACCTCATTTGATTTCCAGGTGACCCCAAGGTTGAAAAACACTGTAGTTGTTTATAGTAGTCTCTGAAACAGTAGATGTACCTACTTTTATGGTTATAATCAGTGTTAAAGACTACCAGTTGTCCTGTAATGGACCTATTTTAACTGGTTATAGTAATATCCCAATACATTTGAATTGCTAGTTGATTAATTGTCTAATAAAGTTGGCATAACTTCAAACAATACATGGTGTTAAAGAAAAATAAAAAATTTTCTAGTACATATTAGCAAATGAACATGCAGAGGCAACGACCAGTATATCATTCCACTTTTCATGATCAGTTTGTCTCAGTGTCCATGTTAACAACATAATCGGTAAATGATCAAAGGTGTTCCTATGTGGTAAAAAGATATGAACATACAGAATAAGATATTATATTGTACATAGAGGTTTTTTTTTTTTTTTTTACCATAAATAATGTATTCACATATAACACGTGCATTATTATCTGTAATGTAATGACAGGAAATCAGGTCAGATGTGTTCTATCATGCAGGGGATAATGCTGTTTGTCACTAAAATGATAACATCTTTTTTGTGCATTTCTTCGCATATGATATTAAAGACTACTTTAACTTCTCTCCCACCACAGGAAGTCAACTAAAGGATGAGCACCAAGGAATGGTACACTATCACCTGACTGACAAAACACTGACCTGGGCCCAGGTACTGTCACAAATTAGAAAAAAAAGAAAATATAAAATGAGAAAAAAAAAGAAAATGCAATCCTGTACTTTTACTATGTTAGAGCTCCCTCTACAGGACAGAATGTGTATAGCGTCACAGTAATTTTAACACACATCCAAACAAAGAGATTACAAATGAATTGTTTTATACTGTAATATGTTTGAGATGTCTTCATTTAAAAGGTAGATTTTGACAGAACCACAACCACAAGAAAAAAAATCCAGATTGCAACTTTGATTGATAAACCTGACACTTCATTTTCTTTTTTTTTTTTTTTCGCACCCACTCCCAGGTTTTTGGTACTTTGGAGGCAGCCAAAGAAAAATACCGCATCGAAGACTACTGCGTGAGCCAGATATCACTGGAGCAGGTGTTCCTCAGCTTTGCTCAGTTTCAACACTGTACAGAAAGCGGGAGGAAGTAAGTGGCGTCAAGGGATCCGTCCATTTTAACCGTCCATTTCCTACAGTGTGTGTGTGTGTGTGTGTGTATGTGTGTGTGTGTGTGTGTGCGTGCGTGTGTGTGTGTGTGTGCACATTCATATGACCTGTATACAGGGACTCGCCTCAGTTTCACAGCAGAGGTGAACACAGGCAAGATGATACTTATGTTAATTTTTTTTCTCCAACCCAGTTTTTATCAGCACACACACACACACACACACATGCACACAAACTGGGGCAGTCACCAAACATCAATTTCGAAGCATTTCTACTATTATATCACGTCGGTGTCTTTGTTGGGTTTTTCCATGCCACTGTTGTTTTTATGTGACAAAAAAAAAGGGGTTATGACCAATGGGCTTTGAGCAGTTAACTATACCAAGTAATGAACTGTGAGTACTGCACTTTTTTAGTATGATCAAAGACAATGGCATCTACTATTCGATCGACTACTATTCCTCTCAATTATGTGTGACAGGGTTTACTTGTGTGCATCATAATGTGTGAACTGCTTGTCATTTTGTTATTTATTTTATTACTTGATTGAGTTTTTGACAAATTGTGCTTTTATTTGTTTGTTTGTTTTAAATGATCTTTAATCATCACCAGAAAATGAACCAACCACTCCTCTTGTTACATTACTGAAATCACTGCTCACCTTTGGGCCTTATTTAACTAATGAGGGTTCTTTTTGGGGTTTATTGCGCTGTACGAAATGCCTGATTATCCTTCAGAGCCTCTTGATGTTGTTGCCAGATGTATATAATGCCACACATTCATGGCACTCAAACCACTTAGTCGTTCAGACAAGACAAGACCATTCAATCATCTAAAGACTGGGTACATTAACGAATGCATGCAAAAGAAAAACTATACAAGTCAAACAAAAAATAAGTGCATGATACCAGGAAAGTAAAACCAGTGGAAAAAGTGTTCATATTGAGGGTCAATCTTTGGAACATTTAGTCCTGTACTGTTAGTTCTCCTCTATTGCTGCCAACATGTTACATCAGTGTGGTACCATGTGGATATCTTGCCATTAGAGTTTACACAGGAGCTGTTGTCGGGATATGTTTGACACTGAAGGCAGTTGTGAAACAGCTGATTACTGCATGTTGTTAGTTTGGACCTGGAACATTAAGATTGTAATGACTTTAAGGCATTTTTTTGTACAAAGATGTTTTTTCCCCCCTGTAGCTATGCACTTCATATGGTACATTTGTGTATGTGTGTGTGTGTGTGTGTGTGTGTGTGTGTGAGAGAGAGAGAGAGAGAAAGAATACGGCAGCACATTATTCCTTGATTCATCCAGAATATTCAGAAAACTGCTATGATAGTTCTTTAATGTAAAAACCAATAGATTGTTACTGCACAGAGGATGTCATATTTAATACAGGAAATGCAATTTAAAAGAAAGTCCAAAACTCTTATAGATGTGAATACATCCTCTACATAGAAACGGATGCCTCGTTCTGATGAAGATTGATCGGTGCAGTGTTTGTTCTTAATTTGGATGTGTTTCTTTTAACCTCAGTTTTATGCATACTCATTGTTAATAACACCATTAAAGCCTTGCTGGTTAGATGACGTCAGTAACATAATGATGATCATCATCCATCCCCTGCTTGTCGTCCATGTCAAAGATCATTATGTTAATTGCTTAGTCATTTTCTTTTTTCAGTGCACAAATGACATTTCATCTCTCAAATATGACAGATGTGTGATGAATGTATTTACTGGCTCAGACAAAGGCGAAATGTTCGTCATCAACTTTATTTACAGCTTGAAAGGATTCCCAACACGTCCTTTATTACATAACAAAATATTGTGTCGCCATATGTGTGTAAAAAAAAAGCAGACACTGACATTCCAAAAAAAAGACACTTTACATGTGGCTTATTGGTCTTAATGGATTTAATTTCCTTGTTTTGACTTTTGCACAATTTATGTTTCATGACATGTTTGACGTGAATCAACTGCAATGTTAGATACATAGTTTTAGAAAAAAGTGGAAAGGTTTGCACTGCTTACACTGAAGGATATTAAAACAGTGTATCATATTTAAAAGGGAATTCATTGTATTGTGTACTGTACTGTACTGTACCATTGAACTGACCTTGTCAACTGTATATGTATCACTATTCTTTTTAAAATAAATCATGCTCTATGCAAATGGAAGCAAAAGTTGTGTCTGGTGTGATTTCCCCAAAATGCTGAACTAATACTTTGTCTATAAAACTTACATTGTATGAACAAACATACAGGGAAAATTCTCACCTATAGCTACAACTTCCATTTCCTGTTCATTTGAAATTTTGTCAGAATAAAACTGTTCATGTCAGTTGTCAATATGTATCATGAAAAAGGCTTATTTTTTTTCTTCCTGAGCAAGAGCTGAAGAAACCAGACAGTTATTTATGGTTTGAAATGATTATTTTTGGTGTAAACTTGACTAATATTTCAGACATATTGAAGTAGAATAATTCAAATAATTGAAATTATTTTTTAAAAATTACAGATTGAATACAGTAAAAATAAAATCAATCATTTTCTAAGCATAGATGACAATGTGAATAACATATAATGTTTGCTTCACAGAATACTAATAGGCATATTCATTATATGCACAGAGATTGGATTTATTTGTAAAGGCTTTAAAATGATAAGAAGAAGCTGTGAAGATGCTATAAATATAGCACAATTAAAGGATGCTGGACTGGATCTTGGGTGTTAAAACTACTGCAAAAAAAGTATGGATATATATCATATGGATGTTATTGAACTCGACCTGTCACACACCCAAACCTTCATGTTTAGCCCCGAATTATTTGAATAAAAAGGTGGAGTCTCCGGTTGAATTAAAACTTGAAATGCACATTACTGTTCATTGAAGATGAGAAGATCGTTTCCAATCCTCTTCATCAGTTGTGAATCATTGCAGCTTGTGTATTCCAGGTTCAGAGAAGGGACCTTCCAGAACCCAGACTGATTCATCTGATTGGTAACTAACACTTGTTGGACTTCAAGAGCCTTGTCTAGACTCTTTGAGGTCACAAATGTGACAACTGTAGTCGTACTACTTATGCAGTTACATTTATGAGTATACTTTGTCTGTTTGTAGTTCATTTATATATGCAACAACTTCAATGATTGCATTCAACTAATATAAAAATATATACATGAAAAACAAAAACACATAACAAAACATGGCTTTGTTTGCATATTCGAAAAGGTCGAAATTTTAGACAGTTTTACAATTCGACAATTTTAATTTGAAACTTTAGACAGATCCTAGTTTTATTTCCTTTTTTTATCTATCAAACAATATAGATCGCTGTTCACCATCTACTTAAGGGCTTAAGGTCCTGGCAACAAACAACATGATTAAACATGCTTTGGTCCATTATATTTGAGTTTGGAAAACAAGATGTCACTTCTGTGAAGTCAACAAAGGAAATACTAATTTTTTAATATATTTACTTAATTTTTTCTTAATATCAGTACAATTTATTATATTTACCAGTGGACAGCTGTGGAAAGAAAAGGCATTTTGCTCTGACTAGACTAAAAGATATTGGTAGTGGAAATGTACTAGTCAACAATCATTGAGGAATGCCATTATTTGATCATAGAATTTTAACAACATAAAGGCAACCAAATCTGAAGGGGAGCATTATGTCATTCACTATCAATTATAAACCCAATATTTTTTTGTATAGTTTCGTTTCACACTGGTAAAACCTTAGACAATGACCAGACACTCAGTTATGTGGCTTCAAATACTAGATCGTTTCTCACCTTTGGAAAAAGGTTTGAATACACTGATCCAGTGCTTCAGTCCATCTACCCAAGTTGATCAGTGTCCATGTGAGTACAACAGTAAATATGGAGACTACATGCATTTATGGTAAAATATATATAAAAATTGACCACTAAGGATTGTTTTCTACTATATCACAGATGCACAATGTATTTCCTTGGCTGAAAAACTGTAGGGACTTTAGTTTAAAATGTGGAAGTGAATATAGAAGAATTAAAAAATATAATTGCAGGCCTGAAGGAGACTTTGTTCATGTATTCCTGACCCATAAATGAAGCCCAAATGTTACTTTTTTTCCTTATCTGGTGTTGGCACTGCTTAACCAGCCTTCACTGTATTTTTAATTCCACACTCACACACTGAAAACCTGCTCTGTAGTGTGATGAATACTGTATGTTTGCTGTTGGATATGAAACCTCAGCACTTACTCTTTGATAGTGTCAAAATCAATCTTCGATCACAGTCTTAGTTGATTTTTTTTTTTTAAATGAAATGTTTTACCCCTTACAATTAGGATATGTATTATTCATGATTTAACTACATAGATGACATTATGAGTTAACAGCTTACATGTTGAGGTCTAGAAACACTATATGAATCACAACAATTTTTTTATTGATACACTGGTTGTAAGAAATTAACAGTTTGTAATGCTAGGCCAAGAGATACAAAAGAAAAAGTGAAAAATAATCAAGCTGCTTTTATAAAATATGTTAAAGTATCTGTATACTTTTTCTTTGCTCTTTTTAACATCACTGCCCATCGGAACAAAATCACAGTTTTACAACAGCAGTGTCATATTTTTTATTCTATTGCTATTCTATTAAATGATCATTTAATTTACTTTGGACATAAATTAATAAAATTGCTACACATAATGCTAATTTAAAAACATGTGCATCTGTAGTCATTGTACCAAAGTCAGTCTTTATAAAAGCCCACACTTATTGTCCCAAAACATGCCCGGGGTTGTATGGAACTGAAAGTACTCTATTGTCCTTCAACTTTAATGTTGATCTGGTGATCCTGTGGAGAGTCATCAGACCTCATCACTGGCTGGGTGGAGGTACTACAGCTCTGAACAGTCTGTGCTGAACAGCTGCTTGGGAAATTTGTTTTAGTCTCTGAACCTCTGAACATCTGTGGATGTGATTGGTTGTATTCAGACACATAGGTCTGTGTGAATGATTGCATGCGTGTTTGACTACTTTGCTGGGGGTATGTAGTTGTATATGTTTGTGTTTGAAGAGGAGTGTGGGTAAGTGGAAGGCTCTCAGCACTGCTACATGCTGAAAAACCATTCATGTTTGTGGGACTCAGCCCTGGTAATTTAAAGGCCTCAACATTTTCTAAACCCTCCAAAGAGTTATAGTTTGACTGTGCTTGGCTGCACTGGGCGTAGCTGCCTTGATTGAAGTTGAAAGAGTCTTGGCTGAAGGAGGTAGATATGGAAGCAGCTGGCAAAGAAGAAGGTGATGGAGTTTTGTTCTGTTGCTGTTGAACACTACTACATTGACCCAGTTTGGAGGAAAAACTCTGTAGAGTGCTGAGGATTTGTTTCTGAATGCTTGTCTGCTGTGCCTGCTCCCTCTCCACTCGGCACTGCTGCTCCACCAGCATCTTCACTGCCATGCCCAAGCTGCGCACCTCAGAACTCAGGCTCTGGATCTGATCTTGTAGCCCACTCCTCCCTCCAGAGTCCTGGACTGCCTGTTGTGGACTAGGATTACCCTCACTACGAGGAGTCACCTGGCCACTAGGGCTTGGCAGGCGAATCACTGCACCCCCGGGGGCAGAGGACGTTAAAGGTGCTGGTTGTCTGTTTGGAAGACGGATGCCAACACGAGGCGGTGGGTGAAGAGAACGAATGGAAAAACTTGGCCTCTGCATTAAAAAACGCCGAGGGGAATTGCCTCCTGTACTTGCTGGCTGACTCTCCAAAACACTCTGTGAATACCAAATATATAATGAAACACTGAGTAAAATGATGAATAGATCCAAGTATTACTGCCTTCTTGTCTGAAACATTTGTATCATGTATCCTACAACTTCCTGATACAAGCTTTGCCAAACAAAAAAAGATTAGTTAAGCACTAATATTTCTTACCTCCTGTATTATCATTCTAGAAAGATGGACTTTAGTGTTTACAGCAATCATCTTAAGATGGCTTTCTATAATTATTATTATTATTTTTTGTCTTTCTATCGCAATTAGATTTTATTCTCACCCTTTCAGTTGTCAGATCATATGTCTCAGGTTGTGGAAGTGCACTTCTCAAGTCAGCTCCTTCGACTCTTGATTGATCTCTCCTCAAAAATGATGCCACCTGGTGGAATGACTGTTGAAAAATATATGCACTCAAAACACAGTATTCAACACATATCTCTAATAATTAATAAACAATTTAGGAATAATTTAAAACTAGACATTTCAGATGTGTCACATGAAAATGTATACCTTCATTCTGTGAGAGAGTGCTTTATCCAGAAGTCTTTTACGAGCTGCCAGCATTGAGCTGGTGGCTGGGGAAGGAGTAACTCTGTTTCTCTTTGATGCTGCATTTGCTGTTCCTGCAGATGATGAAGTGCTCGTTTCTGCTCTCATTACATTGGACTGGGAACTACTTTGTTGGTTACTTTGTGCAAGGGAGGTAACACTAATAATCTGGATGTCATTTTCTTCTTTATTTCCCTCCTGTTGCTGCCCTGGTCTGTTGCTTCCACGTGTTTCCCCGGATCCACATGGCTTTACATTGCTTTCTGAATTTGGAGATTTCTGTTGGCCGAATTCTGTTGTTGCTGCAAAACCAGAATGCTGAGAGGCCTCCCGTAATAAATTTTGGAGATGCCGATTACTCCAGTTGTCTTGCATTCCCCCAGCTCGAACCTGCATCTGTGGTGATAATGATGTGCTACTTCCAGCCTCCACAGGTTGTACCCATCCTGGTGGCCTTCCCTGAAACTCCCTTAGAAACAGGTAAATGGCTTGGGCTGACACCTTTATGTTCTCAAGCTCCAGTACAGCTTTGATCTTACGAAAACTCAGACCAGCCTTTCGGAGCTCTACTACTTTGCGCTTGGCAGCATCATCCAGTCGACCCATTCTCTTCTAAAACAGCAGAATAAGACAAAGTGTCACACATTTTAAGCAGACTATTACATGGGACAAAAAGAAACATAACTCTAGTTTTTGAATCAGAGTTGAAAATGTTGCATATATATATATTTACATGATTCAAAAGAGGAGAGCCAAAACTGTAACATTCAGCGTCTATTGTTTGTGTTCTATTATCAATTAATAAAAGTAGACATTCTATTGACTAAAAACGCTAAGCTGTTTCAGATGTTACAGGGTTTATTGTGACCTGGTCATCCCAGAGTAAGGAGGAACAAATGATACGAGGATTACAAGACACGATACTAAAAAATTATATGATGGTACAAATCTGATGTCAGTGCTGTCAGAAGTTACTACTGGCTAATAAATAAAGGCTACTGAAATTTGCTTCATTTTAACATTGTCTAATGCTATGCATGACTGACAAATAAATTCTACAAAGTTCCCGAGAGTAAAACTCCAATTATGTACGTTTGCCACTGTTGTAATCTTAGTCTAGGCTACCTGTTTATTAATGAGAACGCTAACTGGTGCCTGTCGTCTTGCTCTCATTCGCTACCGTGCATATCAAAACCTTTAAATGAAATATGTTAGCTAAGATAGCTAACGATACCAGCTAGCAGAATCTTTCAGAAAAGAGAAGCGTACGCTACCTTGTTGTGAAAAGTGGTAGGAGTAAGCTGTGTTAGTTGTTCGCTTAAATTCGTAATCGTATCATCAGATAGAATGAAGTATTTAATCTACCCTCACGTCTTTGCATAAGTAAACAAATGAGTTGTGCTTGTATGTGGCGCTCAGTTTCTTTCGTAATATCCTGTTTGACGTCATCATTTTGCGACTTTTCTTCAGGCCGCGATTCAGGAAAAAAAGCCCTCCTCCGAAAGAAATGTAAGTTAAGCATGATGTTGCTGTGTAATTTAGTTAATTTTTGGCCCGTATTGTGGTGTATCTCATGCAAATAGTAGTTTTATATTTTGTTCCCACGTGTGCGCTTCATGAAAACATGAGCAACCGTTAAACGGCTGTCCCCGTGGCTTCCTTCATGTTTTGAGGATCAGTGAATGAAATCAATGGCGGCCGGTGTCGGGACTGTATTGTATACCGCCTTAACAAAAGTGATATTTAGGTTTATTAAAATCTTACGAGTATTCACAACATAATAACAATAATTTGTGTTTAAATATAATTCTAACTTTATTTTAGCCTAATAAATACAATTTAAGAAGAATTTGGTTTCCCAATTGTATTAAAATTAAATCTGCTTAAATATTAAAAGGAAAGAAACAAAGACTTGTTTCTTTCCCTTTTTATTTTGCAAATGACCCTAATTTAGTGTCATGAGATCGGTGTACAAAGCACATTTTCTTGTTCACTTCTTTTTTGAGGATTTGTTGCTTTTCTGTTATTTGTACTATTGCCCTCTGAGTACTTTGATCTTGAGGTTAGTCAGGCAATCAAACAAGAGTTTATGTGGCTTACAGTTCTTCATTACTTATATCCAAATGTTATGTGAATTCAAAGTAATAGCAGCTTATTTTTAATTCTAGGGCTCCATCACCTACAAAGCGGAAGGAGGAGGAAAAAACAAAAGACAGAGGTAAAGAAAAGACTGCCACTAAAGAAGGAGACAAAGAACGAGGACGGGAAAAAGTAAGAAAACGCCGCAGCGCTTCAACTGGAAGTAGCAGCAGCAGGTTTGTGTCCCTACTTTATGAACTCACTGGTGTTTGTGTCACACATAAAATCTGTTTGTTTTTTGTAAACAAATGGTTTATTTTATTTTTCTTTTTTTATCAGGTCCAGATCCAGCTCTACCTCAAGCAGCAGCTCTGGTTCCAGCTCAGGTTCCTCAAGTGGTTCCAGTTCATCTGGCTCCAGCCGCTCTGGGTCTTCTAGTTCTCGATCCTCCTCGTCCTCATCTTCCTCTGGCTCACCCAGCCCAAGCCGTAGGCGCCATGACAACCGTCGCCGCTCCCGTTCAGCGTTAGTCACTTTCTCCACTGCTATTGCACAGTATATAGCATGCTGTAGTTTTTCATAGCTTTTACTCATAATAGGTGGGGTTTCTGTTTGTTGTTCTGCAGGTCTAAAACACAGAAGAGGGGAGATGATAAGGAGCGAAGAAAAAGAAGCCCCAGCCCCAAACCAACAAAGGTGCATTTAGGGAGGTTGACAAGGAATGTCACCAAGGTCAGTTTAACTCTTTTTAAAGCAGAATAAAATAAGGACCCTGCTGGGTTATCTGAGACACAGCATGATAACTTGGAGGATGAAATCCTGCAATGCCAACCTTGGGTCTCATTTGATAGCTAGATAGATAGCCTTGAACACATTTGGACCAAACAGTTAATTGAGAAATTCAGGAAACATCTCAAAGTACTGATTAGTTCAACACTTGTTAATGTGAATTTCAATCTCTAAACTGATGTAAAAAAAATTCTAAACCTCTATAAAGGGTTTAATAATGCAAGTTGATTTCCCAGTGAAGGAACTTGTTGCTAATAAAGAGCAGAATGAATCACTATTACCAAATTGTTGCTATGATAACTTGCAGAATTTGTTTTTAGTGGCATCATTTTTATTAGCTCATCTGGAGGAAGTCACAATGAGCTATTGCCATCGCGCTTCATCAGTCCATTGTCTGTGTTTGTCATCATCCACAATTCACTAAAATTGCTTCTCCTCCTTCAATTCTCAATGTATTTCAATTCTGATTGATTCATCAGATCTAAGCATTAGACACAAAACGTATCACTTTGTTTTTTGAAATTTAAAATTTTAAACAATTTGTTTACAACTCTGTGTATTTTTCCAGTCTGGCACTAAAATCACTTCTATTCCCTCAGATTTCAATTCTGATTGATTCATTAGAAAGTAATTGTCCCAATATTAGTTTCCACCAACAACCTCCTAGCATTTAACATCTTTAGCCACAGTAATATGTCATTACCCAGTTACCTACTTTTGTTCAGTCAGATGTTACCCCAGAAGAGCATTGGGGGCTTCCTATACCATTCACACTGCTTTTGGTATTTGTTGATAAAAACACACAGTGGGATTCATTTTATGATCTATTGGAAGAACTCCCTTTTGTTGATAGCAAGACATCATACATGCAGTTGACACCTTCATGAATGTGTATTAATCTGCTTAGAAACTTGAGATTGGCCTTGGCTTTAATCTTATACCAGGGTTCATGATTTCAGGACTTGCAGACAGATGGACAAATGTAATGGATACGGTGTGTTTCTTTTGCACAGGAACACATTCAGGAGATCTTTTCAACATATGGGAAAATCAAAATGGTTGACTTGCCAACGGACAGACTCCACCCTCACCTGTCCAGGGGTCATGCTTATGTGGAGTTTGAGACTCCTGAAGAGGCCCAGAAGGCGCTCAAACACATGGATGGAGGTAAGTCGGCATCTCTACTTTAGTGCAGGGGTGGCCAACCCCGGTCCTCGAGAGCCGCAATCTAGCATGTTTTAGATATATCCCTCATCCAGCACACCTGACAAACATCATTCTTGGTGATGATAAGCTGAATCATGTGCGTTGGAAGAAGGATACTGTTACGTCCCAGACTAGGGGAACCAGAGCGCAACATAAAGTGGCTCCCCACCTTCTTCCAGCTTCCACAAATGAAAAGGGTCATACACTACTATTAAATCCAATTATTTCAATATTTATTATTTTAACAAAAAGTGTCAGGGAGGGTGAGGCCAAAACAACAAACAAAAAGGTTCTTCAACAGAAAATCATCTTATCTAATAAAAAAAAGAATTACAATTTCTAAACTTCTTAACCAAAAAAAAAACAGGAGAAAATGCTGAAAACAAAATGGCTTCCCTCCCCTACAGATAAAAGGCATTGAACATGAAAATTAAACAATCAATCGTCTGTTTCTACCAAATTTTCAAAAGATTTAAATTGTCCTCCAAGTGACCCATCCAACAGCATGGAGAAGGTGAAGAGCCACTTTATGTTGCGCTCTGGTTCCCCTAGTCTGGGACGTAACAATACATCTAAAACATGCTGGATTGTGACGCAAGGGCCAGGGTTAGCCACCCCTGCTTTAGTGCATCCAACTGGGATTACTTAAAACAAATCATGAAATCTGTTTTTTATAGGTCAGATTGACGGACAAGAAATTACAGCAGCGGCCGTGTTGACCCAGCGTATCCGTCCACCACCTCGTAGACCCTCTCCCCCTCGCAGGATGCCCCCCCCACCACCTATGTGGCGTCGCAGCCCACCACGCATGAGAAGGAGGTTTGTGTTCCTCCTTGTTTGTCTCTGACCCGTCAGTCTGCTCATCCTTTCTGCTTTCCCACCACAGTTTTGCTTATGTTCTTGCAGGTCCCGCTCCCCGAGGAGGCGTTCCCCAGCACGCCGCCGGTCTCGTTCCAGGTCTCCTGGTCGGAGGCGTCACCGCTCTCGTTCCAGCTCCAACTCTTCCAGATAAACTGGTTTCCAGTTTCTTGATTCCAAGTATTGTTTTAGATTCTGTCACCAAAATCAGTTGGATTTATCTACTTTCCCAGACCTTATGGACTTCCCCGGAAATATGATTCTCTGCTCTGTAGCCAACATAAACATCTGCCTGCTTGTAGAGAGGATGTGTTTTATTTTTTTGTGATTTTTTATTTTATTTTTTTACAGTTTGTTAAGTTGATCCTCAAAAGAGGGATCAGTGTGTTTTGTTATTTCAAGCAGAGTTGGGCCAGCACTAAGATCTGTCAATATTTAGCAGCAGTTGTGATTTTTTTTTACCATCTGCTGATATTTTAGACATTTTGAAAATAAAAGTACTGAAACATGGTGCTTACTGGACTTGTTTATTCAGTGAACCTTACATAATGTAAAAGGAGTCTGTTAATATGTCTGGTGTCTTTCATGAAAAGCCAAAATTGGTCAGGATTTGCAGTTGTCCTTCACTCACTGCATTCAGTATAGTGTCACATAGAATTTATGTCTTAGATCTGATTTGGTTTTCAAATCAGCAGATTGTATGTTGATTTAGAGTGATTAAAAGTTTATATCTAATTTGAGAACATAGATCTTGACTGAAGCTCACATATATGATGGAGGGGTTTTCAACTATCCTGCATGTTTCAGATGTCATCCTGCTCCAACACTTCTGATTAAAAGCAGTGGGTTGTTATCAAGTTTCAGCAGAGCTTTATCATTTGAATTGGGTGTGTTGGAGCAGGGTGACATCTAAAACATGCAGGACAGTGGACCCTGAAGACCAGGGTTAAAGACCTCTGATGTGATGTATGCTCTTCAGTTACACACAACTGAATCAAATGAATGTAACTGTCAGATTTGGGCTGCTTTCATCTGCAGTCTGAATGTAACCAATTCGTCCTTGATACTTGAATGTTCACAAATATGCTTTCCTACAGAACAGGATGCCTCACTAGTTGGAACTGCATGTTCCTCCAACTTGGCATTATTGGCTGTGTGTGCACACTAAACACAGTATACATTTTAAAATAAAGCTTTAAATCCTTCAGTGAGCATTATCTGCAGTATATGTTTGTAAAAATACTATACTTTGAACTTATTCACATTGGAAACTTCAGAGAAAGAACTTTTTTATGGGGGACATTTTGGCATTTCTCAGTAGGTATTTTGGAAAAAAAAAACATTAATGATGGCTGAATTCAATTAAGCTGCCCTTTTGTAAATGTTGGCTACACTTTCATGGCTTACTGGAATGCTTCAATAGAAGGGGCTGGTCATTAATGTTATGGGGAACAGATGTGCTTTTCTTACTATGGTAACTAAATAATTTGCAAAAGGCCCATGTTCAGTGTAAAAATAAATCAGTGTAGTATTCTGTATAATGGGACAGAGTCTGATCTGTAACTAGATTTACCCTTAAGTTATTTTGTGTATTTTGGGATATTAGACATGCCCTTTGGTCTCTGTTAGGTTTGTTGTGTTAACGCTTGCATTGCTACCACCCACTTTAATCCTTTGAAAACAGTCAATACCTGAGACCACCTGGGTGACACTTCTAATATACCTCTGGATTATTTGGATAGAATTCTGACAAAATTAATGTACTATTCATTCATCATTATACAATCAAACAACTTTAGCTTTTGAAACATTCTATAACAGGAGTCACCAATCCTGGTCCCTGAGAGCTACTATCTGACATATTTTAGCTGTATCCCTCTTTCAGCACACCTGAGACTTCTGAAAATCTTATCATCAAACTCTGCAGAAGCCTGATAATGACCATCAGGTGTGGGGGAAAACAAAAACATCTAAAACAGGGGTGCTCAATCTTGGTCCTCAAGAGCTACTATCCTGCATATTTTAGATGTATCCCTCTTCAAACACACCTGATTCAAATGATAAACCTCTCATTAAGTTCTGCAGAAGACTGATAATGATCATCAGGTGTGTTGGAAGAGGGATGCATTTAAACAGACATGGATAAACCATTCCACAAAGGGTCAGTGGGACTGCAGGTTTTTGTTCCAACCAAGCAGCAGCACACCAGACTTGATTCAATTAATCAACTGATCTCAGTCTTCAGAGAGTTGATTGGTCAAACTTTGTATTTTAGGTTGGTTGGAACAAAAACCTGCAGCCACACTGACCCTTTGTGGAATAATTTGTCCATGCCTGATCTAAAACATGCAAGGATTAGGGTTGGTTTCCCCTACTCAAACGCATTCATATATTAATGCTTTCAAATAAATGGAACCATTGAAATATATGCAAAAACACAGCTCTGAAGGTGGCTAATTTCACCTGAAATGTATGGCTCATCTTATTTGAATACATTAATGGTAAAATGAGCCATAATCAAAAAGGCCCTTTTCATAAAATAAAATAATAATAAAAAAAGACTAGCAAATTTTTTTTGCATGATCTTATGCAGGCAATACTACATGCATGACAAATCTTTTTCTTAATTTTTTTTTTATTTTAATATACATATACTTATTTTCTATTTATATATCAATTATATCATTTCCAAGTATGGTCCAACTATAATATTACAACACATAATCAGTCTAGTATTATTTATTTACTAATTTATTTATTTATTCATTTGAGACAATGAAGTGAAACATAGTGGACAAATAGAATATTGAATATTCTGCAGAGAAAGCAGGAGTAAATAGTAAATAATACTAGTTAAATAAAAAATAGTTTGTATGAACTAAATATGGAGTTTATGTTTTCCATTGACTGTTTTGCTTGTTTTTGTGTAAACCAGGAAGAATAGCAGTTATTATTAATGCATATCCCAAGTTAATAAATAAAAGTACAACCGTTTTTCACAAGTGCAGTAAGTTCTGCGGAGGGATTTAGAAGTCATTGTTTTTCCTATATGATTTAGGGACTAAGAATAAAGGTAAAGACGTGAAAATTCCCTAATTATTTCCAGTCAGTGTTCACATATTATGGGGTTACTGAGGGTGTGGTGTCATGAGCGCATTTTCATTCAACACAATGACCGCTGGGGGGCACATACCGAGATAAGTTAAATGTTTTTACAGCTCTTATTTCAATGGCTTTTTACATCATCTACATGAGACTGAACATGCTCAACTATTCCACCGTAAAATGACCGCTTTCTTCTTTTAATTGCTTTTGTGCTTTGGTCACGCGCATCGGTTCTCATCCATGCACCCCGGGTGGTAATCTTTACTTTCGATGCACGAGAGTTTGAGGTTTTCATCCGCTGAGTAGGAACCTGATCAGACTAATCTGCAGACATGGCTTCGACTCAAGACAAGAACAGGCAGCGTTTGAGGCAGCTCGTGAATGAACCTGGAAATGGAAACTGTGCCGACTGCGGAGCTGCAGGTAGGCTTGTGTTTGCTCCTCAGGTGGAGGGAAATACCAGGCAGCCAATTAAATAGACATGATGATGATGATGATGACCCCACTGTGTTTGTAAATGCATCATCTCCCACTGTCTTAGTGCTATAATAGTCCAGTGAGATTTTACAAAGTACAAAAATCCATATCCCTCGTCATTTTCGTTGTCATTGAGTTTGTCAGGGTGTAGTTTAAGGCTTTGTCATGTCACATCTAACATGATGAGGACTCCCCAGAGGAGAGTCATTACTGACTTTACAGTTCTGTTGAATAATTCATTGATAATCCCTAATAAAATTAGATGGATGTCACAAGCATTCTCAGGTGAATCAATAACATTGAATCACTCAGAGGATCAGTTCAAAAGGACTCCCCATTGCAAAATATACCTAATTTTATTAATATTATTATTTGTAGATGGATTAAAACATGATAAGAGGCCAAATAATTACTTATATAGTGCCCACATGTGGTCACACACCCTGAGAGTCACACCCAGTTAGTTTGCACTTATCAAATATCCAGCTCAGTCTGTTGCAAATAGGTGTGTGCTCAATGAAATAAATCTTAATACTATTAAAGCTATTTTGATGTGAGGTGTCTGGCTTTGCTATAATATGAAATACAAACTTGAGCATCGTATCATATACCAGTAAGATCAATCTGTGGTTATAAAATACTAGAATGATTTTAAGCTTGGTCATTGGCTTGTTCAGTATCTCATCCATGCAAAATGTACTTGAACTTTCTGTGTGATTGTATGTTTTGGGTTGTTTTCTTGCAAAGCGACCTCTCTAGGAAACTGGATTATTGTCCAAACATAACAGGGCAGCAGCTCTTTCAGTGCAGAGAAAATTGGGAGTGGCTAAGAGCACATCAGCTCCTTGTCTTTTTCACACAGATGCACATCCTTGCATGTGTGCAGCTCAGTGATTATACACAAGGAAGTAATACATTTTTTTTTTTTTGTTCTTGTGCTATTTTTACAGGGTAGCATGCTTGAGTCAAGACCTCAATTTTCATTAGCGATGGTTGAAGGGCCACAGAATGCTAAAACAAACTACTTGACACTGGCCTACTTTTTGCTTCACTCATAAAATAAGCACCACGGCAGCATTTCTCACCTTGCATTGATCAGACTGATACTAAACATGAGAGATTACACCTCATTACGGGTGTGTGTGTGTGTGGATAACACCTTTGCTGCAGTTTTTACTCTCACTGTAAGTAATGAAAACGAGGCAAAATGTCATGAGAGCTGAAACATAACTGGGTGTTGATGAAAATACTTAACTATTTCAGAGGGTTTTATTACCTAATGTGGTATATGGTGTAGAGGTGCCCTCAAAAACCTACAGGATGCAGTGTGTTCCTGTGGCTTTTACACGTGTTACTGTTGAGTAAACTTGACTCAGTGTAACTCATTTAACAAATATAACAGTAATTTAGTCTTTAAAAGCACATGTCTTGAATTAAGAGTATGATGCTGTGAATCATATTAAGGAAGATACATGTATATAAAGACATAAAGATCCACTGCTATTCATGTGGCAGTTCCCAAATATATTTTTTTCTCTATCAGTAACCTTTCATAAGTTATTTATCACCATTTACTCTAATATTAACAAATAAAATAATAAAACAAAATATGGAATGCCTAAAAGCACTGTTTTTGTCAGTATAATGACAGACATATTGATGTAAAAATGCATGTGATTTTGGATATTATCAAGAACACAATGGAAAATGAGTAGCTATCAGCTTTGAAATTAAACTATCACTAGCTACTTTTGATGTTTTCATTATATTTGTCCAAACACACGTACCTTTACTTGTACCAGGCCTTAAAATTAACAAGAAATATAAGAAAATGAGGGTTGGTCTAATAATTCTTTCCATAACTGTATAAAATAGGTTTTTTTTTCTTCATATATTTCATTTACTGCGCCATGTTTTATTAAACCTCAGATTAAAATTGTGGGTCATTATATAAAAAACAGAGAAAAAGGGGAAGAAAGTATATATTTTTTTACATTACATTGCTTTTTATTGTCATTTGGCATATCACAGCAGACTAAAACATTCAGCATGTCACAACAAAAAAATTATGATGCACAGTCCCTCCAAAAACTCTGTCTCTATGGTACCACCATCATCTCAGAATTCAGGAGTTACAGTTACAAGAGTTACCGCATGTACATAAACCATAATCAGACATTATACAATACAGGTCACAGGCACTGTCACTGTGCAGAACCTGTTGCAAAATATCATTAACTGAACATAAAAAAGTGTGTCCATCCACTGTCATTTATCAAACTCCATCGGTTTTACTGGTGAATAGGTATTGTAGAACATGACTGTGTTTCCACGGTAACTGTGGAGCCTATGAACACCCAAATGGGTCATATCTGGTGACCATGGAAAGATGAAAAACTGCATTTTACACCAATTATTTCCATGTATTGTTCAGATTTGTGGATCAACAGGGATTAAACATTTACATCAGTAGTTGGTTTTGGTTGCTGGTGGATGTTTAGGTATTTATGGGTTAAAGGTATATTAATTTAAATGAGATAATTATCATTTTCATTCTCATCCTGAAAAAACATGCAAAGTATCTTGGACTATATCATTGTTTCTAAATAGGTGTCACGTACTGGATCACTTGAATAGTGTAGTAAATGTGGGTTTCTGTTGTGTAAATATTGTATTAAGGGTGAACTTTTCGTCAGACATTTTGTACTATTTGTGTCTGTATGGGCAAAAATGCATCTCTGTTCTGTTTTAGTGATTCAAGGGGAGCCATCAGAGTCGCCCAGTGAACGCCCTCGCTCATAAAAACAAAAAAACAAGACCGGAACAAACCTCTACCTTCACACTCGCATAAATATACGTGAGATGGTCTGATATGGGATCCATGTTACTAACTGATTTATATTTAAATACTGGTTCTTTGTAGAGTGTAGAGATGAATTATATTTGTTTCAGTCTTATGGGCTGTATTTCATCTAGGTCATGGAGACTGGTTTGCTGCACTCTGGATGACCTGCTTCCTATATCAGCTGAAGTGGCCACATCTGGGTTTTTTTATTTATTTATTTAGGAATAAAGACAAATGAGTTATTGTTGAGAGTCCCTTACATGTTTATTTCAGGGTCAAAGACACCTCCTCTAAGGAAGAAAGACTAAATAAATTAATGTTTCTGTCAATACATGATTCAGGTCTTTTCTTCCCTTTCAATATTTCTTGCCAGAAACTAAAATACAGTACAAATACATCATGATTAGCCCTCCTCTCTAATTCTCAACCCATATACAGAAAATATTATAAGACCACCCTTGTTTTCTTACATTTCTTGTTCATTTTAATGCCTGGTACAACTAAAGGTACATCTGTTTTGACAAATATGACAACAGCAAAAAATAGCTCTTAAGAGTTTAAGAGTTGAAATCGAACCATTTTCCATAGTTTTCATATAATAACCAAAATAATTTAAGTTCGTACATTAATATCTATGCCATTATACTGACAATACAGTGCTTTTAGGCATTCCATGTTTTCTTTTCTGTCTGTTTTAGTCACTTTATACACATTTGATTGCATAACTATTGTTTTTCATGACTTTTGATGGTCTAATCATTTTATCTGTGATTGTACACTGAGCAGAAATATAAATACCTCATGTAAAATAGAAATATAAAATAAGCTCATGATGCCTTATATTTGTGAAACATGGTTAATTCTCTTCTGCAAATGATGCAGTGATTCCACCCACAACACAGTTATGACATGTCCAGACTATAATAGTCTGGACATGTCATAGTGTTATGTAGCTGATAATGCTCAAACAGGATTATCAGCTACTCAGACACTCCTTATAGTGGGAAAAAAAAAAAAAAAAAAAGACACCTCAAAATGTCAAATTTCATCCGGTGTCTCCATGGGTGAATGATACATCCTACGGATGCGCTGGGATGCATCATCAGTGATGTGACCTGGGTTCATTGGGTGTTTCGGGTCTCACAACATCATACACCCTCGCCCAGGCGACCCAGCCAGGGTTGATCAGACCCTGACTTGCATCCCAGCAGCGTTAGCCCACGGATCACCCCTCTTTATCCACAACCATCGGGAAGCTCTCTCGGCTGTGTCGGTTACGACCCTGATGGCTGTCCTCTTTGCTGGCCCCCTTATGCCCAGCTCCTTGTAGAGCCTTTGCAGTGAGTGTCCTGCAAAGCCTCTGCAGCCTACTTCCACTGGATGGCAGCGGGCATGCCAACCCTGTCTCCGGCATTCTTCCACGAGGTCCTGATATTTGGCGTACTTCCTTTCGAAGGCCTCCTCTATCCGGTCCTCCCAAGGCACTGTCAACTCTATCATGGCAAGCTGTTTTGAAGCCTCTGACAGGATGACAATGTCTGGTCGCAAAGATGTTACTGTGATGTGTGTCGGGAACTTGAGTTGCTTGCCCAGATCGACCATTAGCTGCCAGTCCTGTGCAGTCTGTAGTAGGCCAGCAGAAGCTCTGGGTTGTGGCTTGGGCTGCTCTCCTGCCTTGACGAATGCCAGCCGCCTACTGGGGGGGCGGTGGTGCCTGCTAGCTGTTATGGCTAAGGAGACACTCTCGGCAACTGCCTTCAGTACCTGGTCATGTCGCCAACGGTAGCGACCATCTCCAAGGGCCTTCGGACAGCTGCTCAGAATGTGCTCGAGTGTTCCTCTTCCTGAGCAGCGAGGGCAAGAAGGTGTGTCAGCCTTGCCCCAGAGCTGGAGGTTTGTCGGACTGGGGAGGGTGTCATACACGGATGCGATGAGGAATTTGATACGCTGGGGCTCTGCCCGCCAGATGTCATTCCATGTGAGCTTCCGCCCCACTGCGCTCTCCCATCTCATCCATGCCCCCTGCTGTCTCATGCCGGCCATCCTGCTTGTTCTTGTTTCCTCCACCGTAGCCCTCACCTCCTCCTGGACAAGAAGCCGCCTCTCCTTGCCCTGGGCCTTGTTGTACCTTGGAGTTGGGAAACTCCCCAAGCCTGCCCTTCCCCTCGCCACTGTCCCCACCACTGCCTTGTGCCTCAGCCTGGCCTCTGCTGACTCCAGCTCCCGAGCAGCGCTCCATTTCCGACCTGTGCGGATCTCGATACCGGCAGCTGAGACTTTAGGGTCTTTGGAGTCTCGGTATTGCAGCGCCTCTCTGGTCCGGGAGACCTTGAACTCCTCCACAACGCTGTTGAAGGGGAGCTGCAGGATGTTATTCCTCCCATACAGAGCTGCACTACTTAGGCTGCGTGGTAAGCCAAGCCACCTCCGGAGGTATGAACTGATCTTCCGCTCCATTGATTCCACTGCTGAAATGGGGACTTCATAAACCAGCAGGGGCCAGAGAATGCGAGGCAGAATGCCATGCTGGTAAATCCAGGACTTGAACTTCCCCGGCAGTCCTGACTTGTCCACTCTGCTGAGCCAGTTCTTTAGCTCCTTGATGGATGTGTGGTAAATCATGCGGGAGCGTACCATTCACATCTTAGGCCACATCCACACAGCAAGGAAACAAGGTTTTGTTTGTACAGGATAGAAATATATCGCGGCTACACGGAGAACGGATCAGTAACGTATCATGTAAATGTGGCAACGAAGACTTGTGTAACATAGTGCATAATACACATGTATAAATGACAATTTTATATATAATATTGATAAAACTGCACATATTTTTATTACAAATATCAGTTTTTTTTCCCAGGTTATTCACTTGTTTTTTTATTAAAGGATAATTTATAAATGTACAGATTTTTCCTAATTAAATATTTGTATTGCTCAAAAACAAAGAGAAAAAGTGATCATTATTTTAGGTTATGATGGTATTCCTTTATTGGTCTAGTCCATTTGAGATCCAATTAGTCTGAAGATGGCCCCTTGAAGAAGTTAGTTTAAGGTAATTTTAAATTTATTTTTGGAAAGGCATCTCTGTAGGAATTATTCAAATATATGTTTTATGCATGTGAAACTTACTACTACTGCATGTCCCCAGTAAAATACTGAATTCACATTGACTGCTGTTGAAATCTGTGTGACCCTTCAGTGTATGTTGGGAGGATATGAATGTACCTTTTGATTATTTCAAGTTTTTTCACTATTTTGTATCCCTGTGTGTTGGTTGTATTGCAGACCCAGAGTGGGCATCCTATACCCTGGGCGTCTTTGTGTGTCACAGCTGCTCTGGTCTCCATAGAAACATTGCTCAGATCAGCAAGGTGAAGTCTGTCCTGCTGGACCCCTGGAGTTCTTCAGAAGTGGAGGTGCGGAGTACTTTCTGTGCTGACTGTAAAGTGTTAAGAATAAAACTGTCAAAATTAACACATTAACATGGATTAATCCATCATCATGATTAATCTGATTAAACATTTTTAACGCATTTAACCCATATGCAGCACAAAATGACTGTGAATGTCTCTGCCAACACATTTCAGGCAGTTGTCCAAGGAGAGTTTCGGTCACGCATGCACAAATGGGCAGTTTATTCAGTAATGACAGGCAGCAGAACCAACCAATAAAGATGCAACACACTAAATAGTACATTGGCCTTCTTGATTGGAAATTTGAGTACAAAACCCCCCCCCCAAGAAAGACAATTTGACTGACATAAAATATTATACGCTCTCTGCAGGATGTATTTGTCTTTTTGTTGAAGCAAATACCACATTAACAGACAGCATACGCTAGTTGGGGGTGACCCATCTTGCATTATATCCATTAATTGCATATTTATTCTCTTCTTTCTTGAGTCTCTTTGTACATGCAACATTGATTTGATTTGATTTGAATGCTTTATTTCGAACATGTGCATACAACAATAATCAATACAACAATAGTAATAATAATAATAATAATAATAATACACAATGACATGTCCGAAAAGGAGTAGGATGGAGCATAAGCTTATTTAATCCTACCCCTTCTTCACTTCTGCATTAACATGAATTCATTTTATAGCAATAGAGTGCATAGTATGAAACATGATTAATGTAGACTACAAATGAATGATATTTAATCATGATTAATCAGAGCAATCCTGCGATTAATCTGATTGAACATTTTAATAATATATTACATATATGCAATATGTTTTCGAGTTAAGGATTCTGAAATCAGAAGAACAGTGTGTGCTCTGTTAGAGAAAATTAGGCATTCACAGTTGTCCAGAACCTTGTCCAAGAAATAATCTGAACCCTCTTGGCCTCAAAACCCTCCTTCACTGTGACCATCACTGTCTTCATCCCTGTTCGGAAGAATTAGACAAGTCATCAGTATCAATTCAGCAAAGTCCAAAAGGCATGAGACAGCAGCTGGCAAACACAACCAGTATCTTTGTGCGTGTGTTTGCTAAAGCGTGGTACTCCTCTTCCTTCTGTAAAACTCCTTTGAAACGGAAAAAATTATTAGACCATCAAGTCATGAAAAACAATGGTTATGCAATGAAGTCCTGTGTGTATCATGTGACTAAAACACAGAAAAGAAAACATAGAATGAATAAAAGCATTGTTTTCGTCAGTACAATGCTTTAGATATTGATGTAAGAACTGAAGTAATATATATATTATCGAGAAAACATGGAAAATGGATAGATATCAACTGTGAATTTCAACATCTATAAGCTATTTTTCTTGTTAGCATTGTATTTGTCCAAACAAATATCCCTTTAGTTGTACCTGATGTATTTTCTGCTGCCTCTTAGCCAGGACTCCCTTGGAAAAGAGGTTCTTAATCTCAATGGGATCTTTCCTCCTGGTTAAATATAATAAAATAAAATGACAGACATTGCAATTAACAAGAAACTAAAGAAAACAAGGCTGGCCAATTAATTTTTTTCCGCAACTGTAGATGGAGAATCCACTGTTATATACAAAAAAGGAAAAAAAAGAAAAAAAAAAAGCACTCTGTGGTGAATACAAAGTTAGAGCAGCAGCTTTGGCTCCTACAGGGCAAGGGGTCAGCCAAAAAAAAAAAGAAAAAGCAAGCATCTTGTTTTATTCAATGTGTGTCTATTTTTATTCCATAAAGACTCAGTGCTACTTTTGTATATATATATTTAACTTGTTTTACATGATTAATCCCTATTTATAATGATATTATCCTGTGTATTTTGTGTCTTTTCGGTGAACATCAGTTCTCTTCCTTCTATTTAATTTACTAATCATGCAGATGTTCATAGAGAAAGTTGAAGAAAAAGTGACTTTTTCTGTAAAATACATCATTTAACTGAACATAAACTAAGCGTCTCCATCCAGTGTCATTGATTGAACTCCATGGGTTTTTACAAGTGAATCAATGTTGTAGAAGATGACGGTGTTTCTACATCGACTACAAAAACTGATGGGTCATATCTGATGACCATGAAAAGATGATGAACTATATTTTACACTAATTATTTACATGTATTGCTAGGATTACTGAATCAACAGGTAGTAAACATATTAGATCAGTAGATGCTTTAGGTCATCAGTGGCTATTTGAGTCTCTATGGGTTAAATCTTCTTAAATGCACTAACTTACCACATATACGTGTGCTGTGTATGTATCTATAATCATACTTTATAATACTGTATAATCATGCAGTGTGGTATCTTTCTTTTTTCCCTTTGTAGTTCATGAATTCTGTGGGTAACAATGCTGCCAAGGCTAAACATGAACAGATAGTTCCTGCCTTCTACTACAAACCCACACACAAAGACTGCACGTAAGTAACACCTCAGCAGTGCTAATGTGCAACACAGATGTGTATAATGTATATAATACAACTCCATCTCTTAGATCTTTTGCATGCTGCCATCAACGACAGGGGTGATGGTTATGATGAAAAAGTGTAAATTACTCATTTAATTTATGTATTATTTTCAGGACGGTGTGTATTGGCATTAGCTACAAAAAAAACCCCAAGTTGCATGCACCAGATTTAGCAGAGAAGCTAACTTTTAACAGCTAATAAAATATGCCACAGATGCAACTTACTATGATGTTATGTAAAAATGACATGTGAAATTGAAACATGATGCATTTTTTTTTTTTCAAAGTTTATCATCTTTGATTTAGTTCTGTAAGTTTGTGTAGAGAATGAATAGGGGGAGTAAACCATGTGTTCTGGCATTATTTGGATCTGCAGAGGCACTGGAAGGGTTTGATGGGTGGAATGAACATGCAGAACGTCCTCTGTGATAAACATGTTAAATTCCTCTGACATGAACAGGAAACGGTGCAGCATGGAGGTTACGTCTCAAACATCCACTGACATCGGCAACAAAAAGAAATGAGAAAATGTAAAGCTGTCAAGTTCTATTCAAATAAATTGTGCACTTTGAGTTTAAGAACTGAATAGTATTTAGGGGGTCAAAGGAGTAGGTGACTGGATAAGAATGATAAAGATAAAGTCATTAAGTGTGAAGGCGTTTGATCATTTGGCAAGGACCTGTACAAAGATAAAACATTAAAGACTATTAGAGTAATTAGTTGAAAAGCTTATGCTTCATCCTACTCCTTTTTGGACATGTCATTCTATATTATTATTATTATTATTATTTATTGCATTCTGCACATGTTCGAAATAAAGCAATCAAATCAAAAGGATGTGGTTATTTAAGCCTAATGAAATAATGAGGTGATTTGGTAGGGAACACACTCATATGTACTGTACCTACAGTATATGTTTGTTTACTAATGAGGATATGGGGATGTTTAATATGAATAATTAAGAGGATGTAATGTTAACACGGTGTTTATTCAGCTGTTGTTCATAAATGCTATTTACAAGAACATAAGACGAGTAATATATGATACTTTAATTTACATGGAATGCAGTCCAGAGGGTCGTTATCTATGTTCATTAATGAGACGTTTCCAGAAAATTAGCTCAAGCATGAAGAAAATATCAAAGTCAGGCAAAGTCTAACACCAACTATTCTGCAGGCTCCTCCGGGAACAGTGGATCCGAGCCAAGTACGAGAGGAAGGAGTTTGTATGTGTGGAGAAGCAAGAGCCCTACTCTGCAGGTAGGAGGGAATTAAATTAAACTCACAGACAAATACATTGACTTAGTCCTGAAAACAAGTAAGTGTGTATCTGTTACATAGTACCACCTATTCTACATTGTGTAAGCGCAGGAAAGGGCCATCATTCGTTCATCATTACTGACATTCTTGGGTGGAACAGCCGATGACGAAAGATACTGAAGACACTGAGCAAAGGAGGGCTCATCAAACACCCCATTTGTAGATTTTTATCAGTAAAACTAGTCCCCCTCCCAAAAAAAACCAAAAACCAACACAACAAAATAACTAAATTTATTTATTTATCTCATTTTCTTAAACTATCTATTTTATCTTCTTTTATCACTGTTGCTATAGCTGCTGCTGTTTTTATTTTATGTATTCTATCTTTTTTAAGACACTGTATTGGTTTTGTTTCCTTCTTAATCTATGTGGTTATAATTGCACACTGTTTTTAAACTGGGGATACGATATTTTTTTCCTTCTGTACTTGCGACAAGAAATAACAAAATAAACAACCTTGAAAACAATAATCCCAAAACGAAACAGTACTCATTTGTGCGGCACCAGCCCAGCTTGTCTAATGATGGACAGACAATGAGGACAGGTCAGCAGCGGAGCTAAACTGCCCTTGGCCGTCCTCCATAGGCTCCTCATACGTCCTCCTTTCCCTCCTCTAATCTACCTTCACACTTTATTCTCATCCGCTCAAACCTGCAGTCTATCTCACCTCGCTGTCCTCATTCAGACTGGACACAATCACTTCCTCACTGGTCTGGTCTCAGTCCTTCACTCAGTGTGTTTTACAGAACCCTTATCACCTTTTGTAATCTGTGCTTTATCATGTTTGTGATACAAATGACTTCTGGCTGATTGCCTTGTGCCGTCTCATTATAAGACAGAAAATGGCACCTATCTGACCACTAATCTGACTCAGGTAATTACTAGCAGATGGTCTGTGAACTGAAGGGATGCTACGTGCTGCACATGTTAAAATTGACTTATTGTTTTAATTTTTAACAAAAAGAGTGTTCAATTTTCATAGGCTGTGCAGTATACTAGCAAATTTCTGTTGAAATATGGCTTCTTCTGAGTGACTTTTTGCATCACAGTTTGCTTACTCCATCTATTCATAAATATCTGTATGTTTTGTTGCGTTAATGGATGTAAAATATGTGTTAACAAGTGCTGCTGGACACAACAAACCCCGTCCCTTTCAAATGTTCTACCTGATTTTCCCAATCTCTTATTATTGCAAAAACACATGGTGACACATGGCCAAAATTTAATGGAGTCTATTCTAGACCGTCTGGTGACAGGTAGGCAGACAGACAGATAAAAAACCCAAACCAAAAACAATACCCCCACCCCTGTTTGGGAGTAGGGTAAAAATAGATCCACTATTCACTTTTGTTCTAGATCTGAATATGATGTGTGTGTGTTTGAACAATGTAATATACCATCAGTTCTTTAAATCTGTGACATGTAAAGCATAATGGACACCATGATGAGCTTTAATGTGACTTGTCAGGCATTGTTTGAACTGCACAGGCTAACAACACTAAAATAAAACAGTGCCCATTTTTCATGTAGCATTATGCCGTCTCCACATGGATCTCAGTCAATCACTCCACATTTCATTGTCCTGAAAAGACTAGACGAACTAAATGCTGCTCATCTCTCATAACTAAACTTGCTCCCCTCTTATTGACTCTAAAGGAAGGTGTAATCAAATGTTGCTTTCTATTGGACTTCTTTTTTCACCACAAAAGGGTTGGTGTAGCAATACCTACTAGTGAAGTGATGCAACAGACTGTGAGGTTCACACACATAAACATTCACATGTGTGTGTGCGTAAGGAAACTGAATGTGATGTCTAAAAGTGTGTATTTGTCCTTGTCTTAAATCCTACCACGTTCTCACATGGTAAAATATAGTGATATGGACGGCAGTCAAATAATTTTCAAGTGTAAAAACACATGCCTTTACTGTGACAATATACAAACTGAACTTTTCAAATAGATCAAAAGTAGAATCTTAAAGGAGTCATATTTTGCTAAACCTGCTTTTATTAGTCTTTTAGTATTTGGACCTTAATAGTTCATTAAGTTTGAATCTGAACCCTCCAGGTTCTGCAAAGTTGTTTTTATTAACTCATCTTGCCCAATATTCGTTGGGAGAGATTATTGTAATCACTGTGTGTGTGTGTGTGTGTGTGTATCAATGAATACTTGAGATATTATCATAAATATTACATACACTGACGCATATATACATATTATGAAATTGTCAATATTGCAAAAGGTCAAAGGTCAAGGTCACATTTAGCATAAAGGTCAAATTCACATTATTGGCTTTAATTCAAGAATGGGTTGTCATAGAAACTTGAGATTGGCACAAAATAGGGGCGAGATTAGGCAATTCTCTGAATATCTCTTCATTCCAGCAAATATCCAGTGGATTTCTATAACCCGTTTTTATTCGTCATTAATTTTTTACAGTTGGTAACAACTTGTATGTACAACATTTGCACATATAAGGTCAGGACTTCCAACGAACATTTCTCCAAATATACCATAATTGTTTGTCAGCAGCAGCAGTTGTTAGTCCATACTGAAAATGTCCAAAGTTCAAGCCGATTACATACCTAAAATGTTCAGTTGTTGGTTGAATTAATGAACAAAAATGGCTGAATAGGATAGAGTAGCACAGTCAACAACTTGGAGAGAGTGGGGCAAAGCGGTTCATTATTTGTTTTTAAAAGGTCAGCACTGAAAACGACCTTTCTGGTGTCATTACTCAAAAGTAGAGTTGAATCAATGAAGAATTCAGACTCAAGGTTAGCATTTACAGTTTATGTCAACCACAGGGAAAATGTTTTAAGATGCATAACTCCATTTAAAACAGAAAAATATCACTCCTTTAAGACATAAAGTCAGCATGGAACTTAAAATTGTATGTATGTATTCAGGAAAAAAAAGTAATATGTTAAACCTCAAGTAGCATTGTTTGTAATATTATAGAGGACACTCATTCCAGGACTCTTTTTTTTATTGATTTTTTAGCACGTCCTCATATATCTCTGAATTTAAAATATAATGGCATATAAAAAAATATGAACTCAACAAAAAAAAATAGGAAAATCTCACTTTAAGGTAGACAAAATGAAGCTGCATTATCACAGTCTCATGACTCTCTCTCTCTCACTCTCTCGGCCCTGTCTCTGTGTCAATAGCTTCTTGTGTTGTGCTGTGCAGAGGTTTACAAGCATGTGGGTGTGCCTGTGTCTCTGCCTCGGATGAAGAATGACTTCTTTTGTGTAAAAATATTCTATATAATGTCACTCCTACATTTTGCAACAGAACAATCTCTTAGTTATCTGTATGGAAGCTTAAGAGACACTGACACTATGGTGTAAAACCTGCTATGGTCTCTAGTGTTTGTAAATGTCTAATTTCCTGTTGATGGAGTGAATGAGTTTTCCTCTTTTTCTGTCTTGTGTTATTGGGGGGTGGTGGTGGGTGGGGGGGTGGTGGTAGAGGTACTCTCTCCTCGGATCCTTTGAGTGGTTGAACAAATCTTTGTACCTCATGAATAACTGATGAAACCATTGCATTACAAGATGTCTGCTGTTATGTTGCCATAACTGTGACGATTATATCTTTGTTACAAAAAAAGCAAAAGAACTAAGCTACCTGTTAGCCACAGTTTCCTATTTCTTAACTGTAGATTCCTCTTTTCTGATTTTTTTTTTTAATTTTCCCCACAGCAGCAGAAGTTTTTAAGGGAATGCTATTTATATATATATTTTTTATATTTTTTATTTATTTAACCTTTATTTAATCAGTCAAGCTAATTGAGAACTGATTCTCATTTAATTCAATTCAATTTAATTTATAAAGCCCCAAATCACAACAATGTCATCTCACAGAGCTTTCCAAAAACACAATCAACCATAGAAATAGATTAAAAAACAGTCCCAAGCATCTCCTGTCCTTAGACCTTCCTTCTCGGCAGTAGGGAAAAAGAGGATATCTTGGGGAGAACCACAGTGAAGGAGAGATCCACTCCCATGGATGGACGGGCTATAGATGAACGTCCATTCATAGATAAAAGAGGGGGGGGGCGGGGTCCATCCATCAGACAGGTGAGGGTGAGGGAGGAGGTCTGGTGCCATTTACAACAAGAAAAGTACCCTGAGAGTGTAAACATCCACCAGAGGTCTGCCAAGGAGGTGTTAAATGTGAGTCGTTTTGTTTGTTTGTCTGGTGAATGATTTTATTTTTTTAAGTTATTTATTTATTTAACTTTTATTTATTTATTTTGAAATGTATTAACATTATTATTATTATTATTGAAATATATATTATTTATTTATTTCTTTAAATGAATTTTGTCTTAAGTCTTTTTTATTCATTCATTTTTATTTTATTTACTTTTCTAATTTTTATTAAATCTCTCTCTAGTTTTATATACGTCGGCGTTTGAAAGCAGGAGCCCCCACGTTATCACAACCTGCCGTGTCCGCCATGTTGTCCATAAAGTCCATAAAGTCGTTATTATATATTACTATATTATATATTATACGCTATTATATTACTATTTTTTTTATTTATTTTTATTTACACTCACTCCTTGGTCCTCATGAGACATGTAAACAAGTGTGTGTGTGTGTGTTGTCATCCTGCTGAATAAAGGGCAGTGACAATGCATTTTTCACAACAGCGTTCTTCCTGCAGTTGGCCCACTCTGAATATGGGCAGAGAGGCCAGTGTCAGGAACAGACTGAGGAACCGAACCAATAAGATCCTTCTATGTGTCTGTGAGCGACTGAAGTGGACGCTTAATATATAACTAAACAAATATAGAAACACACCCTAAAATCCTAAAATCATCTCTTAAATCCACTCCTGATCAACTGTCAAGATCATGAGCTGGTGAAACAAAGAAGTCGCATGTTATGACCATCAAAAGTCTTGATGTGTACATGAGAAAATAATAGAGGAAGACGGTTTATGTCAGTGATAGGCTGAAGAGGAAGCAGTCAGTTAAGAGCTGAATTATTGATGTGTACTAAAAGCAGAGCGGCTCCCTCCCTTCACCGCTGAGCTTCTCACAGCAGTAACCACATAAGCTAAAAGTGACAGAAGTGAAGAAACATACAGCCAACACATAGACGCTCTCACCAGGTCCTGTAGACTCCACCAGCTCTGAGCAACTGTTGAATTATAATAGTGTAAAAGAGCAAGTGAAATATGACTCAAAAGTGTTGACACTAATGCAGTGGTTTCCGAACTTTTTTGGCCTTGTGAACCCATTTTAACATCACGAAACACAGATATATTGTACTAAAATAAATGTGTTTTTCATTATGCAATAGTTTGCTATAGCATGTTTCAAATAAACATTAATTTTAAAATGACCTTTAGTCTATATAATGCGTATTATTATGGACAGAGGCAGAGAAGCAAAATGTAAATAACTGCAGAAAGAGGATTTTATTTTGCTTGGTCAGGATCTGTAGTTAGTCTGGCTTGTATGTTTGAGACTGAACAAATAATAACTCAAACTACTATGAATTATAAAATTGCTGCAGCATCTGAAACTGACTACAATGAACATCTGACAAATAAATAATACCACAGTGTTTCTCACACTGTTAGTATTCTAATTGTATCTCTTTTATACTTTATTTTTTTAGTTATTTTATTAACAAACAAACAATACAACACACACACACACACACACACACACACACACACACACACACACACACACACACACTGAGGCGTTTGAGCACAAAATAGTTAAATGACAGAAGGTAGTGATTATGCATTACTATATTTATAGTCCAGCCATTTTCTCCAGCATCTTATATATATATATATATATATATATATATTTAATCAATTACTAGACATTTCAGGTAATCCCATTTGAATTCCACATAGGGTCCCAACCCCAGGGTTGAACAACACTGCACTAATAGATCTATGTAGCAGTATAGTACAGAGGGTGATGTCTAAGTATAGTAACAAATAACTGAAATTTTTTTTTTCAAGACTGTTGTGAGGTTAAAATGATTTTTAAAATTAGAACTACCAGTTGGGTCAGATTTCACCTCTCGACCTGTTTTCCTAAAACTGTGTTGGATTAAATTCCTTATTAAAGTCCTTATTAATGAAATATAAGGTTAAATTACTAGATTTCAGGAACTATTCCAGACCAGCCATCTTACATTTCCATCATATTTTAAGAAAATTATGTTATTAATAATTTTAAATACCATACAACACTTCAGCCTCATATTCTCATTAGTTTTGTAGATAATAAAGCTCTGAAAATGAAGTGTCATGGTGGTTAGTTTGAACAGAAAACAATCAGTCACTGCTGAAGTATTTATAATAATTATTCCTCAAAGATCCACAGTGTCTTTAACTTCTATAAATGAGTGTCTACAGTTGCATATTTGCTGAGATGTAACTTACTAAAGACTGTGTGTGTGTGTGTATATATATATATATATATATATATATATATATAAAAATAAAAAAAAATCACATATGCTTTAGAGTAATTTTTGTTCATATTGCGTCACTGAAGCACTGACAGGGATGATCTGGAGTAAAAATAAGTTTAGCTCATTTTTTAGATGATTGGGAGTATGTACATATAGTTGACATTTTTTTAAAGGTACTGACAAACAGACACACAGGCCAAAAAAACTAACCAAAAACAACATTGTTTTCTGAAGGTATGTAACAAACTGTAGCTGGTCAGTGAGGAGGCTACTGGTGGTGATATGGGTAGAACCTACAGTCAGGAAAAAAGCTGTTTAAAAATGTGGGCAATTTTTACTTCTAACAGCCAGTGGGTCAAATTCAACCCTTTAGAAACACAACAGAAACATTTGGGTTTGCACCATTTATAGGTAACCTAGGTAACAGTATTTATTTGTGTGCAGTTTTAAATGTTTGAACCAATTAAGGACAATTTATTAAACTAAAATTCAGATTCTAATATCCACTGCCATT